>JAESUZ010001294.1:1800000-2127500 GCA_017311185.1 Proteles cristata cristata | reverse complement strand
CGTCAGCGCCTGTTGTCCCGCTGGCTCTGGGGTTGGGGGAGGGGAGGGAAAGAGCCCAAGCAGCCAAACGCAGGGTCCCCAGGACCCAGGTCATCCCCTGTAACCGGGCGGAGTCACCCTTCCCCCACAGGCCCAGCAGCAAGAGGAGACACATGTGCCACGACGAGCCATTTAAGAACTCCCACTCCTTGAAAAGAAATATTTGAACGCCCCCAATGCTCAGCCTCCTTCTAGGCAATCGGCAGTTTGTAAATCACCAGATGACAAATTATTACAGAGGATGATCAATATATTTTTCAGTAGAGTTGCCATTTGGGAAAAACAGGCTGACATACAAGGAGACAGTCTTGGAAGCATTAATGTGCGGAGGCTACCGATTAATCGATAAGTAAATATTTCTTGAGTGCTTATATGGCTAAAAGGCGGCCAAGTGCAGCTGTTAAGAGGGCCGGCTGTGCAGTCAGATGGGTCTGGGGTTTGAATCTTTGATGTGCTGCTGGCGAGCGGCGACCTTGGGCAGGATCCTGAACCACCATGCATGTCTTTTTCCTTGTGCGTGACGTGGGCATGGTGTAGGTGCCCGCCCAGTGGGCCAGGTGTCAGGATCAGATGAAGTGACTGGGTGAGCATCCTTCCGGCAGATTCTAGCATGTAGTGTGTGTTTGGGAAACAGCTGCTGATGTCGTGGGTGCCCTTGAGCCTAGGCTCTGTGGGGAGGCCGGCTGGGAGACGACAGGTTCCCGCCTGCAGAAGTCTGAAACGGGGTGCCTGGGTGGCTCAGTCCATCAAGCGTCCGACTTTGGCTCAGGTCATGATCTCACGGTTCGTGGGGTCAAGTCCCATGTCGGGCTCTGTGCTGACAGCTCAGAGCCTGGAGCCTGCTTCAGATTCTGTGTCTCCCCTTCTCTCTGACCCTCCCCTGCTCATGCTCTGTTTCTATCTGTTTCTCATTAACAAATAATGTTAAACAAATTTTTAACAAAAGTCTGAAATGGAGTGGAAGGGCCCTAACACCAGCATGACAGAAGATGGGTCGAGAGCTTCAAGTTATAAGTGGCTTAATTCTGACTGCTGACATGACATACGGTTTGAGAGCAAATCAGAGAAGGCGGGGACTAAAATAAGGGGACCTAGAAGGAAACATCCTCTGAGCACCTGCAACAGGCTGGGTGCTTCCAGCCTGTGTGGCCAGTTCAGCTGCAGGGCCCTGTGAAACAGGAGTGTGCCCCGTGTGGTAGTCCCAAAATAGACAGCCCCCTAGGGCTCTGGGCTGGGTGGGGGGTCCCAGCTGCCAGCGGAGAGTTGCTGGTACAGCAATTGTGGAAATCTGGTCACCTCTTGCTACTTCTGTTGTTAAAGCCTTCTTTTTTTAGAAAGTTTTGTTCTTTAGTGTTTACTTTTGAGAAAGAGAGAGAGTGAGCATGTGCACATGAGCTGGGGAGGGACAGAGAGAGGGAGACAGAGGGTCTGAAGCAAGCTCTGCGCTAGCAGCAGAGAGCCCAACATGGAGCTTGAACTCATGAACTGGGAGATAATGAGCCAAAGTCAGACACTTAGCTGACCGAGCCAGCCAGGTACCCCTCTACTTAAAAGCTTCTTTTTTAAAAAATTGTTTTTAATGTTGGTTTTATTTTTGAGAGAGAGAGAGAGAGAGAGAGAAAGAGAGAGAGAGAGAGAGAGAGAGCACGAGCGGGGGAGGGGCAGATAGAGAGGGAGACACAGGATCCGAAGCAGGCTCCATGCTCTGAGCTGTCAGCACAGAGCCCAACACACGGCTTAAACTCATTGACTGTGAGATGATGACCTGAGCAGAAGTCAGCGCTTAACCGACTAAGCCCATCCAGGCACCACCTCTACTTAAAAGCTTCTCATCATTACTCAGAAAAGGTCGAGGACCTTACTAAGCCTACCAGGCTCTATACTGTGTGGCTCTGTCCCCCACCCCCCCACCTGCCTTTGCTTTCTTCTGCTGCCCCTTTGCTCACCTGCCTCCTCGTTCCCTGAACCCCACCCCCACCCTGCAACATGCTCCTTGGCCCTTGCTCTCTCCTCAGCCTAGAACTCTCTTCCCCAGTTGGGCTCATGGCCCCTTCACCTCCTGATTCCACGGTCTTACTCCCAGGGGGACTTCCCTGTGATGTCCCTACTCTGCTTTATTTTCCTCCAGAGCACTCACTATTTTTATTATTCTATGGAGTTCTCCTATTTGATTTCTTATCTCTCTCCCCTCATGCGGAGGTGGAGACGTGTCTTTTTTTTTCACTGCCTCATTCCCAGTGCCTGGAAGAGTACCGGCCACATAGCAGGTGCTCAGTATATAGTCATGGGATTAGCAGGTGCTCAATAAATAGTGGTGGGATTAATAGGTGCCTGGTAAATGCTAGATGAGCAGATGGATGGATGAAGAAAGGGCAGTTAGACCGAGTTCAGGGTCAAATGGGGAAGACAAATACAGAGGCAGAATCCCAGTGCAGGAGGGTCTATGCGTGCTGGAGGGCACTGGGAAGGCTTGCAGGTATCAGGTCACTGCTCCGGCCCAGGCACTGGACACCAAAGCCTAGATGTCAATCTCACACCCATGTTTTCCCGACTCCCTTATGTTTCTAGGGCAGTACCTCAGGGACGAAGAGGGTGTCTGTCTGTCTGGACCCAAGGCAGAGGGTGCCAAATGGTGGCATGGGCTGTGGGGGAGAGAGAGAGATGACGGGGCAAGTGTCCGAGGACGTGGCTTGGCCAGACTCCAGGTAGAACTGGAGCAGACAGGTCAGGAAGAGAAGGCTGAAGGCAGTGGGAGGCGTGTAGGCTAGGTGATGAGGAAGAAAGAGCCCTGACCAACATTTCTCTGGACATCCCTGCCCGGGCTGTGTCTCCCGGGCTCGGCTCCATCCTTGCTTCTCACCTCCCTTGCCCTGGCTTCTGATTCTAGAGCCAAACAGAGGTAAGAATAGGCTCGGACTTGGGTGACAGAGGCGGGGCATGGCATCAAAAGGGTGCCAAAGGACTCCGTAACCACAGTAAAGTAAACGTGAAAGAAATATTAAAAAAAAATAAAAATGCATGCAAGAAACCCAGCATTTCAAATAAGGCAGGAATGGGAAGCAAGTAAGATGCTCTTCAGTGGGTGAATAGATGAATAAAATGTGGTCCATCCAGACAGTAGAACAATTGGACGTAAAAGGACAGGAGCCATCAAGCCAGAAAAAGACACGGAGGAACCTTAAATGCATCCTGCCAAATGAAAGCAGCCCGTCTGAAAAGGCTACCTTGTGTAAGATTCCAGCTATAAGACATTCTGGAAAAAGCAAAACTATGGAGACAATAAAAGAAATTGGTGGCCAATGAAGGTCGGGGGAAATGGGATGAAGAGGCAGAGCCCAGAGGAGTTTTGACAGCGAAAGGCTCCTGTAAGATCCAACTATCGTGGCGAACAGACACCTGTCATCATCGCTGCATCCCAACCCACAGCATGCGCAACGTCAAGCATGAACCCTAATGGGCTTTAGTTACGACTAACATATTCCTCCTGGCTCACCTGTTGTAACATACGCCCCACAGTAACGTGACATTAGTGTAAATACCTAAAGGAACTCTGTGTCGAGGGAGAGAGAATCCTAGTGGAATGGCGGACTTGCTCATTCAGGTTTTATGTGAATGGCAATCTGGTTCTAAAACATGAAGTCGGTTCATTAAAAAAATAATCAAAATGAAAGCAAGAAAAAAATAGTCATGATTAACAGCATATCACAATTTCAAGTAAAGGCTAGATGCGGGGGCTGGGATTAGGTGAGAGAGGCATCAAGGTTAAGGTTGCACAAGTTCAGGGTCAGATTCTGCACCCTCCCAGTTGGAGGAGTCTTAAAAGCTACCTGGTACAATCCTTGTGTTTTATTGATGGAAAGACTCAGGCTCAGGGAGGGGGAAGGGGTTGCCTGGGATTACTCGGTGAGGCTGCTGGGGGCCCGGGGAGCAGAAGGGACCTCTGGCCCAGTGTCCTTTAAGGAGCGGCACTCCTTGCTGCAGGCGGGTGACTCACTGTTCGTGCAGAAGCCTAATGGACTCGCTGGTCATGTGTCAAATGACCTTTGGATCTCACTGAGCACTCAGGCTTTGGTTTATGCGAAGACCTTCTTTGTGGCTCTCTGGGATTATCACATGATTAAGAAGAAGACACGGGGCCCGGGTGGTTCCTGACGTCTTCCTGGGCTCTGCCCGAACTGGAGGCTCCGCGATCCTGGGGAAAGCACCAGCAGTGCTGCTTTTCTAGTCGTCTCCTCGGCCTGGCAGCGGTCTCCATCCAGTCCAGCCGGAGCCCTCCCGTTCTCAGACGGCCGGCTGTTCAGAGGACACACTCTCCTACGTAGGACGCGCTTAAAACAGACGCCTTCCCCTCAGAAGGACCTTTGGATGTCCCCTGGGCACACGTGGGTTTCCTTGCCACCCCGCCCGAGCCGTCTCCGGTGCCAGGGTATCTCCACTCTGCACACATGTCCGCCGAAGCCAGCGGGCCTCAGAGGACAGCTGGGCCTGACCTTGACTTCCGTGGGTCCAGGACGCTTCGACAGGAGGTCATGGCAGTGTGGGAGGGGAGCACATCAGCTGCCCCCTGCCCTGAGTCCTCCTTGAGGGTTTGGGCCGGGGATTGGGGGCTGGGTCAGGTGACCGACTGGGGGGCCTTCTGTAAGCATCTGGCTTCTGTCCCCTCCTGATGTCGGGGTTATATACAGGGCTCAGCCAGGGGCCATGGCTGCTGAGGGAGGGGATGGGCCGGTGGGGGGAGGGCACGAAATGCTGGAACACTCAGGGACAGGGTCACCGCTACGGTTGGATAGCAGTTAGACCTGGAGAAGTTGAACTTGGAGACACGAAATCTGCACAGACCAGGTGGGCTCTGAAGGTCACAGGGGTGTCTGAGATGGTGAGGACCCAGAACCAGGGCAAGGGAGGGGGGTCTGGGCCTTCCCTTGAGATAGGACAAGCCATGCTTTCCAGCTTTGGAGGTGACAGATGATTCTAGAGGTAAAGGGCCAAATGTGACCGTGGCTGTCAAGCGAGGAGGGTAGAGGAGTGAGGATTTCTGAAGGCGTCTCTCCGAGGGGAGGTGCAGGGGGCCTGGGTGAGGGGACTGGGCCCCTTGCTTGCCACCAGGCTCCCCGGCCCGCTTACGTTTCCTGGCTGTGAAGCACCTGCCGCCTGCTTGTAGCTGTGTCCCTCAAGTCTCCCTTATATTTGCTCAAGTCTGCCTCTTTGCTGGGGGATGGCCCAGCCACCTGAGGTGCGATGTCAGCTGCTTTTGTCTGCATCCTAGCACAGGGAGCTGGCCATCACGTGTAATGACTTGGAATGTGTAGGATGCTTGATAGCACTCACTGTAAGAACGGAGAAGCGGAGGCAGTGGGGTGTGGTGAGAGGGGAGCCCCAAGGTCCGAGGGGCCTGGGGGTAAGCGCCATCTGGCCCCTGTGTGATCCAAGCCCTCCCACACCATCTGGGTTTCCTGTTATTCATGAAGGGATTGAAGTCGACTTGGTTTTACACTATGAAATCTACAGAGAATACTATTACTGAGAACGTCACAAACAGCCACGTCTGCTCTGCACGTGCTCCTCTCACCCCTCCCCTTCCACCCAGGGTTGAAGCCCCTCTCTCCTTGTTTTAGGCTGACACTGGCTCTGACAGCCAAAGGTCCTCTAAAGATGGTCAACCCTTCAACATCCCGTTAGAGGCCGGCGACACGGGGTCTCCCGGGGAAAGCCGAGGATCCTTCCATTGCCTCAGGCTTCCCCTGCAGGGGTGCAGACTGCATCCCCTGGGCCTTGTTCCACAACCCTCACATGTCTGTGCTTTGAGGTGGGGGCTGATTCTGCTGATGGTCCCCCCCAACCCCGGGATCCTCTCTCTCATTTCCCCCGGCCCGGTCCTGGGCTGGCTGTTGATGGGAACTCAAGCGATAAATCAGTCTTCACTCCAGGGCCAGCAGGTAGTGGCTCCTAAATGCCATCCGCTCCCCATCAGTCCCCCGAAATACACCCAATACCATCCCCCCCAGGGGACTGACACTCTCCCCTGTCCCCACCCTTTCCCAGAGGGGTTGTGGCTTTATTTTTTTAGAGCCCTCAGATGTGTTAATACAGTACGTGACTTATAAAAGTCACACTAACAGGGGTCTCAACCCCTGGCTGGCAACTCAGCTGTGACCTGGGGTGGTGGAGCTCCCGTGTGGGGTCTAAAAGGCTGAACAACCCGCTTACGGCTTTGCTTAGATAATAAGTCGGGACTGATCTTCCCCCAAATCACCAGTCTCCCTAGTCACCGTTCTCCTTTCCTATTCCCTGTCCCCGGCTCATGGGAACAGGGGTCACTGAGGCTGAGAGATGGAGACCTGAGGCCTGGCTGTCCCAACCAGCTGTGACACCAACAGCAATGGCCAAGCCTCCCTTTGCTCATGTGTCTAAGGGCACGATGGCCTCTGCTTTCCCTTGTCCTGCCTGCGGCTCACAGGAGATGAGCTGTGTCACCCAATGGTGCTGTCTAATCACTGGAGGGGATTAAAATGATTGTCACAGGGCTGGCAGGAGGGCAGAGCCTTGGGCAGAGCATGAGTCTGAGGGCCACGGTGAGCGGGCCAGCCCGGTCAGAGCTGGCCATGCCTGGGAGCTGATCAGGGACTAAGGACAGCGGGTCCCTGGGTGTCACCCAGGGAGGACACGGGGCTGAGACCTGAGCAGGGTGTGTGTCGCCCGAGCTTCCAGGGGCCGGCTGGCAGCCTTGACGGGCCGGGCTGGGCGGACTGGGCTATCCAAGCCCAAGGTGGTGTGTTCCGGCGGCCGGCCTAGGCCACCCTCGGAGGGCTTGGAAGTCCTGGGCAAAGACCTCTAGTGCGAGCCGGTTCCTGGGGTGGGGCCTGGACATTAGAGACCAAGGATGATCCCTGCTCTGGTTTGCCCAGGACGCGGACTTGTGCTAAAACTGTCACAGCTCTGGGCACGCTGAGACGGTCAGCCTCCCTGGGACCACGGGGTACCTGGCTGCCACTTCCTTGGGGAGGGAGCACTTGCCGGACTAGGGAGATGGGGGGCGGAGTTGGGGGGAAATGGGCACATCTGGCTGGTCCCTTTCAACCTTGGCCTCCAGCCCAGCCTGCCTGGTGGGATGGGAGTGCCGTGATCTGGTTCGCTGAGATGGGCCAGGGCTGTCTATGCAGCGGAACAAAAGCGCTGGTATTTTTAAGGGTTCATTTGGGAGGAAGTATTGGGAAGTCCCCTGTGGCCACCCCTTTAAGCTGCAGTCTCAAATCCAGCTTTGGTCCTATGCTGACGTTTTTTTTTAAGTTTATTTATTTATTTTGAGAGAGAGAATGAGAGAGAGAGAATGTGTGTAAGTGGGGGAGAGGCAGAGAGAGAGAGAGAGGGAGAGAGAGGGAGAGGATTACAAGCAGGCTCTACCTTGTCAGCATAGAGCCCAGTGTGGGGCTTAATCTCATGAACCATGAGTTCATGACCTGAGCCAGGATCAAGAGTCGGACGCTTTACGCAGTTGAGCCACCCAGGCGCCGCCCCCCTACACTGACGTTTTGAGCTTCAGCACGTGTCTCCTGGGCTTTCTCCTATGGGTTCCAGACCTGAAAGGGGAAGGGAGTGTCATTAATTGGCCTCCTCGACCCACCCCTCCACCAGTAGACACTGAGTGGTAGGGTGTGGGACAAAGCACCAACACCTTGGAAAGGGGTGTTGAGTGACAGCCCAGCCTGCACCACTGTGATAGACTCACAGTTCTGAGGTACCCAGTACGACCCAGCCTGGTACACAGTAAGTGCCAAATACATGCACGTCACCAATATTTTTCTTGTTTTTGTGATTAGATCACCCTGCTTCTCAAGCACAACCATGCCCATCATCTCATGGCCCTCGGACTCCCTGGGGTCAGATTGGGAGGCAGGGAATGGCGAGAGAGAGAGAGAGAGAGAGAGAAGAGACAGGGAGGGGGAGAGGGAGAGGGACAGGGCTTTTTTTTATGACTCCATGGTTAACTCACTGACCTAAGAAGGAAGCCACACCCCCATGTTAGGGAGGGGCTAACCTGCCAGATGGATGGACACCTGCTTGTGTGTATTGACCCAGGAAGTGAGCAGTTCCTTGGGCCCCCTTCCTGAGGGAGCCTATGCAAAGCCAAGTACAGGCTTTGGTGCCCGAGGGTGAATCCCGGACTTTGTCACTGAGGAGCTCTGCGAATGTGGGCACGTGACCTCATCCCTCGGGGCCTCAGTTTCATCACCTGTAAAGCAAAGCTAGTCATGTCTATCTGCTAGAGTTGTAAATATCGAAGTATCCGGTGCTCAACAAAAGATTCCCCTCACACCTGCCTCGTGTGTCCCCTTGTGGGCCAGCCCAGGGGCCTACTGGCTCTGGGCGGGCAACGGGGTTCGCACGCTGTGCCTTGGAAGGCAGGCTGTCAACATCAAGTGCGCCAGGGCTTCCGTGGGGCATCAGGGCTCAGTCAAGTCCCCTGGAATGTTCTGCTCGATTATGCAGCTTAGCCAGGGAGAACTGAGGGAGGCACTGTGCAGGCTTTTGAGTTTGAACCTTAAAAAAAGTTGCCCAAGGGCTTGTGCCTGGGGCTGGGCTGCGGTGACCTCGGCCGGAAGGGTGATCTGTGTCCCTCTTTCCTGTAGACTCTGAGTTCATTTGCTGCAAGGATAGAGGGTCTCCTTTTCCATCGCGCCCTTCCCTACTTGCCACCTGGCTCTTCTTCTGAAAGGGGTAGGGGAGAGGCAGGATTCTAAAGCGGGGAAGTGCAGCTGGAGAAACGATCCACTAGGCAGATGAAAAGACATTTCTCTCCACCGCTGTTATGCTGCCCGCCCCAGACAACACACTCATTACAGTTATATCTCATTCAGCTCACCTAGAGAATAAAATTAGGAATCAAGTCAACTCCTTAGAGTCTTGTTATATCAATCTGACTTACACAAAACAGGCCAGGCAGAGTGTGAGGTTTCCATAAAATTAGGCTGTGTCCCAAGGGGCTGCCTTGAAGCTACCCAACATTTCAGAAAACTGCCAGGCGCCCTTTTGCATAATTTATCAATTACACACAATTCAATTCATCGCGAAGCAGGAGGCAGGAGGCGATGGTTTGGGACAGAAGGGGGCCCCAGGAGCAGCAGCATGTAGAGAGGAGAGGAAATCTGGATTCTAATCTCCTCTCCAACCCGGACTGGATGAATAAACTGAGACAAATCCTTATTCTCATGGGACCCCGCTTTTCCCCAGCCGTGTAGACTAGGGAACCTCAGTGTTCTTTACGCAATTCTGGAGCTTTCCGGAAGGCTGAAACTCAGAATTTGTGGAACCTGAACACGGCAGGGGGTGGAGAAAGAGATGTTCAGAGCTTGGACCCTGCCTGGCAGTGTTGGAGCATTGAGTGGCCGAAGTTGGCCCCTAGGGCTGTGGGGGCCCTGATGCCTATCTCCGCCCTAACGCCATACTTTGCCTCAGTCTACCATGTTGACTTCACCTGTGTGCAGGCTCAGTGGAGGTTCAAAACTCCCTAGGGAAGGAGGCCGGGCTTCCGTGAGCAATCCAGCTTCTCTGATGGGTGTGGATGCAGACACCCAGGGAGAAGGAATGTGGTGATCAAGGCCACTGACCTCAAGTGTCAGGGGCCCAGTATCCTTTGCCTACCTCTCCCACCCAATCCCTCCCTCCTCTGTGGCCTGCGGCCCCTGGAACATGCCATGGTATGGTTTTATTTACTTTACCATTCTCGTTAGAGCTGTCTTCTCACCACCTGGAAAGGTGGAGAGCAGGGCTCTTTCTCTCAGTTTCCCGGGCATCCACCAAGAGCCTGTCTCCATTGTGGCCGCTCAGGTAGTGTGGTCAGAGGAAAGAAGAACAGAGCATTGAAGGGAAATGAAAGAGGCATTGGGGTAATGCTGTTTCCTGACTCCTGTCCAGTATTCCTCGCTCCAGGGTCTGACACATTATTGACTTGCCTCTGATGTCCATGCCGTGACCCAGGCCTATCTGCAGGCTCAGTGACCCCAGAACTGAGTCATCACAGAAGCCACAGATGGCTTTCACCAGCCTTAACCCAGGCCTGCACTTGGCCACGGTGTCCTGAGCAGTAAGACTGCTGCAGGTAAGGGCTTCTGCCTTGAACTTGAAACTGATCGGACCTCCTGCTGGGGCCATTGCTCTCACTCTCTGTTTAGAGACAGAGGCCTGAGGCTCAGGTAGGCCACGTGTCTAGTCATCTGTTCCCAGTGGAGGGGTCGGGGAGACCTGGGGTTTGAACCTGCTCCCAGCAAAAACCGGTCTGCACTTACTCAAGCCCTGATTTCACCACATTGTCTTCTAACTTTCAAAGGGCCGTCCTACCTACAACCTTGGGATAGAGGGTAGGCAGGGCAGGGACCGGCAGCCCACGCAAAGGCTGAGAAGATTCATGCTCAGAAGAGCTGAGTGACTCACGCAAGGCCACGCGGGGTGTGTCAGAGCTGGGACCCACCCCCTACAAATGCTTTAGGAGAATCCGCGACTTTGCTCAAGGCTTCAAATCGGGAGTGGGGGTGGGTTGTGGGGCCAGCGCTCACACCCACACCTTCCGATTCCACACCAGGCGCCCCATACGCAACTGGCTGGTTTTTTTTCTGTTTGTCCGAAAGGGCTGGAAACAATAGGCGTCTCTCTCCCTACTGGCGTGGCATTCCCCCACTACAAAATGGTTCCCGGAACGAGACTTCCTAACAGAGCAACGGGCCCCCGGGCCACTGAGGCTGAACCGAAGGCAGTTTTGCTCTGCTGAGATACTAAATGACTTGCCTGGCAAATATCCGCTCAAATAACGGAGCCTAATTCGTCCTCATTATCCTTCTGGAGGAGGGCCACAGGGTTGGAGAGAGGATGAAGTTGGGGGGGAGGGTTTAGCTGGGGTCCCCAAACAGGAGTGTCCAAAGGGTCAGGGGGGGCTGTGGGAGGCAAGGAGCTGGGGCAGCCCCCAGCCTGTGGCCCAGATGCCATGCTGAGCAACCCCGGAAGTGCCCGCAGAGATGCTTTTGTTCATGGGTGTCCTGGCGTGCAGGCAGCTTTCCGGGGTGGTGGGTGCAGCCTCGCTCAGCCAGGCTCCTCAAGCTTGCGTGTGCGGGAGCCAAAAGGCGGAACGACATGGGGCAGTGCCAGCCCTGCATCGAGATGTCTTTGGGGGTAAATGTTTGCTGCTTTTGTCTGGAAGCAAAATCCATAGCCACTGTTTTCTCCAGCCTCACGGAAATTAAAGCCAGGAAGCTGAGCAGTGGGTGATTATGGGGTTCAACTTGCTTATTAACAGCCCACAAAAGATTATCCTGGGGCTTCTAGGCAAAGCCCGCAGAGGCTTGGAAGCAGTCTGTTTCCTGGCTCTGGGCACTGCTCTCTGAGAACACAATCTTCTCCAGGCAGAGGGGCTTTGCCTGGCTGGCCTGAGGTGTCCCCCCACCCCCACCCCCAGCCAGAGGATGCTCCAGGGAGCCAAGGGGGCAAGGCCCTTTGTGAGCTGTGTCTGAGGGGGGATAAAGGGTTGAGTAGGGTCAGAAAATGTCTACCTTTGTGGCACAGAGTTCAGAGGTTTACCAGTGTGTCCTTGGACAGAGGGACCATTTAGCCAAGTTGTTAGAAGAGTGTTGGTCAGGAACAACAAATAGTAGCTAAATCCTTTTTTTATTTTATTTTTTTTAAATATATATTTTTTAAATTTATTTCTAGGAGAGAGAGAGAGACAACATGAGCAGGGGAGGGTCAGAGAGAGAGGGAGTCACAGACTGAAACAGGCTCCAGGCTCTGAGCTGGCAGTCAGCACAGAGCCCGACGCGGGGCTCGAACCCACAAACCGCGAGATCATGGCCTAAGCAAAAGTCGGACGCTTAACCAACTAAGCCACCCAGGGGCCCCGCCAAATCCTTTTGTTGCCTGTTTTTGTAAATAAAGTTTTATTGGACACAACCACGCCCATTCCTTTACAGATGGCTTAGAGCGGCTGTGCCTGTTTTTATAAATAAAGTTTTATTGGACACAACCACACCCGGCCCTTTGCAGATGGCTTAGGGCGGTTGCTGTTCCAGTTACAGTAACAGAGCTGACAAAGCCTAAAACATGACCTGTCTGGTCCTCTGCAGACAAACTCCGCCCACCCCTGGGGAGTGGAAAGAGTATGAACTTCAGAGTTGACTAGATACGGGTTCTAATGCCACTTGTACTGTGTTCTGTATTACCTAGGCCATGTTGATCCCCCTCTGAACCTCACTCTTTTCCATTTGTAAAATAGGGGCCGTCGTGTACTTAACACGTTCATAAGACGGTGTTCACTCCTTATCAGGCTCTGTTCGAAGTGCTTTGCCAGAATCAACTCACTTAATCCTCACAACAATTCTATGAGGTTGGTGCTATGGTGAACATACCCATTCTACGGAAGGGCAAGTGGAGACCTAGAGGGCTAAGCAACTCGCCCAGGATCACATAGCGCTGGGATTCTGAACGCAGGCCATATGGCTCCGGAGCATGTTCTTAACTGGCCATCATGAAGACTGAGGAATAATGGAGGAGCAGAACGGGTCGCAGTAGGATCTCAGTATGTGTGAGCTCGCTCTGTCCCTCACCCTCCAGATTGTCTTGCTTCCCTCGTCTGTTCGGAATAAAGGTCCCGGCCCCTTTCAATGGCAGCCTCTCAGGCCATCACGTCCCCTCCTGCTCTTGCCAAAGCTCCGTATCACGAGCGCTGCTTTGGCTCTGCACGGCCTCCCGCTCCCTCCCTGCCATTGTCTCCCCCCCACTGCTTAGTTAATAATAACATATCATGTTCTGTCTCAGATGCATATCAGTTGTGTGTAATTATTTATGGAGAAATAGACAGATGATTCCCGGCTTGGACCATTTTCCCAGGGAGCCATACCTATCTCTTAGCATCCCTCTCTCCCCTCGTCTAATAACACTGTCCACTTTAGATCCCGGGGCCTTGATTTATTAGGTAATTTGTTTCTTCTCTGTGGCTTGGGCCTGCCCGTCATCAATATAATAGAATGATGGAAGTGTGAGCTATAGACACCAGACATTAAAAACTAGGCAAATATTACCCGTTTCAACTCCTTGTCCAGCCAGAGCCAATCCAAAGTGGTTCTGGGCCTCGGCTTGTCAGGAGAGAGGAGAAAGATTGCAGAGGGTTACGCGGGGCCTGACTTCTCACAAAATGGCTCTTTGAAAATTGGGCTGGTGGCTCTGATGGTAGATGCCTTTGGGAAAATGCCCAGAACACACACACACACACACACACACACACACACACACACACACACACACACCTGCACACAAGTGCTCACATTCAGCAAAGGGATTGAAGCTCCCGTCCGAAGAAACTAAATGTGCCCAGGAGGTAAAAGGACTGAACTAAGTGCCAGGGCACCTGGCTTCCCGCCCCAGATCTGCCGTGTGAGCCAAGTGATGGGGACACTGGGACAAGTCGCCTCATCTCTCTGGGCCCAAATTGCCTCATTTGTCAGACCAGGAGGTGGAGTCGACGGGCTCCAAATGGCCTTCTAGCCTTAACGTGCCGCAACGTGGCCATGGTTACACACAACGTAAGAGGCAGGGTTGGAAACTGAAGCTTTGCTGTTTGATTCCAAGGGTAGTGATCTTAACACTACGCCCTGCCACTTCCACTGATCGTAATTGTAATCAAAATAACCGATCTCTTCACCATCGATAGCTGCATCACAATCACTGAACTCACATCATAGATCAATGATCTTTAATTGCCTCATCGAGGGACTCATAAGGGCCATTGTCCCCAATGGCACCTCACCACCAACCCCACCATTGTGCTCATTTCACTGACTGTTTTCCCTGGGCCAGGTTTCATGTGCAGGGTGCTATTGAATCCCCACCGCAATCTTAGAAAATAGGAACCATCATAATTATCCTCATTTAATAAGAGAGGCGACTGAGGCTCAAAGTGGCACATAATGGTAAATGGCAGACTTTGGATGTGAGCTCAGGTCTGCTGGGCTCCCAAACGCTTGTTTCAGCCACTGCGCTATGCATCATCAGCACCATTATCACAAGTATTACCATCATCATTATCATTACCATCTGAGGCTGCCTCACCAAATCACCCAGAAGGCTTTTTTTTAATCTGTTCCCCAAACCATCACCAGAATCAGCTTCATGGCTCATGTTGACATTATCAGCATCAGAGGCAATATCACCAATATCATTATTGCCACTTTTGTCTTAAGATAAACACCATTGTTAATCCTTAGCAACACGGTCATTGTCATTAAATGCTGTCCCAGACACCGATCCTCCTGCCATTGTTACAGCCATGTATGGGGTTAAGACTTTTCTCCCTGGCACCATTCAGATATCCCGTGGGAAATGGGAAATGCATTGTCACATTCAGATACTGCCGGGGTCATCAGGAACCTGAAAATTTTACATCTCCAGAGTCAGGTGATTCTTGTTTCAGAAATTTCAGGCCATTAAATGCTACCCATCCTTCAATGTCAAATAACTTACCAGTTCTCCAGTGGGGTTCCATCTCCCGCTTCGTGGCGCCTTATTTTGATCTCTGCAACAGATTTACATGTGTAGTCCAAGTTCTTTGTATGTCTGTCTCCTTCCCTAGGATGTAAGTTCCTGGAGGTGGGGTCAGGTGTTTTCTCTCTAAACCCCTTAGAAGTTTTACACAGAATGTTCGCAATACATATGTTTGGGCTTTGAAGGGAATGGAGGTCGGCTGGTCCATAAGAACCCTGTGATGCAGTTTGAACAACACCAGGCTAAGAACTGAGACGTGTGGATTTTAGTCTGGACTGTCCCTAACTACTTGTGTAGGCTTCGATCATTCTTTCCCCTCCCCACTTCCCTCCCTTCCTGCCTCCATCCCCAAACCTAAGAGTTGTGCCTTTCCTATATCTCTTACTTGGTCTTTCTGCCTCTACTCTCTTCCCATGTAGGGACCAGATGTTCTTTTGAAAGTGTCCATCAGCTCATATCAAATCCCGACTCAAACTCCACCCCATGGCTTTGCCTCTCACTTAAAATAACATCCAGACTGCTTCTGCGGTTGGCAGTGTGCACTGATCTCCCCTCCTCCCTCACTTCATGCATCACTAGCGAGTGCGAGCTGCCCGGGCACACCAGTCTTCTCATACCCTCCTGAAAATCCCCAGGTACTTCTGATGAAGGCCTCCACACTTGCTGGCCCCTTTTGCCTGGAAACTTCTTTCCCGGCACCATGAAGTCAAGTGCCCCTTCTCAGGAGGCTCTCCATGACCACCTTCTGTGAAACGGAGACCCTCCAGTGGCCATTCTCTTCTCATCAGATCCATCCACTCAGCAAGTATTTTTTGACTCTGTACAAGGTTTCATACCCTCCACACTATTGACATTTTGGGCCGGATTATTCTGGGTTGTGGGGTTGTAGGGTCGGGCTGCCCTGTGCATTGTAATGTGTTTAGCAGCATCCTTAGCCTTAGTGAGCGTCTAGCCTCACCAGATGCCAGTAGTGTCCCCCTTCCCAGTTGTGACAACCGATAATGTCTCCAGATATCATGTGTCCCCTGGGGGCAAAATCACCCCCAGCTGGGAAGCATGCTCTTCCAGACGCTTGCGTTGCATCAGTGAATAAGACAGATGCCACCGTCAGCATCTGTTTCCACTCTGCTCCCTCAATCTCCCAGCCTTCCTGTGAGGAGAACAGGGACTGTAACATGTAAGTTATGTATATTCTAAAAAGTGACAAATACTATGGGAAAAAATATAGCGGGTTAAGGGTGATCATGGATGCCAGAGGGGGTTACAATTTTAAATAGGGTAGTCTGAAAACATAGCCCTATTAGAAAGGTGCTTTATATTTATTGTTATTTTTTGTTTAATCGTTGCATATATCACAACATGAACCGATGCCACGGTCTCGTTTGCTTATTTATTCTCATAGAGTGAATTCTATGAGGGAAGAAAATATTTCTGTCTTGCTCAACACCGTGTATATCCAATGCCTAGAACAGTGCCTGGCCCAGAATTGTAGTCAATCAACATGTAGGGAATCCCTAATGTTTAGAGATTCCCCTCCCCTCCCCGTTCCATCCACAGTCCCTTACACTAACTTATTTCATGAGTAATTGAGAAGTTCTATAATCTGTGTAGTTTATACTCAGAGGCAATTTCAAATACCCGACTCTTCTGGTGAGTATTAGTCTTCTTCTGATTAGGCCAATCTGACCACAAGGCAGCTTGCTGGGAAAATGCTCTCCATCCTGATAAATCACTCCCCATGCTGACATCTCCCCTCCACCCAACATGGCCAGTTCTGCTCTGAGATGTCAGCTTAGCGTGGGGGAAGGCTGCGGTCGCAAGGATAGGCAGCCGGCTTCCCATCATTGGAGGTATTCAAGGTGGACTTGTTCCCACTTTGGGATGCTGCAAAGGGGACTGGAGCCCTGGATGGGGGTGACCCAGGGTCAGTGAGTCAACACTTAGTGAGCACCAGAGTCACTGTAGAGCTCGTTAAACAGAGCGCTGGCCCCACCCTGGTATTCTGACTTGTAGCCTAGAGGTGACACATGGCCCCATGATCCCAGGCACTGCTGTTTCAGGGACCACAGAGTGAGTAGTTCTGCACGAATGTGTCTGACGGCTTCTCTCATGCTCGAAGTTCTGCCATTTTATGATGTCTCCTTCTTTCCAGGCACAAAGTCCAGTCAGCTGTCTGTTTTCTGACCATTTCTTATCTCCTCTGATCTTTGAACTTGTCTTCTCCTAATACCTTCTGTGGTATTAGGGGTCTACCTACCTGGGGTCTTTGACAGCTCATTCTTTCCCTCGTATTTCCCCACCTACCCTTAGCCAATAAGTGATTCTTTTCAGAGCCAAAGTCGCTACAAACCTCCCCCTGAAGGAGATGAGGCCAGGACACCCTGGTTTTGGGGGGAGGGGGCATGGTTTGCATGCAGAGACCAGCATATGGACCCGGAGCTCAAGGGAAGGACTGGAGATACCCCATAGGGAACTGACAAGTCCAGAAAGGGGGTGCTGGGCTTATTGCAGAGAAGAGGCACACTTTGGGGGTCTCAGACAATCACAGAGAGCTCAAGGAGGAGGTGTGATGTGAACCAAGCTCTGCGGGATTGAAAAAAAGGGAACTGTTCCATTGAATTCTATGAAATTGCTGATATTCAAGCACCACTGGCCTCCAAAACCTGACCTTTCACGTGGCTCAATCCCAGAGCATTATTTTCATTCCTCCTCTGCATTGTACCCATTCTGCAGATGAGAAACAGAAGCCTAGAAGGATTAAACAGCTTGTCCAATGACACAGAGTAAGAGACAGAGACCAGGGGCCCAGACGGTTATGACTCCGCACCCTAGCTTTAGGGTCTGTCTCAGTCAGTGGCTCTCGGGCTTTGGGCAAAGCGCCGGAAACCCTTGGAGACCACATTCCATAGTTGGGAAGGTAAAGGGGAAGATGGTGGTGGTGAAGATCTATTTCAATCAAGCTCCCGGGGAGGCTGTCAGCCTGTGGCCCACACATGGCACAGGCGGGGCAAGCTGGAAGTGGGCATTCTCCAAGGGGTGAGAGAGAGTGGCAGGGTGAGCAGAGGCCGAGCGGTAGGAGCGGGCATGCCTGAGCCAGGGAGACTCGGGCTGGTGGGGCTGAAGGCGTGCGGGTCGGGGCCATAGAGGAAAATGCCCAAGCCGGTGCGGGTAGTAGGGCTGGGCCATTTGACCGCCTCCTGCCCCAGTCTCTCTCCCTCCCTCCTCGCCCCTTCTGAAGAGGCAGCACCTGGTGGCACCGTCAACTCTCCCCCGCCCCAATACCCAACAGGGGCACATAGAGGGTTTTGAGCCTGGACCATTTCTCTAACGCCAACGATCCCTTCTGCCGAGTGCGATAAACCCTATTTTATAAAGAAGACATGAATGGCTGTAATCAGATACAGTGTTTGCTGCGCCGAACAAAATGAGCAAAAGAAAGAAATATGCAGCCAGGCTATAATTATGGGTGTAATATTTCAGCCCATTAGCAAAAAATATCTCAGAAACCTGCTGCCCCGCCTTCTCAGCTAAAAAATTGGATGCTAAGCTAGTGAAGGCAAACAGAGAGAGCAGAGCAGAGCATTGAAGCAGAGGCCTAATTAATTGCATATACAATTTTTTTTTTTTTCTGGCAGTGGGTTCTGACAATTCTGAGTTTTTTTCCGCACTAGGGGAAAGAGAGAGATTGTCCTTTCCCGGCAGTGCTGTGCTAAGGGCTTCTAGGCACTGGTCACTCTTTCCTGCCTGGTCCAGCCTGGCCCGGTACTAGCCAAGGGCCTGCCACTTACCAAGCATCCGGTACATTGAGGGGGTTCGTACGGTAATGGCTATGGCTACCTCGTGTTGCTTGCTATGTGCGGAGTGCACTGATAAAGCCATACCAATTTTATCTCATTTTTCCCTTCAGGAGCAATATGAGGTGGTGTGATGACGTAGGATTTGCCTCTATGTCATCTGATTCCAGAGCGTCATCACCAGGCTGTGGAACCTTTAAGCATCAGCAAGACGGATCTGGCTGACTCCTCTTTCCTACCATTCGAAGGCTGCTTCTTCCTAGAGGATTTTTTCCCCAGGATGCCCCCTAAACCGATTTGACCCTTAAACCAACCCCTGTCCCGTATGTAATCTTGTGCGCTGTACAGATTGTCATCATATGTCCTGCAGCAATGGGGCTCTCGATCCCTTGCTTGAATTATTGGAGGACAGTGATTCTGAATTCCCATCTGTAAATTCCTAGGGCCCAGTCCAGGGGTCAGTGCACAGCAAGCTCTCCAGAAATACACATGCAATAAAGCAATTAATGAATTCATCGGGCGGAGGCTTTGATCTCCTTATATATATGTAGCACTGCCTCTAAGCCATTCCTTGTCCCTAGGCTCTGTAGAAGATGGGCATGTTGGTTCAGCAGCTGCTGTGCTCTGGAATTCAGCACTGTCTGGGCAATTCTAATAATTAGATGCATACCTTTGTTCCTGAGCCTTCTGGTTACCTGGTTTTTGCCTCGGGCTAACCAGCCTCTGGAGGGGTGCGCTCAGGTCCTGTGTATATATACTCATTCATTCAGGTGTTTATCACTCTTCCAGCCCTCTACCTATCAAACCCTATCCATTCAGCCGGCCCCCCCACTTCGTTTCATACCACCTACACATCAGTCATCCACCCATCCATTTACCCACATTCACCCATCCACCCATTCATCGTCCCATCCAGCCACGTACGCATTCACTCATCAATCCAACCACCTGTCAATCCATCCGCCCATCCTAAAGAGCTCCTGTGAAGGCTGACTCCAGTCAAAGTCTAGCGAGGGATACAGATGTATTATGAAAACTGTGAGATCTATGCATGAGGGAGGAATGTATACGGTACTATGGGCTCATAGGAGGGACACCAGATCTAGCCACACTTCCCAGGGCACCTGAACTGGGATCTTCCATGATAGTGAAAAGAAGAGAGGGATGGGGTAGATGGTCCCAGGCAGAAAGCAGATAGGATACAACGCAAAGGTGAAGATGAGTGAGTGCATGGAAGGTTCAAAGGAATTAAGCACATTCGACCTGGCTGATCTCATGTGAACGGCAGGACTCCGGGGTAAAGCTGGAGGGGATGGCTGGGGTCAGATCGTGCAGGCCTTGCCCAGTCCAGTAGAGGACTAGAATCAGGAACTGGGAGCAGCGAGGAGCCTTCAAAGGGCCTGTAGGCAGGGCAAAGTCATGATCAGATTTGCGTCTTTTAAAAGGTCGCTCTGGGAGACAGAGATTGGAGGAAAGAAGACCAGGATGACCAGGGCTGGTGAGGTGGAGGGACCATCTGCCAGACCAGGTGCCATGTGGTACTGACGGAGGCAGGGGCTATTGTGGTCGCAGGCGAAGAAGGGGGGCTTTGTGCCTGGAGGAGACAGATTTAGACGTTGATGGGAACTGGGCTTGACTAGATGTAGAAGCAGAGAGAGCGAGGAGTCAAGGATGACTGCCAGTTTCTGGTCTGTCCGGTGGGGTACATGGATGTGACATTGACCAAGTCATGGAGGGAGAGCAGGTGGGTGTAGTGCGAGGAGCCTGGAGAGGGGAGAGACAGCGTGCTTCCTGGGGAGCAGGTGGGCTTGAGATGTCTGTGAGGCTGTTTCAGAAGATGATTGGATATCCAGGTCTGAAGCCCCAGACAGATGCAAGAGCTGGGAATAAAGATGTAGGACTCACCAGGCTAGGAATGGCTCCCAACTCATTGGGGTAGACGGGATGGCCCCGGGAGGGCGTGGAGACTCATAAAGATGTCCCATCACTAACTGCCTACCTGGATGGTGGGCAGTTCCTTTCTTAGATGGCAGTCCAGACATGGACCACACCTCCAGGCTGATGCCACTCTCTGTGGCCAAGCACATTGGGTCCTGTCTGCACTTCGTCTTCCTCCTGCTGTTCATTCTCACCGCCGGGGAGCAGGTATGTGGGTGAAGCCTGAATGTGTTTCTCTGTGTCTCCTGCGGGACCGCCTCTCCATCTGGAGGGTTCTTTCATCTAGAGGAAGGAAGAGAGATTATTCTTTGCAATGTGGCTGCTCACAAAGGAGGGGGGGGACTAGCACCCTTCCGGTGTTAGAAGTTCAGGGGTCAACCTCCCTCTGCCACTGCTTTTAAAAACATCTTTAATTATTAAACAACTCCGTGTGTATTATAAAAAAGATATACAGCCCAGAACAATCACAAAATAAATATGAGAGACGCCCTACCCCTCATCCTGCCAGCCCCAGTACCCCACTCCCTAGTGGCAATTATTTTTCCAGATTTCATAACCAGACATGCGCGCACGCACGCACGTGCACGCACACAAACACACACACACACACACTACACTCTTCCCAGCAACTGATTTTTTTTGTTTATAAGGCACATTTCTACATCAAAATGTACACAGCTCTACTTCCATTTTTCTCTCTTTTCTGCTTTTCATTATAAAACACAAGTTTATAGTACAGAGTTTGGAAATTCAGAAAAATATAAAAAAGAAAACCCGGGGCACCTGGGTGGCTCAGTCGGTTAAGCGGTTAAGCATCTGACTCCTGATTGTGGCTCGGGTCATGATCTCACGGTTCATGGGATCAAGCCCCGCATTAGACTTTGCACTGACAGCATAGAGCCTGCTTGGGAGTCTGTCTTTCCCTCTCTCTCTCTGCCCCTTACACACACACACACACACACAGACACTCTCTCTCTCTCTCTCCTCTCTCAAATAAATAAACTTGAAAAAAATTAGAATAAAAAAAGTAAAGTATTTAAAAAAGGAAGAAAACCCAAATCTGCTAGCATTCTAATATCTCTAAAATCTCACGATCTAGAGATAATGAGTAACAATGAGGAAAAACATACAAAATTTACTTTTACTGGACAATAATGGAAGAGGAAACTAAAGTCAGAGAAAAATGATTGGGGGAATTTGAAGTGGATTTTTCTTCAAAATAAGAGATTTGAGTCCTTATATAATTTCTCTCTCTCTCGCTCTCTTTTTAACTTTAAAGGCATCGAGAGGGTGGAGTTGCAATTTTTTTTTTTAAATGTTTATTTATTTATGAGAGAGAGTAAGTTGGGGACGAGCAGAGAGAGAAACAGAATCCCAAGCAGGCTCTAGAAATAAATGAAAAAAAAAATTAAAAAAAATAAACAAACCTATGACACTAATCTATGTACACATTTTTTTTTTTTTAATTTCTGAGAGAGAGAGACAGCGTGAGCAGGGAAGGGTCAGAGAGAGAGGGAGTCACAGACTGAAACAGGCTCCAGGCTCTGAGCTGGCAATCAGCACAGAGCCCGACGCGGGCTCGAACCCACGAACCGCGAGATCATGACCTAAGCGAAAGTCGGACGCTTAACCGACTAAGCCACCCAGGCGCCCCCTATGTACACATTTTTAAATTAAAAATATTAAAAAAGAGGTAAACCCACGGTCAGCATAGTCAACAGAGATTGCTGAATTATCTAATCATTTTCAAAAAGAACAAAGATGTCACAAGGAACTAATTATCACGTGTTCCTAACACAAATGGGAATAGACTGTGTGTGCATTGAAAGCCTTCACTGATTCTCTCTTCTTCCCACATTCCCTGCCCAATGGGAGGCTGGCTTCATGTGAGAATCACAAAGCACAATTTCCTACCCTTGGTTAGCGGCTGAGAATCATGCCACAGGTCAGTTCACTTTGTATCTGGACCATGACCTTCATTAAAATTCAGTTTTGCCCAGAGTCTCTACCTTGCATTTCCCTCTTGCTCAGAAGAGTCACATGTCTTAACTCCGTGACCACTCTGAGCATTCAGCTTCTTATAAAATTGAGCAATGCTGTTTTCTTCTTGAGGTTATTCTTCATGGAGTCATCGGATAACTTTTTCTAATTGGGCTAATTGCTTTATAGGCCAACTGCACAGCCATCTTACTGGGACGTCTTTTCATTGATCTCCTGGGTTAATTCTTCTTTTTTGGTTTCAAGATTTTATTTAAATTCTAGCCAGTTAATGTTGTAATATTGGTTTCAGGAGTAGAGGTTAGTGATTCATCACTTTCATATAACACCCAGTGCTCATCACAAGTGCCCTCCTAAATGCCCATCATCCATTTAGCCCATCACCCCACTCACCACCTTCCATCAACCCTCAGATTGTTCTCTATAGTTAAGAGTCTCTTATAGTTTGCCTCCCTCTCTCTTTTTTCCCCCATCCTTCCCCTAGTTTCTTCTGTTTTCTTAAATTCCAAATATGAGTGAAATCATATGGTGTTTGTCTCTCTCTGACTGATTTATTTCACTTAGCACGATACTCTCTAGCTCTATCCATGTTTTGGCAAATAGAAAGATTTCATTCTTTTTTATGGCTGAATAATATTCCATCGCATATATCTATGCATATATGCAATGCAATATTGCATATATCTAGGCACATATGCAATGGAATATTGCATGGATACATACATCTTCTTTATCCATTCATCAGTCAACGGACACTTGAGCTTTTTCCATAGTTTGGCTATTCATAATGGTGCTATAAACATCAGGGTGGATGTGCCCCTTCGAATCCTGGGTGAGTTCTGTGAGTTCTTGAACCTGTTGTCTTCTTTCATGGATTCAGTTTTCCTTTTGTCAGAGTAAAACCTCAGGATGTTTTGTTTTTCTTTTTCAGAACATGTGCATAACAGGGTGGGGGCGTGGTGGGAATCCGCACCCTTGAATACTTAAGAATGTCTGTCCTCTGCTCTTCTACTTGAATAAGAGAGTCCATTCTTCTCAGAATGTTGTGGACATTGTGCTGTTGCTTTCTAGAAAGTTCCATCACATGTGCAACATCTAATGCCAGTCTGATTGCTGTTTCCTTTTAGATACCTCAAGTTTTTTTTTTTTCCCCCTTAAGATGGTTGAATTTTTCCTTGTCATTGCTGGACCTCAGAAACTTTCCCCTTTCCTTATGAAATTTGTGTCTCTTTTCCATTACGCATGGTCTACAGTTGGTGAAAATGGTGGTGAGCTATTGCTTTTTCTCTGGACTGCTTCCCTTCCCCTTGGGAGCTGCCACGAAACTCCCTCACTCGCCGAACTTCGGAGATGCTGTTAATGAGGGGGTGTTTCCTTTGTGCCCCAGGGGATCCAATCAGAGCATCCCATCTCTCCAGCCAAGGGAATGGGTCGGGGGTGGACATGTGACCCATGTCCCGCCAATCGGAGAACATTTCAGAGACCTATTCGGATGTGGACGGAGAAGGAGGAACCTAGTTCTGTGGGCGTGGTGGGCCTGGAATTCCAGGCGTCCTCAGCCGGGACACAAAGAGAGTCAGCCTGGGAATGAGCGATCGGGGACAAGAGAGGAGAGTAGAAGCAGCGAGGAGGGCGGAGAGGGAAGGAGAGAAAGGGACAGAGAGAATGAATGAAAGATTTTCAGCTGATGAACCTCAGGATGGAAGCAAAACTGAAGTCAGATCCGACCATACCCATTTTCTCTTGCCCCGTGTTGAATTGTGGGTTCCATTGAATGTAAACAAGAGACCCTTGATGATACCGTGATCGTTTTTATGGCCCAAGTCCCTGTCTTCCATCCGCTAAGGGGATTTTCTTTCTACTATTCAGTTATTCGTTCCCTTTCATGGCTTCACTTATGTCCTGAAATTCCTATTAGTTGGGTATCAGCTTCCTACGATCTAGTCTCCACCTCCCTTTATCTTTCCTTATTTTAAAAATCACTTTGACATTTTAATCTACATTCTGAGACATTTCCTAGACTTTATTGTCTCCGTCTCTGATTTGGTCTTCCCTCCTATCATTCAACCCTTTTATTAGCTCTTCATTTCAGCCAATGTATTTTTCATTCTAAGAACGGTTTTATTCTTTGTTTCTTCTCTTCCCCTATAGCAAGCTGCTTTTGTTTTATGAAGGCAGCATCCTCCCAATGAACCAGTAGGAGTGCTTTCCTGTCTGCTGTATCATCTCTGTTTTTCCTTTCTAGCTGCTTTGTTCATCTTGATCCTTTTTTTTTTTAAATGTGGTTTGTTTTCCGCAAAGCTCCATAATCCTCAGTTATCCATTAAAGATGCGTGAATAGAGGCGCCCAGGTGGCTCAGTCGGTGGGGCGCCGGACTTCTGCTGAGGTCATGATCTGGACTTCGGTGCAGGTCATGATCTCGCGGTGCATGAGTTCAAGCCCCATGTGGGGCTCTGTGCTGATAGCTCGGAGCCTGGAGCCTGCTTCCGATTCTGTGGTTCCCTCTCTCTCTCTGCCCCTTCCCTGCACACGCTCTGTCTCTCTGTCTCAAAAATAAACAAACATAAAATATATAAATATATAATAATATATAAAATATAAATATATGATATATAAAAATTATATATTATAATTGATTCATTGGGAGGATGCTGCATATATACGCATATATATGCATGAGATGTGTGAATAAATAGCTAGGTTGACCAGTACGGACTGGGATGGAATATTTCCCTGCTGGGTTGTAGAATAGGCCTCTGTCCCAGACGAACAAGGGTCCTAGAAGTGTCTGGGTGAGGCTTGCTGAAATGGGGAGCAGAAATGCAGGCTCGTGACCCACTACCACGCCGAAGGAAGGAAGGCTCTCTTCTGAGTGTGGAGAGCCTCCATTATAGGGTTTTTGATCTATAAGATTCCCCCACACAGTTACCTTCTTTGAAATTGTAATTAAGCATAATGAGACTAATGAGAAAAAATACGGGGACAAGCTATTCAAAATTCTCTTGCCATGATACACGTTAATAAAAATAACACTAATAAAAATGCTGGCATTTTAAAGAAGCATGTTAGATTTCTAGTCAATAAAAAAAGGGACAATAATACAGGGCTTTTCCTGTTTTAAAAACTAATAGTGAGACTTCTTGATGGAGGTGTGGAATAGAGGTGGAGGCTTCTGGGTTGTGAAAACGAGGGCAAAATACACAGGGAATGAGGAGAGCCTTGTAATAAGCCCTCCCAAGGCGAGGTAAGTAGCCCTAAGGTGCACTGAGGGTGCCTGGGGACTGTGTCTGCTACTGTGTAGAGTAACTACTGGTGGAACCCTCCTTTGTAGGAGCACAGATCATGTTTTATCTCTGTGGAGTCCCTGTCTTCCCCCCTCCCCCCTCCAGGCGTCTGTTGAGGACATCAGGAAGGGCAAGTCTATAGAAATGTCAACAGAACCTCCATTTTATTTTGAGAGTTGTTCTCAGGACTTTTTCCTGGGGTTGAATGATGAGGCCTTGAATGCCAAGCCCACCTGTCCTATATATTCAAAAAGAGACTGGGACCATTGGCCCTGCTATGCTTCAAGCGGTTTGAATTCCCCCAAGGCTCCCCTCGCTTTTGGTAGAGTTTCTCGGAGGCTTTTGTTTCAGTCAAAGGCTCCTCTAGGCCTATGCTGACTTGTGGTTTCCTTGTTCTGGCTTCTCCATCAATTGGATACCATATTCCTGCTACGTCTCTCCACATTTCTGGTCCCCTGAGAGCATCCTTGCCTAGGCCCTACGATGGCTTTACTCTTTTCCTTGTGGCTTTTTTTCTTCAACAGGATTTCAGCATCGAGTGAATTTAAGTTTTTTGTACTTGGTTTCCATCTCAAATCGGAAGTTCTCTCCACCGTTTTTTGGCCTCTTGACTTTGGCCGAGGCTTTTCAGAGTTCTGGGCTTCAATTTACTATCTGGAAAATGGGAATGGTAGTATTATCCATCCTGCCTACCTCACGGGGACTGGGGAAGGATGGAGGGATGTGAGGATCATCTCTGAAGAAAAGAATAGCAGAAATTTAAGTTGTTACTCGTTCATGGAAGGGAACCCTCTAATTTGGCTGATGAGACGATGAAAGCTAAGAGAGCTCCCCTCAACCGTTGCCACAGGTTACCCAGAATGCCCCTGCCTCTTGGCTCCTGGGTCCCATTCTCTTTTCAGGCCCTGCGACTTGGCAGCGTGCACATGGCCAGGGCTGCAGGGCCGGGGGCCGGGCAATTGAGAATCTGGAAGAGGCAAGGATGGCATGAATAATTCAGTGATTGCCGACCACGGGCCATTAAATTTTCCATGATCTGTTTTATTGTATCTGCTATGCTGCGTTAGTCACTGCCAGTTCCGATGCAAACCAGGGATTTCACTGCCTGCGGGAGCTAGCCCATGCTCCCCATTAGAGGTCCAAGACCATGGAGGCATTGGCCTCGGGCTGCACTGGGTCTCAGTCTCAAAAGGTGGCCAAACAGGACTTCATACCCCAGAGGTGTGAGTGACAAGCCTCCTTCCTGCCCCTGCCGGTCACTGAGTCACCAGCACGAGGGGCCTCCCACCTTCAGGCTCAGGATACTCTCACCGAATGCTTCAATGTTAACCTCTAGCTGTTGCTTAGTGATCCTCAAAAACACAGTGTGCTGGGTAGGGGTGAGGGACTTTAAGGGTTAACTTGTTCCATGTAAACACGGGAGCCATCATATTTGTAACTCTGCTTTGATATTTGCATATTTCTTCATATACTGGAAGCCTGGCAGTGGCTTCACATAACTTCTGGGAAACTTTATGGATTTTCAACCTCAGGGTCGTGCCGTTCAGAATCGCCAGTGTGGACTCCTCACAGATGGGGAAACAAAGTCCCAGAGAAGGAAATGTCCTCGGTCAAAGATGCAGCCAGCTGGTGGCAGGGCAGGCCCAGGGCCAGGTACCAGGGCAGGCGGTGGCGGGGCGGTGTGGGGACTCCTGGACCAGACCCTTTCCTGGGGCATGGGTCTCAGGAGGGGAGAACCTGCTATTCCTTGGTCACTGACTGGTCCCCTCCACTTGTCAGGGTCATTGAAGCTTCTCAAACTTGTTCACAGGGTGGATGCTTTCCCCTGTCCTGAGGACCACACAGCTTCTTGAGACCACATTTCCCAAAGTGTCTCCCACCTGCACACTGCGGCAGAGTGTGAAAGGGATGAACCAAGTGCTGCAGTCACCTAAGTGCCGGAAGTGTCGTACTGTGAAGGCGTGGCCAGTGAGCGTTGTCTCACTTTCCCCATTCTACTCACGGAGGAGCCGAGGGAGGTCCGAGGACCGGACAGTGCGTGAAGCCAGACAAAGGCCAGAGGAAGTGTCCTTGATCGCTTAAGGATCCCCAGTGGGCAGTCAAGTGTGGTAGAAGGAATTTGGGATATGCAGTCAGATGGGCTGGCCCCAAGTTCCTCCCTTTTCTGAGAGCCTCAGGTTCCTTGCATGAAGTGGGGGTGCCACATCTGAACCCATGGGATTTTTGTGAGGCCCTGTGGTAATAGGTGTGAACTACCAAAATCGCTCTGACGCCTCTGTCAGTTAGCCACTGCTGCTGATCAGGGCACCCCGATGACGGTGTTCAACAGCCATTCATTATTCCTCAAGACGCTACAGGGTCACGGACATCCATCTCATCTGGTGTGTGGTCAGCTGCAGGCGGGCAGGGAGGCGGCCCACCTGATCCCACCTGGATGCCCTCCCGTGGCTCCGAGCTGCTCTGGGCGTGGTGCCCCAGCGCTCTCACCCTCCAGCAGGCCGGCTCGGGCCAGTTCTCGCGGTAGTTGCCAAGCATGAGAGCGCATAAGCCCAGCTGAGGGTTGCACTGGGAAGCAGGCGATCACTTCTGCCACATCCTGTTGGCCAAAGCAAGTCACGTGGTCAGCTCAGATTCAAGGTGGGTCTAGGCGTTGGATCCACTTCTTCATGAGAGTAGCCCCAAAGTCAAGTAGCAGAGGATCTGGGGGTCGGGAAAGGTGCGGTGATGTGACCATCTGTAGGATCGGATTTGTCCACTTCTTAGGTCCACGTTCTCCTGGAGTGAGCACAAGAGAGACTGAGGCAGGTCCAGAACGACAGTGCTGGGTGTGGCATTCGAGATAGAGGAAGTGGCTTTGCCTACGGCCACACAGCTGGTGAGAGAACAGGGTTGGGGTGAGAACCCGAGACTGAATGTCAAGTACCCTATGTCAAAACCAAGCCCAATGCCATTTCTTCTATCTTAATTTGTTTTGGTGATGTGGGGTGCCTGTGTCTCTGTTCCTCTTTTGTCGTGTTGCAATCTCAGAAGGTCAAGGAGGGCTTGAGGTTAGGCTTCCTGGCCTTCACTCGTGGAAGGAACCTCTGAGGAAGAAGGACCGGCCCCAGGATGAGCTCCAGATTCACAGTTCCTGGCTTAAAGAAGTTCGCTCCTGCTGACTTTCTCCTTTTCGAGAAGCATGCAATGCAAGGAATCGTATTTCAGCCTTGACTCTGGCCTTCCCGTGCCTACAGCCCCCGTCTAGCGAAGACAGAGCCTTAGCCCCTGTTGCCAAGATGATTGCTACGGTCTCCTAGCTGGCCTTCTTACCTCCAGACTCACATCTTACACCATGGCCTCAAGTTCATCTTGCCAGTGGTGCCGGAGTGAACTTTCTGGTACTTGGCTTTGATTGTGACATCCCAGTGGGGAGAATGTCTTCCAGGGGCATGTGTCCTTAGGCCCGAGTGTGGGAGCTGAGCAGATCCAGGTTGGAATCTAGGCTCTGAAACTTACTAGAGCTGGGGGAGCTTGGACGGACTAGCTCAATGCTCCGAGCCTCAGTTTCTTCTGATGCGGCACATAAGCTCTCACTGGGTTTTGTAAGCTCTGAATGTGAAGTCGTTGCAGAGTCCCGGCTGCTCACAAGTACCCAAGAAACACCAGCTGCTTTTACCACTGCTGCCAGTATTTCACGGCTCCTCATGGCCGTGGAATCCAGACAGGTAGCCGAACATCCAAGGTTCTCCGGGAGGCCCCGGTCCCCTTTCCAAGCTCACCTTTCGCCTCTCTGGGAGCCTCTACTCTAGTTAGTGAGTTCCTCATTGTACTCTGCAGACAGCATTTGCCTCTGTGCTTCCACAGCTCTGTCCACACCCTTCTACCTCTCCTCAGGCTTCAGGCTGCTTTTCGTCTTACCTGAATCTCGTCATCCTTCAAGCCCTCCTTCCCTGGCCACTTCAGTCCCCGAGGGGCGCTCCCTGCCCTCCCCTCTACCCAGCCACTCTCCCTGTGGTGCTTTTTCCTATAGAGTCTGTGCTGGATTGCTAGCTGTTCCAACTGTTCCTATGACCATGACCATGACTATGACTATTGGTGTAGCAATGTATTACTTCATGGTTTGGGTGGGTAAGGAATTCAAGAAAGGCTTGTCTGGTGGTTCTGGCTCTGAATGTATCCTGTGGTTTTGTCACAAGGTGGTTGGAGCCTACAACACGAGGGGCTGGAAGTCAGCCGGAGGCCAACCAAGCATCTCTCGTGTCGTGGGGCCTCAGGGCCTCGCCATGTGGACTCCCCACATGGGCTGGTTTGGGCTTCCTTGCAGCATGGTGGCCTCAGAGAAGTCTGGCGGCTTGCAGGAAGGTTGGGACGTCATGTGAGCAGAAGAGAAACAGCAGCGCCTTTTATGACCTATGTCAGAGGTCACAGGGGGTCACTACTGATGGACTATGTTGGTTGAACCAATCACAAAAGGGGGAGGGAACCCAGGCTCCGCCCCTTCATGGGAAGAGTGTCTGAGTCTTCTAGGAAGAACACATACGATGGGAGCCATTGCTGTGGCCACACTCTGCCATGCCATGCCTGGTGTCGTGCCTGGTGACCCAGTGAGGAAGGAAGGGGCACATTATAACTGTGGTCTCTGGAGCCAGGCTGCCAGGGGTCCAGTCCTGGGCTGTGTCACAGGACGAATTGAACAGTGCCTAAGTCTCCTTCGCTGTAAAACGGCGACCATAGCAGTCCCTCCTGGGGTAGCTGTGAGGATGCAGTGAATTACTGTAGGAAAAGCATCTGGAACAGCACACCGTAAATGCCCCCTCGGCGTCCACTGTCACCATGACGGATGTCAGTATCGGCAATTGCAGTCACTCTTTAGTGATTGATCGGACAAAGCTTTCAAGGTGAAGAGTAACACGTGGCTACTTCCATAGTCGGGAACCATTGTGGGACTGTCTGATGTTCTGTGTGGCTCAGAGGGGGACCGATTTTCTACTCGCAGGCCTGGTTCCTCGGTTACAACCCATAGCTGCAGACTCTGGCAATCGAAAGTCAGGGTGACCCATATGGAGCTTGGGACATGGAGAACATTTTCAAGCCAACGTGTTTCAATCATCATCATTATCATCCACGCTGCAGGATTTCGGGCCCCAGCAAGTATTTTTATTGCTCACCAAAGCCAGGCAGAATTTTCAAAACCTTGGACAGAAGTATGCCACACATAACCCCAAACTGTGCTTCAAAAATCACCCCGGACTTCTGAAAATACGGCTTTCACTAACTAGCCGTCTGTAAGGACAGACGAATGCTTCCTTTTGGTCCAAGCAGTGTGTCATAGATGTGCTGTAGGGAAGTAAGACGGTCATGACTCATTCTGCGTCCTCTGTCTTTTTTCCACCTCTGGCATGCCTTTGCTCTCTAATCACTCGATGCTCTTTCTTCAGAGTTTAGCAGAGAGCGAACTTGGCATCTAAGGCCCCTGCCTGTGGCTCTTGACCGATGATCTATGGTGGGGACATACGGAGCCACACTCCCTTGTCTGGGCTGGGGTAAGTCTAAGGAGCAACTCAACCACAGGGTCCCCCTGGGGGAGCAAGTGGAGGTGACCTTGGCCAAGCTCTGCCCGAGGTCACGTTCCAGCTTGGCTTTGCTTCCTCCCCATCCCCGTCCTGCTTTCTCCGATCATTTACTGGTTTCTTCTGAGAGTCTTTCCCTAATAAATCGCTTTCCCATGAATCCTAATCTCAGGGGCTGCTTCCAGAGACTGGGAATGAAGAGAGGCAGGATGCACAGAGCCCTGAGGGAGGGGACATCCCTGGGCCTCCCCTGCTATGGGGGCTGCTCTGCCCCTGCCCCTGGCATTCCTGTAGAGCTTTATTTTCCAGCAATGATGCCTCTGTGGTTTTAAGGCATTACCTGTTTTCACACCAGGTCTGGATTTGTACTTCACAGGGGTGTTCTGGACCCCTTGGTGAGTGGACCTGAGCATCTCATTCTTCAGACCCCCTACCTCCCCACTCTCCCTGGGGGGCAAGGGCCTGTCTTTGGCGCAAACTCCCTCACGCCCACTGTGGTGGGAGCCACAATGGCTTCCATGCCTGTGTTTGACCCAAGTGGACCCTCCACTCTGGGCTCGGATGAAATGCTGTGCCAAGGATGTGGGGTTTGGCTTTCCCAGAGGCTGCCTAGAAGGCCCCAGTGCAACCCAGATTTGCAGGGCAGTGTCAGCTCCCTGTGGAGATAACCTTGACCTGTGGGAGGCAGGAGATGAGTAGGAGCCAGAAGATAAATCGTTCCCTGTTTCTCATAATGGCCTGTTCCCGGACTCAGCAATTCCACAGGGCCTGTCTGGAAGGCTTCCCAGGTGGCCGCGAGATGGACTGTGATGCTGTGGCCGGCTTAACGACAGCCCACCTCATATTTGCGTCCCCCCTTCCCTGCTTCATTTCCATTTTCCCCTCACTCTTGCTGCCCTGGGATTGCCATACCGGTGGCAGTGGTTGGGGACGGGTCACAGCCAGGGAGAAGGTTCGTGAGGGGGGGCAGCAGGGAAGGGGGGGCTCCGTTCAGGACCTCATCCTCGGGGCTCCCAGATGCTGCTCAAGCCCAAATGTCCTGGGGCAAAGCCCAAATGTCTTAACCCAACAGTCAAGGCGTGCACTCCGGGGCCTAAGGTCCCCGAGGAACCCACATCCCCACCTTTAGGAGCCGCTGTCATAATCCCACACCCCTGGCCCTCCTTCCCCCCCATCCCTCCATCTCTGCATTTTGTGTTTTCTGTCTCTACTGGGCACCGTCTTCCTCATCCTTCCAAGTTCAACTGCAAGGCTGCTTCCTCAGGAGGTAGCGAGGTGGCCTCCTGACCCCCTCGACTACCTGGTGGAAGGAAAGTGTCTCCGCCCTCTTGCAAAGTGTGCCGTGAGCTTCACCCACCTCTGGGTGGGTGGCACAGTCTCTGGTGACCCCCCCACCCCCACCAGCCTGTGAAGTCCTGCCTCATAAACTCAGGAGACTTGTCAACATGGATATACCTTTCACACAGGAGAAGTTCTGCTCCCAGAGCCAGACAAGTCCCATGGCCAGTTTGGGTGCATCCCTGATGTCACTACTCAGACTCCCTGGTCCCTGTTAGTCCAAGGTCAGAAGGACAAACAGGGACACGTGCTGGGGATTGATACCTCAGCACCATTTGGCCAGAAGGAGTTTAGTGGGCTGGCTGATTCTTAGATCTGCCATTTGTCTAGTGGGGTGACTTTGAGCAAGTGAGTTCTGTGGACCTGGATTTCCTCATTTGCAAATTGGAAACGGGCCCTGGGACCACCCGCAGGAGTCGCTGAGAATGGGGAATGAATGTTGAAGTCTACTGCTGTGTAGCAAAGCACGACAGTACTTAGTGACGTGAAAGCGTTATTCTCTTTCATAGCTCTGTGGGTAGACGGTACTCAGCGGGCCGTTCTTGCTGGGGGTCTCCCAGGTGATCGCCATCAGGTGGCAGCTGGACTGCTGTCCCTGAGGGTCACCTGGCCTGCACCTGTAAGATGGCCCATACCCTGGGCTGTCATTGGCTGCCGACTGTCTGCTGAGAGCTTGGGGGGCTCTCCACGTGAACGGCCACACATGGTCTCCCATGTACTTGGCCTTCTCACAGAATGGGGCTCTGAGAGGCCGCCCGTGACACCAAGTGCTCCAAGAACCCCAGGTGGAAAGTGCCAGCCTTAGAAGCCTGCAATGTCACTTCTGCTGCATTCATCTAGCCTGTTATTTTGGTCACCCGAGTCACCAAGGCCAGCCCAAGTTTAAAGCTTGCACTTCGCCTTGACGAGAGCAGGAGCCCAAAACTGCAGTTGTCTTTAATCCACCACTACGAGATCTAGTACGGAAAGCACAGCATCAAGCGCCAGGATGCGTATTCAATGAATATTGGCGTGAGACCTGTCCCCGCCCTGAATCCATTCCACTAGCTCCCAGCTGAAGAGCGGCCAGCCTCCCCTCAGCCTCACTGGGTAGCAGTCGGTGGATAGAATAGGCGGTGGGACAGCCAGGCAGGGTGACGGGCTCTGAGCCACCTACTCGGCAATATAGCTCGATGCACAGAAGCCTCTGAGAGCCCAGGTTGTAGCCCTAATTATGCCACGAGATTATTTGGTTGCCTTGAGGAAGTCCAGTGCGCTCTCTGGGCTCGGTTTCCCAGTTTGTCAAATAGGGGATTGGGCTGGATGAGTTTCATGGCCCTTTCTGGCCCTGCCATTTGATGATTCTCCTGCTGTGCTGGAATGTTCCTCAGCACTATCCCTGGGGACTCCAGGGACTCATCATCTGATGGCCAGGAAGGATGTGGGGCTTGATGTTTTTTCTCTCTTCCCTGAAGGGACAGTCTTGATTTTCATCTGCGGTGTCCCCCCTGGGCAGTAAACCTTGCCCAAGCTCTCAGAGGTGTCTGACTTCCCCTCTTGGGCTCAGCCTTTAAAAGTCCCTTTTGTAAATGAGGTGCTGGTCGCGTTAAGGCGAGGGGACCTCCCCACCTCTCCCTGATCCTCTTGCGAACCTCCAGGGCCTCGCTTAGGTCAAGTCACACTGGGGCCACCCCCGCCCTTAGCTGCAGCCCGGCCCCACGTTCGTGCTCGGTGAGCTTTCCAGATGATTTCCTAGGAGTTCTTTGGTTTAAGTGAGATGGGATTCTCAGCGGGGCTGATGGCATTTGGAGATTTCTCAGACTTCACCCTCCACAGCAAGTGGGAAAGTTTCTGTTTCTGGAAATGTGGCCGAAGAGCATATGCTTTTATTGCTCAGGTTCTGCCTACCAGGAAGCACCACCAGGCCATGGGGAACTGAGTATATTCTCAAATGAGGTAGACAAAAGTTTCAACACCCAGTGTCCCTCCCAGCCATCCTCCTGATGACTGTTTCATAGCTGCTTCTTGGAATTTAACATGAGCTGAGCCTCAGAAGGGGTGAGTTCAGCTAGATGCAGGGAAGAGGGAAGAGATTTACAGGACGGAGTGGGTGGGGTCATGAGCAAGCCAAGCCCAGCAGGTGACGGTGAGAAAGCTGTCTCAGGGGCGACAAAGGAGGCTGGCCTGGATATAAGTGGGACTCTCACATTGGCCCCGTGCCTTGCGGGACCCAGGGCTGCTCCTGGGAATAGGGTGGTGAACAAAGCTTTCCTGTCTTACAGTCTAGGAGACGAGACAGACGCTAATCAATGGCCATGCCACCAAATGTACAGTTCCAGCCGGGGCTAGTGACACGAGCAACAGGTACATGGTGTGACAAGGCCTTTGCCTGAGCCAAGGCAGGCTTCACTAACGTTGGAGGTATGGCCTGAAGGATGAGTGGGAGCTAACTGTAGGAAGGGGAGAAGGAAGTGCATTCCAGGTAGAGGGGATAGCATGTGCAAAGGTCCTGGGCAGAAAAGAGTGTGTCAGTCTAGCATGAGGAATCCAGAGGGAGGCAGGTGCTGGGAGTAAGTGGGATTTTTTCCCCCCTGCATGTTAATGAGCTTGGCCTTTAACACCCAAACCATAGGAAAGAGCTCTCGGCTTTGAAGGTATAGGCAGTTGATGTCCTCTGTCGGCGTTATGGCAATTTCACACAGGCTGCATGTGGACCGTGGATTCGAGGTGGCGACAGTGGATGTACGGGAACAGTTAGGGAGGCTGCTGTCTTGGTCCTCAGGTCCTCAGGCATGGGACAGCTCAGGTGGCCACAGTGGACATGACTGGAGGGATCTCAAAGATTCTGAGGAAGTAAGATTGCCATGGTTTGCAGGTAGACTGCCTATGGAGGGTGAAGGAGAAGCAGACGCCAAGGACAGCGCCCGTTTCTGGCTTGGACGTCCTGATGGCTGCTCTCGCTCTTGACCCAGCCGGGGAAGGCCGGAGGAGCGGTCAGCCAGGGGATTCACTTAGGGAAATTTCAGGCGGCCGGTAACTTCGAGCCACACGGTGGGGAAGCTAAGGGGGCAGGTGGCTCTCTGGGTCTGGGGCTTGGATGGCTGTGGGGTCTGGGAGTTACCAGTGAGGTTTCTGGTCTGCAAGGTCACTGGAGCCCTGTCACGGAAACAGCTGAGGGGGGCCTGCCCCTCCCCCACCAGGGGGACGTGGATGGGATCAACTTTGAGAAGGAATAGAACCCAGGGAGGGCCCAGGGAGGGCCGCTCCAGCCCCAGGGCTGGCAGGCGGGCCGGGCATTCCAAGGAGACCGAGAAGGACACACAGACCCTGAGATCGAGCTTTTACCAGGAGGATGTGGTCACTTCTGCCAGGTCCTGTGAGGTCGAGGACAAACGGATCCCGAAAATGTCTGGCTTTGCAGGCCTGTCAGCTGACACTCTGTCTGTCCTTCACTCACAGGATGCTAACATCCTTCTTGCCGATCACATGCAGTTCTTCTGCGGGCCCTACTTGATATCTGATCTAGAGCTTAGTCATCCAGCTCTGCCCCTACTCATGTATGCCACCTGCAATCGAAACAAAGGAAGGACCTTCAAGTGGCATCTGCTTAGTTTCTGGGAATGAGCCTTCATGGCATTCTTAAACTCGATTTGGAAAGTGCGCTGGGAGGTATTGCCGGGAGGTGGTGTTTTCCCGAGGAAACCATCACTGAACCCCACTCCGGCCGTCCCTCCCCCTGTTGGCCATATTCCCCCTCCCACACGCTCTGTCCAACAAGGAGGAAGTGGCAACGAGGGGTGAGAATTGGCCTTTCAGATTTATGGATTAGCATTTAGAGAAACCAGATTTCAGTGGGCTCCGATGAAGCCTGTAATCTGGCATCCAATTCAATTCACTTCAATTAGATTCAAGTCAATTCAATTCTACTCAGTCAATTCACATTAATCCAAGGAATTTATGAGAGTCTGCCATGCCAGCCAGAGTGGGAGGGAGACCCCGGCATTTCAGGGGCTGGGGGATCTGATATGTTCGAGGAGCCAGTGGTGGAAGCCAGGGCCAGGGGACACAGGGCTTCCCTGTGTGCCAGGAGGAGAGTGGGCGGGGCCAGCTTCCTGGTCAGATGACCGACATCACCTCTGTCTTTGTTGGGCTGGAGGTACACGGACATGAGAGAAGTGACCCAGGCTCGCCTGCCATCTGCCTCGTTCTCGACAAACTGCTGTCTCCCTCTCATAATGCCAAGGAAGGGAGATTGACCCGTTTTCATCCCAAAAGACAATTGGATAAATGGGAAGGGTAGACGCGCTGTTGTAAGAAAGTGTGGGGTGAGCAGCTGGCAGAGCCCGCCCCTGTGACCACTGATCTAGAAAGCTGGACACCAAGGGCCCTCCCGCAGCCACCAACCTCAAGGCCCCGAGGCTGGGATATTCACTGCCCGCCGTGGCTTCCCCCTCTCGACCAGCGGCGGTGGCCCTGTTTTAGAGAAGAGATGAAGGTAGCTGTGGTCGAGGGAAGTGAAGGGATCTGAGAACCCTTCTGCTAAACCAGGAGCTCCTGGAGAGCTGTGTCCAGCCTTCCTGGCCCCTCCCCCGCCGGCTCTAAGTCAGCGCTCATTAGATCCTCTGAATTATTGAAGAGTGAATTTACTCACGGCCTCACGACCAAGAAGGAGAATATCAGGGTCCTTCATCTCCCCTTGGGGGCATGTCCCTGTACCCCACAGGCGGCGGCAAAGGCAGCCCCCACCAACCAGATCTACTGGCAGAACCACTAACTAGGCCATTGCACAGATGAACAAACAGAGGCCCAAGAAATGAAATGACTCACCCCAGTCGTACGGAGCGTTTAGCGGTAGGGAAAGGATAGCCTCATGGACGGTGCGCACAATGGCAGGCCTGGAGTCAGCGTCCTTTAGCAGCTGTGTGACTTCGGGCAAATGACTCAGCTTGGGAGCGATGGTCTTCCAGCTCCCCTGGGGTGATAATCGCAGTCTCGCGGGGCCGGGTAAAGCCGGGTCATGTAAGGCGCCCTCCCCACCCCCCCCGAACCCCGGGCCCTGTCACAGGACAGGTACCTGCTGCCTGAAATCACAGAAGATGGCAGATAAGGTCAAGGGTGGGACTGGCAGCCAATGCAGCCGTTACTCTGTGCGGGCGCTGTTCTGAGCACTTCCGGTGTGCTAAGTCACCTACGGAACGGATGTTGTTACAGTCATCCCCACTTCACAGGAAGAATCGGAGCCCCAGAGGTGCAGCCACATGCCCGAGCCACTGAGCCTGAGAGCAGCAGGCTGGGACCCCTGTCCCCAAGGCCTGCCTCCCTTCCTCCTTCACCCCTTGCTAGGAGCCAGCCTCAGGTCATTCGAGGTGCTGGGCCAGTTGGTCAGTTCTGCCCCCTCCCCACCTCCCTGCCCCCCTCCCCACCTCCTTTAGGGGTCTCAGAGGGCTGACCGTGTGAGGACTCTGCCCTGCTGAGTAAGCTGGTGGGCACAAGTAGGGAGTGGCTGGCTTTGCCAGGTGCGAGGTGTCTGCTCTCTCTAGTTGTTGAAAAGCAGGTGAGAAAGGCACTGGGCACAGAGGCCAGGAAGCTGGGTGGTGGGGAGTGGACTATCCACCTTGTGAGTCTGTGCCTCTCCACACCCTCACCTTGTGCCCCCCTTCCCCCACCCAGGCGTGGCCTGGGTGGTAGATGTGGGTGGGCGTGGAGCAGGGCTCTGCTCTAGGGACTGATAAACCTGGCTGCCTTCCTTTATTGGCCGTTCATTGTGCCCCCTGGTATGAGAGCGCAGGGCATCTCCCTTGCTGAGCTGCCCTCCCTGCTAGACCGCCTGACCCCCTCACAGAGAACTTATCTGCATGGTGATTATCTTCTGCTACCAAGAAGGTGCTGGTGGCGGCAAGCAATTTCAACAGCGTTACTTACACTCATTCATTCATTCAGCAAACATCTGTGACTGGCTGCTGGATGCTGGGAGCCAGCGCTAGACAGGACCCACTTGGCTGTGGCCTTCCTGAGCCTCACAGAGGATCCACTGGCCAAGTGCTCGTGGATAAGGGTGTGATGAGAGCCTCGGGCACTCTGGGAAGGGGTGTCGCTTCTAGCATGTGGCTCTGCCCTGAGTGCCAAAAGGCCACGCTCACGGTCTGGCCCAAATCCCTCCTTGGATGGCCAAGGCCAGGGAGGAGACAACCGAAGGGCCCTCTGTGAGTCCTGAGCCAACCAGAGTTCTACTCCTTTCTGCAGTGCTGTGTCTCCCGCTCCATGATCTCTGGGCCTGACACTTTTCTCTGATTCACGTGACAAAAGTACCAGAGCAGCCACTGGGGTCAGGCCTTAGGCTGGGTGCTGGGAAGAGGAGGGACACAGAGCTGCTCTCGGAGGTCATTCAGAGGTATGCATCAGGGACCAGCCTGGAAGGTTCCTTAGGCACCCCCGCAGGGGCAGGGGGAGCAGTGGGAGGCTGAAATCCTCTGCTTGGCCACCTGCCGCCCAGGCAGTGCCCTGGTGCGGGCCCCCGGGGCTCAGATGGGACTTCTCTGCTGACTCACAGCTGCCGTGCTGTCCTGCGTCCAGTCTGCTTCTCCTGGGTGTACGCGTAGACCTGCCCTCAGTTGCTCATCTGTCAGACCCCGCCCCCCGGAAGTTGCTGGGGAGAATGAGATGGGTGTGTGGGGGGTGATGGGCCAGTGTCTGGGTGGAGATGGACACGGGGAGAGTTCCATGGACATGAGATCTTCTCATGGGCAGGGCGTGCTGCCCTTCTAGAGCCTTCCAGGGACTGGTCCAGGGACAGAACAGTGCACTGAGACCCGGGGCCGCTGGATTCACCTGCTCCACAGCCCCTCTCCTGTTGGGGACCTCGGGTGAGCCCTTGGGCCCTTGGGTTTAACCTCCCTCTGCAAGATACTCCCTGGGTCTGGGTTCTCGCAGCCACTTGCCTCGAGCGGGGCCTCGCCTCTGCCATCCCAGCCGAATCTCAAGCCCGGAGATGGGGGAGCACTCCACTGTTCTGGCAGACAGACTCAGCCCCCTGTGGACCCTGGCCGGGCCGCCCCTGTGCCCTGTTCACTGGGCAGGGGGGTGGCCGCAGCCCAGCTTCCAGCAGCACCAAAGCCAGACGCCTGTCCCTGTTTCTCCCATGTCCTCTTTCCAGCCCCTTCCCTCCCTCTCCCAGCACGCGGAGCCCCTCCATCCTGCGTCTCAAGGACTCAGAGCGTTAGATCCCAGTCTCGGCCCAGGGGACCACGAGGGACTTCAGAGCGCCAGGGCAATAGCCCAGTTTCGAAAACGGGCCAGGTCTGGGAAGACAGGTTTTGAAAGACTATATAAACGGCTCTTAAATATATGAAAAGTTAGTCTTTCTCATAAGAGAAATGCACATCGAAACTTCAAGAAGTGACCGGCTTTGAACCTCACATTGGAAGAGATCAGAAGCCCTCTGCTCTAAGGGCACAGGGACAGAGGAGATTGGCAGACCTGTTGCTCACAGCCACCTTCCAGGCAGAGCCAGGGGGGAAGCCCTGTCCCGGCCACACGTGCTCTTCCCTCCGACCCAGAGAATCGCATGATGCAGATAAATGCGTGACGTGTGTACGCGGCCGTTCATGGCAACAAGACTTATAATAGGAGAGGGTCGGAAGTCAGCTCGATGTTGATCCTCTGGGGGCTGATTAAAGAAATAGTGGTGCCCATGTGGTGGGATTCCACACAGTTGTTAAACAGAAGCACCACACAGAAGGCCTGAGCCACACCGCACGGGACCGAAGACCTACCGACTGTACCCAGTCGGCCCACGGGACCACACAAAGTAATGAACTAGCTAGTCTTTTGAACCCCGTAAAAAAGAGCATAGGATCTATATGTTCCTATAGGGATCTAAGAACCAGGACATATTGATCTGTTATTATTTGTGTGAAAAGGGAGGAAAGGAATACGTACACGCACGTACAGAGGCACACATGAAGGTGTTTGCAAATGCGTGTAGTTTCTGGAAGGCATTTTAAGAAACTGGTGAAAGTGGAGGCTCCCAGGAGGGGAGCCGGGTGGAACCGGGGGAGGGAAGTGGACTTGGGTTTCATAGCACACGCTTTTGCACCTTCTGACTCTTGTAGCAGCTTTGACATACATGCTGGCACCAGTTAATTGGTCAGACAACCTCTTGGCACACCACAGGGCGAGGCCGAGATGTACGTGCCAGGTTGGGGGTCCTCGCTGCAGGGGGTCCGGGGGCACGCCCCAAAGTCCAGGCAGCATGGCCCAGGAAGGTTTCCGCCCTACCCTCCAGGCCCTGCCCACACAGGGTGGAGTTTCCGTTCTTTGCTCAGTTCCATCTGACCTCCTCTTCCGGCAGGGTGACCCGAACTCCTCAGGGGTTAAAATGTCAGCAGCCCACCATGCCTGTCCGGCCATCATCTGGGCATGTTGAGGTCCTGCTTTTGGCCTGATCCAGTGGACTCGGACCCTTCGACTATCAGAGTGGAGAGTCCCCAGCCTTCTCAAGGGCAGCTGTATTTGTCCCCAGCGTTTGAGCCACCGCAGCCGGGCAGCCTCTGCCACGGACACTGCCGTTGAGAAGTCACAGCTGTGACGGCTTCCCCGGCTTGGAGCTGTGGCAGAAGGGAAGGCCAAGTGGGAAGCCTGGGCAAGCTATTGCCTGCCCTCCTGTCAGTCCCGCGAAGCTGTGAGGCCCAGCTTTGGGCTCAGATGCTTGCCCTCCCCCGCCTCCTTTGCCAGACATGGGACACATGCTCTGAGCCCATTCTACAGCTGAAGCCACGGAGCCTGGACATGCTTAGCCTGCTAGGTGCGGTGGAAGGCGCTTGGGAAGACCTGCTGTCCTCAGGCGGCTCCTTGGCTGGGTGATATTGGCCAAGTTCCAGCACTGCTCTGAGCCTCCATTTGCTCATCTGCCAAATGGGAAGAGTAATATCTTGTTTTGGCATTGCTGGGCCATGAAGGCCCCAGAGGAAAGGCAGCTCCTGGTGGATTACTGCCCCACACTGTCTTTTCCTGAGTTCTGGGTGCCTGCCTCCTAGGGAGTGTGAGCTTCCAGAAGGTCATGCTCCCCACCAAGGAGGCGCCAGCGTGGGCGTGGGCCAGTCAGACCTGCTGGCAAAACACGTGAGCTCGTTCCTCCATCCTCAGCAGGGCAGCACCCACCCCACCCCCCGCCACCCTCACGGGAGCACGAGAACCACTTCCTTGCCCGCTCCTTCCCCTTTCAATCATTTCATTTCAGACTCAGCTCTTGCCTGCCACCGGCCAAAGACTAGAAGTAATCTGCAGAGATCTCTGGGAGAGAGAAGGGGGCAGAGGGCTGAGTCTTCCCCAGGGGCCAACTTACTGCATCCTTGGGTCCCTCCAGGCACCACATGGATGCTCCACGGGGCCCAACTGATTCTCTCCTTGAACCCCCATGGAGGGAGAAACATAATCGTCAGCCCCAGTTCAACTGGAGGTCAAGGTCACCCAGCTGGAAGAGAAGGAGCTCCAAGCAGCCTGGTCAGAGCGGATGGGAGGGAGGTGACGGCCCTCCCCAGGGTGAGAGGCTGTGGCCAGCCTGAGCTATGGGTTCCTTCCCTCACGGCCTGCTCTGGCCAGATCCAGGAGGGACCTGGAGGGAGAGGACATCCTGTCTGCTCAGAGCCCACCAGATATTCCTCTGAACTTCCCGAGGACGGAACCAAGGGCTTCTGCCCGTGGCTTTGGCTCGAACTCAACCGTGCTTTGTGAGTCAGCCTGTGCGAGGTTTTAGCAGCCAGAGGAGCCAGAGTAGGTCACGCTTGGTACTGGGAGGGTCTCATGCCCCTGTCCTGTGCGCCTTCCATCACCTGCCCAGGCCTGCAGGTGTTTAAGTTCATGACCCCTCTGTGTGAATGCAAGGCTCCTGGGTCACAGGGGAGAGAGTCAGTTAAAAAAAAAATGCAGATGAGGAGCTGGGAAGCCAGGCTTTTTACTCTCTCTACAGTTCTGAAACCACATTCAGAGAGAAGCAGCTTGTCTGGGGCACCTGCGGAGTGGGACAGAGACCCAGACGCGTGATCCGGCCCTGGAGACAGAGCCTGGGTTTCTCTCAGTGCATGAGGTGAGGGCGCTGACCCCAGCCACATTCAAGTCTCTGCTTACCGGCCCCCCCCACCCCCCCAGGGTGGGTGGGAAAGGAAACTTTTCCATTCAGGTGCCCTTGTCACTTTTTCCGTGCTCATTTGCATGAGCCTGTCTCGAGGCTGAGGCCCCCTTCACTCGGGGTCACTGTGGGGGTGACTCGGGTGGCCGGAGTCTGTCTCCTGCTGCAAGGCAGACCACGAAAGCCACACCTGGCGGGGGTGCATGCACAGGGTCACAGGGCCGCCTCTGCGGGCTGTGGCGTCTGGGGGGGGGGCGGGTAGCATTGCTCCGAGGAACCCCCGTCTCCCCTTAAGCGCCCCCTTGCTGCAGAATGACAGAGAGCTCACAGAGGCAGGATGGACCCCCTTCGCCCTTCCCTCACCTGCCGGAGAGCCTGCGTGCGGCTGCTCACCTCCCCCCACGGCCAGCCCGAGACCAGCCTTGATTTCCAGATCTTTGTGACCTGCCCTTGCCCTTGGACCCTTTTGACCAACCCCGCCTCCGTTCGCGTGCTTCCCCTCTGCTCGCAATGTTGTTCCTGCCTGAAATTCCTGTCACTACCTACGCCCCCCCACCCATGTTTCCAGGAATCCTTCCAGCTGAGCAGAAGCGCCCCCTTCTGAGGCCACCAAACACCCTTTCTCCAGTCCCCTGCCACAGGCCATGCCTCCGTCTGTGCCCTAGTCCCCAGCCTGGGTGACAGCAGCTGGAAGACGGCTTTGAAAAGGCTTCGGGAAAGTCCACCTGTAAGCCCCCATCCGCCTCCCCGGGAACAGAGCAGCTCTGTGCTGTAAACACACCCACAACCCCCCAGAGAGAGCCGAGCAGGGCACCAAGCGGAAGGGAGCAGTGTAGGTTCCTCACCAGGAAGGCTGTGAGGCCCGTCCACGGCGGGCGCCTCCCCGAGTCTTAAAGTGGCCTTCAGCGGCCCCGGCAGCCTGGCCTCCAAGGTGCAGCCCTGCCTGGGACCAGGAAGTCATTTCGATGACCTTTAACCTCCTTCAGTGACCAGTGTACTATTCTGGTCATTGTGATCACCACGTTCAGCTTTTGATTCAGTGTAGATGCAGTTTTGAGATATATGTTCATCTTCACCCCCAGTAGACGTTCTACTCCGGCACTTGCAGCCGCCGGGTGACCAGCAGCGAGTCCTTTAACCTCCCCGTTGATCCATCTGCAGAGGGAAGGCCGTCTTGAAGGATCACAGAGGGTGTCGGCTCCCTGGGCACCCTCCAGCCCCCCACCGTGCTCTGTCAATGCTAGCTCTTAGCTGGGCCTCTCTGATAAAGCACACTTTCTCTCGGGGCTAAATCCCGGTCCCTTCTCTGAGGCCAGCCTCATCCGCTGTCCGTGAACGTGAGCAAACACAGCCCCTTCCGTCTGTAGGCCTCTAATTGTCTGCTTGTTTTCCTGTGCTGATCTCCTGTCCTCCCCTGGGGAAGCGGACGCAGTGGGGTTATTTTCCGCACCTGGCGGAGAAAGGAGACGGAGAGGCGTGGCAATGGAGTTGAGTCCCTCGTTAAGAGAGGGCTGGCCGGGGTCAAAACCCGAACTCTGGGCCCCAGCTTGAGGGCAACTTTCCTGCCATGCTTTCTTGGTTCCTTGTTCATGCTTCACTTGATTTTTTCCCAACAACTTGAAACTAGGTTCCTACAACTTCATAAAACCCACCCCAAGTGGGCAGTCAGCCACCTGCCTGGGGCTGGGCTGACGGTCCGAGATGGCGGTGCTGCGCAGTTTTTTTAAAGGTTATTTATTTTTGAGAGAGAGAGACAAAGAGACAGAGCATGAGTGGGGGAGGGGCAGAGAGCGAGGGAGGCACAGAATCCGAAGCAGGTTCCAGGCTCTGAGCTGTCAGCACAGAACCTGATGCGGAGCTTGAACTCAGGAACAGTGAGATCCCCACCTGAGCTGAAGTTGGATGCTTAAGCGCTTAAGCGACTGGCCCCCCAGGCGCCCCTGCACATGTTTATTTAAGGCTCGGCTATCTGTGGTGCCTCCGCATTAGTGGTGCGCTCACCTCTCAGCTGTCCCTCTCTCTGGACCTTGGCCCCACTGTTCTAGAAGGTCTCTGGAGGCCCCTCGGTGGTACTGAGTGTGGGAGGCGGCCGTGGTGTCACAAGGCGGCCGCTTCATTATTTCCACAGCCTGCAGGGCTTCCCCGGGGGGTATTGAACCGAAGCCGCCTTGCTCGAGTCCCCGGGGAAGGCTCTTTCCTCTCAGTCAGGCCCCCAGTGGGCTGTCACGAGCCTCAAATTAGAGACTATCCTTGAGAACTTCTGCCCACTCCCCCTGCCCCTCAAGGAGCAGGGAAGGGGAGAGGGGTGGGGAGTGGGGGGTGGGATGGGGCAGAGAAATGCCCCTTGGAGTGCCTGGGCTGCCCTCTTTGCCAGGACAGTTTCTATAGAGGTAAGAGAAGCCAGGCCCTTCAACTTGTTTCTCAGAAGCCTTTAGAAGTGGGGGCCAAGGACCACCTGCTCGCCCACACCTTCCTCAGCAGGTGGGGGGACTCCCACAGCCTCCTGCTCTTGCTTTTTAGGAAAAGAAATCACCCTAATCTACTCCCGGGAGCCTTAGGTAGGGCTGGGGAGCCCGGGCAGAGCCTTCTGGGCTGCAGGCTATATCCTGACTGTTGGCCTTTGACCCCCTTGGCCTCGTTCTCAGCGCATCCAAGGCACCTCACATCATCCCTGACTGTGGGCCTGGGTTCTAGAAAGTTCTAGAAGGCCCTGCTCTGCAATTTACTGCATGACCCTGGATAAGTGATTCAGCTGCCCTGAGCCTGTGTTTTCTCACCTGAAGGGTAAGGTTGTGCAGGCAGAATGAGAAGAAAGCCTGGGGCTTTGCAAAGGATGGAGGGGGGGGTGGTGCCAGGACTAGAAGCCGCTACGTCTCCTCCATGTCACAGGCGGGGCGCTCAGGGCCAGGGCCTGTGCTTCACCTCCTGGCTTATTTCCAGACGCTTCCATGGCCCCCTGTCAGTTGAGCCCACGACCACCAGGAGAAGGCTGGGGCCAGCTGTGTGGTCGGGATGCTGGCAGGGAGAGCGGGCCCTGCTTCAGAGAGCTCATGGCCTCAGCTGAGAGGCTCGGTCCAGACCAGGAGTGACCCACCAGCTAGTTGGGGCGAGGGGGAGGGGGCTGCAGGGCTCCCATGGAATGCTGGCGGATGTCTGGGTGCTAATGTGCCCCTGAGGGCTTGTGGGTGCTTCCTGGATGCCCGCCAGCCTGGCTTTGGGGCCAGGACCTCACTTGGAGACTGGGCAGAAGTGTTTCAGGGCGTTGGGTAGGGCACAGGCAGGGATTTGTTTGGTACAGAGGAAAGAGGGGCCACGTAGCAGCCAGGACCCTGTGGAATGTTTCTCTTCCCTGGGCTTCGGAGGCTCAACAATCGCAGCTTACATTTGCTGAGTTCTTATACGTGGGCACGGTCTGAAGGACCCGGCACCTTACTTACCCTCACCACACCCTCGGAGGGTCCACATTTTATAGACAGGGAGCTAAGGCACAGCAGAGGCTGGGCAGCCTGCCCGAGCTCACAGCTTTTAAGGGGCAAAGGGAGAATCTGGAAGCAGGAAACCAGGAAGCCCGACCTGCAGGGATCTTGCGCCGGGAGTTCAGGGCCCCGTAACCTGTGCCACAAGCCTGCGCTACTGCCATTAGGCCAGTCGATGCCGGTGTCTCCGGGGCAACCCACCGGCCCTGCCCTTGAGCCTGTACTGGGGAGCAGCTCCGGTAGGGGTGCCCAGAGGCCTTGTCCCCCATGCGGGAGTTCAGGACACAGCCCGGGACTTGGGAAGGCCGAGGTCTTCCGGCCAGTGTCCGAGGGAAGCTTCTCGGCCTTCCACTGCCCCCCATCTACAGAGGGACACCGCATGTCCTCTTTACCAGGGACACAGGCTGGGAGATGTTGGGGCTGACACAAAGGCCCGCATTCTCCTGTGTGAAGAGACCGCGGGGAACACCCACATTGGGCGGGCACCAAGATTGCAGTCAGCATAGACGCTGACCGGATGGGGAGGTCAGGGGGACGCATTGGCCCCCCGAGGCCAGGCATGTACGAAGTGCCACGGGTGGGCTGACTCCCAGAGCAGTGCTCCGCAGGAGGGAGAATTGCCCTCAGCTTCAGCCCTCAAGGAACCACGGGGACCTCAAGTGTGGAACCTGCTTACCCACCGGTGTGGGGCCCGAGGTGCCCCATGCTGGCCTTGGCAGCGGCTGGGACAGCAAGGAGGAAAAGGAGACACAGTAGGGATGCGAGCGTCCCCAGCCAGCTGCGGCAGGCCACCGCATGAGAGCCTGTGGAGACAGAGGGGCTGCGTTTCCCAGCGGGCCAGCTGCGGGCAGAGCGGGGGTTCTTTGGTCCCCACGGGGCCTCCCCCAGAACAGAGCGCCTGAGGCAGGGTCCTGGGGTGGGCTCTCTAGCCCCTCATTCATCCACTTCACTCTTGTGCAAAGTGGGAACAGCCTTAGGAGCCACGCTGGAATTTCTCTAGGAGAGAGTAGCATCTGTGAGAAAAATCCGTGCATGAGGTGGGAGGGAACCCCTTGGGAGGAGAGGAAACCGCTTTGCAGACAGGAGGGAGGGGGTTGGGAGCTGACCTGAGGTGAGGGAGTAGAGAGAGGCAGTAAGTCCTGACACAACTCCCGGAGACCCCGTGGCCTGTAGCCCACGGGAGATTCCTTTGGGCTTGGGAAGCCAGAGGCAGAGAGCCGGGGCCACTGGGCTCCCAGTGAGCACCCCAGACTTAGCTCTCATTCGGCGGAGAAGGAGGAGGAGGGTTCTGAGCCCTTCCGGTGGAGGTGATGGGGATGAAGACCCGGACCTCGCAGGGCACGGAGGCAAGATACTCCTACCACCGCTCTGCACAAGCGACTCACCCAAGGCCACCTCCCAGCTAGTAGAATCAGGAGTCAGATCCGGGGCTCCCCGGTTCTAAATGCGTTGGCAGGGATGCTTTGGCCAATGGCCAACGGTGGCCCTGTCCATGGTTTGTCTTCAAACCCACATCTCTCTCCCTTCCTTCTGGCTCCTTGAAACCCCCTCCCCTGGTCTCCCAGACTCCCAGGCAGAGAGGAGACAGACAATGCTACGGACTTGTCCCTGGCAAGGCCTTGATGGCACCCCTGCACCCTCAGGAGGGGCTCTACTTTTAAACGGGCTCGTGGAGAGGGCACGGCAGAACCTTGAGGTGACATCGCTCCTGGGGCGCCGTGGCTCTCCACCGCGGCAGGGGAGGGGCCGCCATTCTGACACCGAGAAGCCAAGCACAGGCACGCCGCGATGCCATGAAGCTCAGTCTAGCACAGCAAAGTGGCAAAAAGCAAGACTAAACCTCCTGTCTATTTAAGACTAACGACAGGGAAAAATACATTTTCATCAGCTCGTCTTCTCGCCGCTGAGTCCCCGCAGCAAGTTCCACGTTCCGACGTCGGGAAGGAAATCAAAACAACTTTGCCGTGTTTAGCTTCGTTTTGCCGCATCGCTCGGCGCTGAGTTAAAAAGCAACAGGTACCGTGGTGTCTCGCCCAGAAACACAGGAACGGCTTTAAAATGCAATTATGGGGGCTGGTGGAAGGGAAGGGGAGAAATGTTTTTCTTCGATTGATGTATGATTGCCCCCATGCTGTTTGGAATCGTATTTTCGCTGAGCTCTGCTAAGAAGTGCTATTTGCAGGGAGCCTGACAGACGGAAGCGATTGGGTTTGGCAGGTCTAAATGTATTATTTTAGCAGGTCTCCAAGGAAAGATTCCGGGAGGGGCGCTGGCCTTTTAAAGTGCAGAGGACAAGGGGCTGCTCGGCCCCCGTCCTGCTTGTCAAGACCAATCAGCCGGGCTGGAAACAGCCCCCGAGCTTTCTGTAGAGGCCCACCTCCCCGCCTCCCCCCTTCCCGGCCTCCACTCCCCCTCCCTGAAGCCTCTGGCTCCCAGTTGACAAGTGCCATTAGTCATTTGCTCACCCGGCAACGACTTCCCCAGGAAGTAGAAGAGGCCTGGCTCTCTGCTAGGCACTGTGGGGCTTCTAAGGGGGCTCGGGTAAGAAGAGGGATGAACAAGGCTGGGCCGGCAGGAGCCCAGGGGAGGGGAGGGGGAGGGTGGTGGGTGCATCTGGACGTCCAGGAGAACAGCGCATGGAACGAGGCGGCAGCCACAGTGGAAGGCGGTCAGGGTTCCCAGATGGGGGCACCCGTGATGAAACGGGACAATCAGACAGCATTCAAGCCAGGGCTGTGACGAGAGCTGCATATTCATCTGATGATCAGCATTTAGCCCTGATACGCATCAGGCATGGCCCTAAGCGCTTTATATGCGTCAACTCATTGAATCATGACCACCATGGTAGGTTTGATCATTATCCCTATTTTACAGAGGGGAGGGGACATGAGGAGGTGAAGCGTCTTGCCTCAGGGCATGCACCCTCTAAATTACTCTGCTGTGGGCAATCCAGCAGGGGCTGGCCCTCGGATCAAGCCCAGGCAAGGCTGGGCCACTTATACCCCAGTTTTTTGTTTTTTGTTTTGATAAATACAGTACAGTCTTGTAAATGATTTCCTTAATAACATTGTCTTTTCTCTAGCTTACTTTATGGAAAGAATAAGCTGTGTAATACATAAAACATATAGTATATGTTATCAGTATATTATGCGTAAGGCTTCCAGTCAATAGTTGGCTATTAGCAGTTGAGTTTGGGGAGTCAAAAGTTATAGGTGGAATTTTGACTGCATTCGGGGGGCAATGCTCCTACCCCGACACTGTTCAAGGGTCAGCGCTATATTCTCTAGGTCTGGATTTCTCAACCTCGGCATTGTTGTTCTGGACCAGATAATTCTTTGATGTGGGGGCTGCCCTGTGCATTGCAGGACACTTACCAGCATCTCTGCCCACCCCCTCCCATGCCAATAACACCACTCTCTCCCCACTTGGGCTACCAAAAATGACTCTAGACACATGTTTCTCCCACGTGTCAAAATTGTTCCCAACTGAGAAGCACCGCTCTAGACCCTCACTATCTAGAAGAAAAAGAGGAATGCGTGAGAAATAAAACAACCATACCATGGTTGACGTCCATGGGAGAGTTTTGTTTGGACAGAAATTTGGATGACAGATCTCTCATTCTAGGGCACCAGTGGGGAGAAGGGAGAAGAGACAGGGGGGCGGTGGGAAGAGAGAACAGGTTTGGAGACCCGTGGGCAGGCATTTCGATCTGGAATGGCAAGTAGATGCTACGCCCAAAGGAGACATCAGTAATTGACCACAGTGTTCTTTCTCCCTAAGTCAGGATACCCTTCCAGAATCTTCTACTCAGGGTTCCAGGCAGCTGCCACGTACCGTTTTGTGACACGGTAACCCAACACAAAATCTGTTGCCCTCCCAGAGTAAGGTTCTTCTCTGAGAAGATTCTTTTCTCTGACTTGGAGGGAGAGGGACTTCGCTCTTCAAAATGCTCCTTCCTCTCTGATGGAGAAGAGAAGAGGCATTTTCCTGATGGGGCCAAACCCTGCTTCCTTCCATCTTCCTCTCTTTGAAGGAGGTGTGGGTCCTGAAGACCTCAGGGCCCAGAGTGGGGAGGGCATGTGGCTGCTTCCTAAGGACAGGAGGGTCCTGGGTGATGAAAGGACACAGGACATGTGGAGACCAAGGCATAAGGCTTTTTCAGAGGGACCTAGAGAGGGGAGGTGGGCACGAGCCCACCCTCTGGGCATCTGAGATCTTCTGGCATACTGGTGGGGGAGGGGCGCCGCAGAGCCCGCTTATCCTAGGGCGCCATCGGAGGGCATAAGCTCCAGTGCCCTTGGTTGCACATTTCCTGAGCCTCTGCCACGTACCAGGTACCAAGCACCCACCCCTCCCTGCCCCCAGACTCCCTGTAGGGGCACTCCATTGCCCTGTGCCTCCAGGGAGGAAACAACGTCCCAGGGATGTTAAATAACTTCCCCAAATCACACAACCGGCAGAAAGCAGCACGAGTGTTGAACCTGAACGCCACCAGCATGAGCTGGGACCCCAGGGCTCCCCTTGCTCTGTCCCAGCCCCTCCCATGCAGAGCCCTTCTTATAGAAGCTCGCTCGAGGGTGTGCTTTTCTCTGTCGGAGCTTGAGGCGTCATGGAGGGCCAACCTCAGCCCCAGCCCATGCCAAATGTCACCGGAAAGGCACAGCCTGTGGTTGGCTGACACTCCCGCCCCTGGAGCCCTAGAAACCTGCAGTGTACACAGGGTACCCAAGGCGGAGGGCCTCCTGAGGCAGATTGTGTGGGACGGGGTGGGAGGGAGGGCTCTGAAAAGCAGGGGGCAGGGGTGAGGACAGCAACAGGCCGGGGTCCTCAGTGAGGGGCTGGGGAGGGGCTGGTGAAGCAGGTTGCGGTAGTTGCTGGAATATTAGGGCCACTCATCAATCCATCTGGTTGCTGGTACTTTCCCTCCACCTGGGAGTCCCAGCTTGAGTCCCTGCCCTCTTGGGGGAAACACACTAGTTTCTGCACCTCTGCAGCCAGGGTGCGGCCGGGGCCCTGGCTCAGCCTGACAGGCCTCCCCCTGCCACGGGACACGAATCCAAAGTAAAGCGTGTGCAGACACAGGTGTGGGGAGGCAGGGGTGTGGCTGCGGGCGGGGCTCAGAGCTGGCATCTTGCACCCAGCATCTGCAGCATCACGTGTAGTGACCGGGGGGACTGCGGGGACCCCGTGGCCAATCCTCCAGGTGCCTTTCAGATTTGGTTTCTGCTGCGTAGCCTCCGTATTTGTGCCTTTGGTTGCCCCAGAGAGTGGTGTTGGAATCCACCTAGAATCCTTCAAGAAATTCTTGTCCTTAAACAGACTGGATTTCTTTTGCTTCCCTCTGCCCTCTGCACCCCCCACCCTGGCCTAAGGGGGTCCAAGCAGGGCTCTGAAGGACAGCTCCAGGCTGGCGGAACGTTATACAGGTGAAATCAACGCAGAAGGCTGCCCTGCGCTCATCTGTGCGTATGTGGCCTCAAAAAGGGGATGTGTAGCCTGAGAACGGGGTACGGAGGAGGTGGGGGCAGTCCCACGGCCTGGCTTGGGGGAGCTGGTGGTTTGGGGACTGAATTTGTGAAGCCGTGTTCTTCCTGCCCCCCTGCACGGCGCTGCGTCCTGGTGTGGGTTCTCCCTACTGTCCCTGTTGGTCTTCCCCACTGTCTGTCTGGGCTTGAGCAGCACCAACCACGAGGGGACAGACAGACAGACAGAGCTGGAGCTCAGGGGCTCAGGCTCCTGGCCATCTCCTCCAGGCTTCCTCTGGCTGACCCACCCCTTTGTTTCCAGGCCTGTGGGGGGGAACAAGGATCGAGGTCATGGACCCCCTCCCACTACAGGGTCCCGGGGCTGGAGGGCACCTCCGTGGGCACACGCTATCTTGGCCACAGTGCTATGCTTTCCGGTAAAAGCGAATCCAGGCCCAGCCGAGGCCGGGCTGCTCTGGGCTACCCCCCAGCTCTCTGCAGGGTGCCGTGCACCAGGAACAGACACAGGAAAGGAAACTGCGGCCCAAATGTGCGCACACCTGCACACACGGACGTGTACGTGCAGAGGGCCAGCACCTTTGGCACCTACAAAGCCGGCCATGGCCTCTACCAGCCTGGGGGCCCGTCCCACTCAGCCTGCCGCTGCAGTCCAAGGATTGCCGGTCCTACGTCTCGAGAACTTTCACAGGCAGGCCCCCATATGGGCAAAGAAAAAGAATGTTCTGGAAGTCTCAAATGCCAGTCTCTGGATGGGAGCTTCATGTTGGTTAGAATATCGAGGTGCAGTGCAAGGGGAGGCGGGCCAGAGACGGTGAGGAAAGGAAACTGGGAAGGACCCAAGGGGGGGTGGGGCGGAGAGCTAGAACAAAGGAACAGAGAGGAGCTGGGAGGTGAGCCAGGCAGGCAGAGTGGGGCTGGGGGAGGTGGGTTGGAAGGCAGGGGAGGGGGTGAGGAGGTGGCTGGGGCAAGGCAGGGCATCCTGCAGGACACCCCTGCCAGACTGCAGGGGTCGCTCCCTACACGCAGCCTGGCACTCCTGGACCCCACCAGGCCACCACCGTGCCCACCCTGAGATACTAAAGGGAAAGGGACCAGAGATCATGGGGTGCAGAATGCACCCCTGTAGTGAGCCTTGGGGCCCTGCACCCTGCTCTCACTGGTGTTGCCGGCGATCCTCACCCCACAACCTGCACAGGGCAGACACCCCCAAGCCCCTCTGTGGCCCTCAACTGGCAGGAACAGCCATCCAAGGCAATCTGGGTGGGGGGAGAGGTGCACACGTGAGCGGGTCCAAGAGTGCTTGCGTGGCCATGGGTGTACGCGTACATTTGGGTGTGCACGCACGTGAGTGTGACATCAGCAGTCCTGTTAGCCCACGGTGCTTCTCCGGAAGGCCGTTTTGCTGTCAAGGTGAGTGAGTGGGAGGTCCTGGGTTGGGTGAGGGTCTAGCAACGTGGGGCTGCTAGGGCAGGGAGACGCAGGGCCCCCTCTTCCTCCGGGACCATGGACCATCCATGAAATGGGACACCAGGAGACACAGTGAGGAGCCGGGGGGATGGGACAGAGGCAAGGGCTTCTGATGTGCCTCCTCCTGGTGATTGATTGGCTTGAACCCAAACCCAGCGAGTCCACATGCGTACAGGGGACCCACCCATTCTTTTCAATTCCTCTCTGGTCCTCCTCATCCCAGATCCACCTTCCCCCTCTGTGGGTTTCTTCCGGAGCCCTCACGCTGTCTATCGGACCTCACTGCCCCTCCTCCAGCTGTCTGCGCCATCCACGTGGCTATTTATATTTTAACTTAAAGTTAAATAAAAAAATAAAATAAAACAACCCAGTTCCTCAGTTGCGCTGGCCGCATTTCAATTCCTCAGTCGTCACAGGTGGCTCGTAGCTGCCGCATCGGGCGGTGCAGATGGCAAGCCTTTCCCTCGTGGCAGAAAGTTCTGTTGGCCAGTGCTGCATGTGGCCTCTCTTAGCTCCCAGGTTTGGGCCCTCACGCCCCAGGGCCTTCGCTTGTGCTGGTGGCTAACAGGATGCCCCTCTCCCTTTGTCTGCTGGAGGAAAGCCCACTGCGTGGTCCAGAAGCTTCCCCAGGAAGCCCAGCCACCAGCCTACACGGCTCGTGCATCCGGCTTCCCGCCCTGCTGGGCTCACTGTGGGCTTCGGCTTGGGGAAGCTTGTCTTGTGGACTTGTTTTTCACGGTGCACACCTCTTTCTGCTTCCTAGCCACCCCATCTCCCTCCCTCCTCTGCTCCGCCCATCGGTTTCTCTCTCACAACCTCTGTCAGCTTACATTTCCTCTCTCTGATTTCCCTCTTCCCCTGTCTCCTCTCCCTCTGCTTTCCTAGAGATGCTAATTGCACCTGCAATTACCTAATTGCCATGGCAATTAGCCAGTTGCGGTGGATTTTGAAGGTGCAAATGGCAAATTGCAAGCATAAGGAGGTAATTTTAGGCACAGAACTGCCCAGAGAACTTGGCCCGAGCCCCCAGGGAGCCAAGGGGAGACACGCCTGCTGGAGAAAGCAGGGTCTGCAGTGTAAAGGCCTCTCCTGGCTCAGGGAAGGTCCCAAGGCCATGGACTGGGGGGTGGGGGTGGGGGGATGGGCATGGGGCCAGAGGATGGGAAACATCGGCTAAGCAATTCATGGAATCTGCAGCACAGAGCAAGGCCAAGTGGCAGCTTTCACCGTAATGATTTTCATATTATCACTAGTGCTGCTGAGGATTAATCATAATACTCAGCAAGGTTGTTCAAGGTGTCGGGAGAGGGCAGTCGTCTGGCACCCTTTGTGGGCGGGCGCGGAGGGCTGCACGAGGAACCCACCCTGGGGGGCCGCTTCCAGAGCACAGGACCCCTACGCAGGCGCGGTGCGGGAGGACCCGGCAGGCGCTCTCTGGCCAGAAGCTCTTTCCGAGCAGTGGCGGGTGCAGTGCGGCCTGAGGAATAAACGCTCCTCAGTGTCATGGGTGGCGCCCAAGCCTAGTCTCAGTCCAACCCCCTTCCTCCAGGACGCAACACGGCAAGGGAGGAAAAAGGAGCAAGAAATCTATTTCCCGTGGGTCATCCTCCCGCATGACCGAAAGCTGTTTCCCTGCGTGCTTTGGGATCAGGGGTAGGCAACCTGGACGGTGGTGTCTGGGACGTGGGGCTCATCCCTGCATGAGTCCGTGTCCAGAAGAGCGCACTGGGGTCCGAACCGTGGGTGTGGCTGGGATGGGGGAGGGGCTCTGGGATATGGGATACTCCAGCATCCTTGGGAGGGGGAGGGTACGGCCGCAGGGGCACCTGGAGAACGGGCATCGATGTTGTATTGGCAAGGCCGGGTCGCTCCTTATGCCTGATTCGTGTGTGTCCATGGGCAGGGACGAGGTTCCTAGGTCACCCACTGCCTGGGAAGTTAAAAAATGTGTGTCGAAGGAAGGAATGGACAGGAAACTGCTTCTCTGGGCCCCAGTCTCCCCATCTGTGAATCAGAAGGCTGGGCCCGAGGAGTCCCTCCTGAAGGGGCTCCCTCACATGCGCCCCAGCCCTTCTCCCCATCCTTGCTCACTGGGTCCCTACAGGGACCTCCCCTCTCTGCACCCATGCTCCAGAACCCCTCAGATCTCCCAGGCCCTTGGCGGCCTACCTCTCTGGGCCCAGAGAATTCTGAAGCCTTCTGTGTTGGTCCCTTGCTTCCCCGCTGAAGGAAAGGGATGTATTTTTGAACATTTTTCCCCCCTGGCCCATTGTCCAGCTCTGCAAATGGGGACGGATTGGCTGGCTTTTACAGTCCCGACCCTCTGAAGCCTCTAGGGAGGGAAGCTGAGGGTACAGGAGGACCCTTCAATCCTACTCTGCTGGGGATACGGGTGGTTTAGGGAGGGCTCAGGGCTGGAGTTGGGGAGGCTGGGCCCAGCCGGCAGCCCCACCTCCCCACCCATCCCGGGTCCTCTGCCTGCGTCCCTTCCTGGCCTCAGAGGGACACCCAACTAAACACAACAGCCAGTGTCTGAGGCCACTGGTACAAGTTAATTAATTCACCAGAGGGAAGGAAGGCTATAAATAACTGATGAGAGGGGAGGGGGCGGGCGGGGACAGGTTTGTTCAGCAGCCGGCTTCAGAGAGGCGCTGCCCTGGCAATACAGGTTAATGAGCGCAGGCCTCCTTACCAACATAATAGCAACTAAAAATAAAAAAAGAGGAACGAGTCACTCTCCCTGGTGAATCAGACGCCTCCAATTGTAATTTCCATGCTGATACTGTAATTTTCCTGTTCTTCTCGCTCTCCCAGGGGCTGATGGAAACGGAACCCCCCTCCCCCCTCCCAAAAAGAGAGACGGGTCCTATTCTGGTTTGTTCTCCCTCAGGAAGGAGAAGCGGGCAGGGTGGGGACAGGGAGGGCACTGGGTGGCCAGCTGAGAAGTGGAGGGCAAACGATCGTGTGTGGACCAGAGGAGGACGTGAAGTTCAAGTGCGCCAGCCACGGTCGCGGACGCAATGGGTGGCAGGGCGATAGCCCTGTCTCATGTGACTTCAGCTTCAAGCCATTGCTCTGGTACCCCCTCCCTTTCTCTGAATTTGTCAGATGAGGAGACTGAGGCACGGGGAGGGAGTGTGCTTTGCTGAGAGTCCTGGTCATGAACCTGCCCTCCTGGACCCTCCCCACACCCGTTCCTGCCTCACCCTGACTCCGCCAGACCTTGCCCTTGCATGGGACCTCTACAGCGAAAATCCCCTGATTCCCAGCTCTCTTCCTGGCCACCAGAGCAGCATACCCAGTGGCCAGAAGCTTGTGGTCACAGCCTTTGGTCTATGGAAGTCACCGCGGCCCATGTCGCCAGAGACAGGTGCGGGAAGCTTCAGTGGGGGACTCAGCTGGCCTCTACAATGCCTTTGTGTGAACTGGAGAGAGATGCCCCCTCTCTGCAGACAAAGGGCATTAGGCTTGGCCAGTGGCCCCGGGGGTGGGTTTCAGGTTCCACTGGGTCTGCCCCTCATCCTGCCAGGGTGTTCTTGAGCAGTGCACGCCCTACACAAACTTCTCCAATGGTGCTGCCTGCCTTTTGTCTTTCTGGAGGCCAACCAAGCCCCCAAAAGCTTTCTGAGAGGGTAGAATTTACATGAGCACCACGTGAGGTTCCCCCTTACCTCCCTCTCCCCAGCATATGTTGTGAAAGGAAAAGGACCAGAATTAACCGGAGTGCTCTCTGCGGATCGCGGCGACTCTTTCCAGAGGGGACGTGGGGACCTGGTGCCTGCGTGGCGGAGAAGCTCAGCCAGAAGGCGCAGACCACAGCCGGCCGACCCGCACTGGGCCCTGCGTGTGGGTGTTCGCTTGGTCGCACCGGGCCTGTGACGGACGTGTGTGGTCTGCGGGAGGGGAGAGGCCTGGTTCTGGAAGACAGGAGAGGGAGGGAGGCCGCAGGAGGCGTGCCGGGGGGATGGCGCAGCCATTGGTGGCTCCCGGGCACCCCGTGACAGGCCACAGCGGGAACGACACTTGTGTGGGAGCCCCCCCCCACACTGTCACCTGATGACGTGTTTCATGGCCAGTGCCCAACGCAGATTGAAAACCAGTTTGTCTCGTTATCATTGTCCCTCGTCACTCACTCGTGAGCTGAAGGCTTTCTACAGACCCTGGGCCTCACGGGCCTAAATTCCTTTCGTTGTGCTTTCACGCTTTTCCCCAAACCTCAGCAGCACACCGGCTTCCCCGCTGCGCACCCCAGCGTGTGCCTTGGCTGTGCAGACTGGCCCCCCACCCCTTCCGACTCCACCCTGGCTCTCAGGAGCAGGCCCTTGCCACCACCCTGCAGACGGCTGGCGTCCACACCCCTTCCTCCTTCTCTCCCGCTCTCCCTGCCTCCACCCTGTCTCTGCCACATTCATTCCCCTGCACCTTCCAGACCCCCGACCTCCTCAGACGCCCGCTCGACCCGCGAGCCCCTTTCCTGCCGTGTTCTCCACCGCTCTCCCTCCCTCCCCCCTTCCCGGTTCCTGGCCACCAGCACTGCAATGAGCTAAGCCTCTTTTGCTTAGAAAACATCCCTTTCTTGACCTGCTGGCCCCTTCCAGCCGCTCCCTCATGCTGGCCTTTCCATCGCAGCCAAACCTCTTAACTGGGGTGTCTGTGTAAGTGCTTCCCACTTCCTCACCGCCCACCTCCCTCAGTCTGGCTCTGGGCCCCTCTGGGCCCCCGAGGCCGGCCCCGCTCAGCCACCCCTGACCTCTGTGTTGCTAAATCTAGTGGACGCTTTTAACTCCACATCCCACATGGTCTGTGGATGGGGCCCCGCATCGCCGACCACTTCCTCTTCCTGACAAACTTTCTGGCCTTGGCTGCTAGACAACGCAGGCTCCCGGCCTCTCCCCCAACCCCCCTCCGGCCACTGGCAGCCCCGTTGTGATCACACACACGGCGTCATCTTCCTCCCCCTCGGCCTGTTGCTCGGACGTCCGCCCTCCCTCATGGCCCGCCTCGCGCACTCCGGCATTTTCCCAGGCTTTCCCTGAGCTGACGACTGCCCATGTCGTGATCGCCAGCCCAGACCTCCCTCCTGCCCCTCACGTCAGCACTGCATGTCCCCCACCCCCACACCAGTGGCCAGGTACCTCAAACTCAGCGGGTCCAAAAGGGAGCAAGCGATCCTTCCTTCCAAACCAGCGCCCCTTCCTCTCCAGGCCGGGCCAGTCTCAGACCGTCACCGTGGAGGCTGTGCTCCCCGCCTCTTACACCCAGAGCAGCCAGTCACCTCGGACCCTTTCCTTGCCCCGTCGGCTCCCCCGCCCCTGCCCTCCTTTGGTGATGGCCCGGGCTCCTCATGGGGGTCTCTTGCCCTCCGTGTTTCCTCCCCATTGCATAGCTGGAGCCAGTTTTTTAAAAGCCTACTTGATTTGAACACTCTCCTACCTGAAAGCTTCCAACAGCTCCCCATCGACCTCAGGAGTAAGGTCAGAGTCGCTAAGAGGCTTGGTCAGAGACACACAGAGACACTGCCCACCCTTGGGGGCTCCTTGCTCTCCCACGACCGCCCATTTCTCTTTTCTCTCAGGGCAGCTGCGACTCTCCCCAGCTCTCAGCCTGGCTGGCCGGTGGCTGGTGCTCCATCCACCTTCAGCTCCCAGCTCAGCCGCCGTTGCCTTGGGGAGTCCTCCTGGAGCACCGCCCTGCCCCCCTCGACCCCTTGCCCTGGCGTCTCCTGAGGGCAAAGCCGGCACTTCCTTTCCTTCCCATCCCTCCAAGGGCCCAGAGCGTCAGAGGCGAAGCACCAAGCCCTTCGCTGTTGGAAAAAAATGCTCCGTCCCAACAAAACCCAATTCCGATGTCTGGGGCTGACTGGAGGCTTTTCCTCTAGCGGGGTGGGGGTCCCCTCGAGCAGGCCGTGGCCCTCAGTCATTTCATGCCTGTCTGCGCGCTACCCAGTGGGGCTCATCCTCTGGAATTGTAATCATGGTGGGCGTTCTCATCTACAAACTGGAAGTGGGCGCCAAGGCTCCTTCAGAAAGCCGTCACAGGGGTTCGGTGAGAGGCCCTCCCTGTGCCCAGCGCCCCGCCAGCCTTCAGCAGATGTCAGGATTGCTGTTAATCGCTGCAGATATTCCCATTGAGAGGACAGACAAACTGAGGGTCTGAGAGCGTCTGGACAGGCTGTCGGTGGGAGAAGCAGAGGTTTCCCCTCACGGCACTCCTTGGGCCTTCTCAAGGTCAGCAGGCCACAGGCAGCCATGGTGCCCCTAGCTCAGGTCATCAAGACCGAAAAGCACGCCCCGAGGGCCGGGGGGGACCTTCCTTCCCTGACATTTCTTCCTCTCTGCCCCAGGCCTGTATGAACCAGAAAAGACTGAACAGTCGACTCCCTGTAAATATGTACAAAGGAGATCGGCCGGGGGCCTCGAAGACCCGCCACCCTCCTCAATCAATACCCCTCCCCCCGCCCACGGGAGATCAATACAGCTAATGCAGAACCTGGAGTGCCGTGGGCCTGTGAGGGGTCACTTGGGGACCTGATGTTTATTTTCCTTCCCATTTCTCTCGGCGCCTCCAGCCCTCTCCACTACGCCCTCTGTGCGCCCACCCACCCCAAGTGGCAGCCTGCCCGGCTGCTTGGCCTAGCGGGAGCCCTGACCCTGCAGGGCAGAGGGAGAAAGGCTGGCTGGGGCCTGTCACCCTTCAGCTGGCTGATGCCGAGGTCTTAATGAATATGAATGGCCCCCTCCTCCACTGAGCGGCCCCATCAGATTCCTTCACACCTCGCCGAGCCCGGAAAGGTTACTCAGAATTAAATGTAAATCACATATTTACTGGTATGAATCAGACTACAGTGTCACTTTCTCACAACAGAGACTTTAATCACACTGCAGTCCCCGGGGGTTTCTGCTCTCCTGTGGCCGCCCCTGGGAGATCAGCCCCCCCATGTGGGTGTGCGGGGTGGGGGTGCCCGGGGCCTGGGAAAGGCCGGAGAGCCCTGGTGGGAGTCCTGACACTGGTGTGCTGGGCCCTTTGGTGCCCAGGTCACGGCTGCCCTTGCATATCACGTCAGCCGCAGTCACGATGGGCTAGACAGCGTTTTACATGCTGAGGCTACTTAATAAATGCTGAATGATCGCAGGAACGTCGCTGCTAAAAGGCCGCTGGCTTCTCTGTCCTGCCTCCCAGTGTTTCAGGAGCCATACCGGGAAAGAAGAGAGGCACACAAGAGCGTTTCAGTGACACTGCCTTGTGTCGAGGGCCAGACCCTGCTTGGAGCCTGGCTCTGCCCCTCGCTCCGTCACAGGACCGAGGGCAGTCTGCTCGGACTGCAGATACTTTGTCTATAAAGCGGAGATGGGGAGCGGGGCTGCCGCCCTACTGCCAGGTTGCATGTGAAAGCATTTGCCTGACAGTCAAATGCTCCGCAAACAGAAGGAGCAGTGACCGCAAGCTCCGGGTGCAAGGGCCACCCAACAAGGCGTAAAGGGACGTGGGTCTCAGCCCCTGCTTCTGCCCCCGCTCCACCCCCCCAGCAGCTGTGTGTCTCTCTGTTCAGTCTTCAGCCCCTCTGAGTTGCAGGTTGGCACTAGCAGGATGGAAAGAATGAGAACTTTGCTGATGGACAGGGGCGCCGGTGACTGCAGCAAGACAGACCTCTGTGACAACCGCGCAGTCCCAAGCACCGCTAGGAAGCCCCGTGTGGGCCACACCCCTCGGTCATGGTGAGCCGCCGGGGAAACCTGCCTTCCCCAGGACCTCACGGTCCCCTCCCTTCCCAAGCCTGCTCACCCAAGGGCCAGTGTCCAGACGAACACCTGAGCATCTGGAGAGCTCACTACAGCTTGCAAACCATGGTGCCCGGTGGGAGCTCACGGTATACTTAGGACAGTGGTACGTGGGTCCTGGGGGTCTCTTTGGGGGTGCTAGCTCTTCACAAGGAGTCTTGCTGGAGGAGGTGACTCTTCTGTCCCCTTCCGTGCCAGCACGTCCTCCCCAGAGCAAAATGGTCAGACAGGGCTTTCTTGACTGGAGAATTTCCTAATTGGATAATGATTTCCCGGAAAACTGAGAAACTAAGCCTACATTGTCTGCACAGGAAGCTGTGTGTGTGTGTGTGTGTGTGTGTGTGTGTGTGTGTGTGTGTGTGTGTGTGTGTGTTTAACCCAAGAAACAGATGTCATTTCTTCATGTATCAGGAAACCCTCCTTTCACCAACTTTAAGGAACAAAGCTCTGTAGGGCTTAAAGTCAAGGAATCTTCTTTGTAGAGCCAGGCCCAATCTTGGAAAACTTTGCCTTTGTTTGTGGACTCAAGTCAGGGAAATAGTCACCAGATTTGGAATTTATCTGGTAACCTTCAGTGGGGCGTAAGAAGTGAAGTCACAATTTTAGGGAGACAGAAAGTCTGTTCCAATGAGCTATTGCAGTTACCTGTTGAGTAATAAGTCACCCCAAAACTTAGTGGGGTAAAATAAAGCCTGATTAATTAAGCTTATAGATTCTGGAGGTCAGGAGTTTGGGAAGGGCACAGTAGTGATGGCTTGTGTCTATTGGGACACGTCTGGGACTTCAGCGGGGAACGCCTGAATACGTTGGGAGTAGACTGAGCTGCTGGGGAATGGAATCAGCTGGAAGATTCTTCACTCACCTGTCTGGTACCTGGGTCAGATATCCCAAAGTCTGGGCTCAGCCTAGCTGATCAGCAAAGCACCCCCATGTGGGCTCTCCATGTGGATAGGGCTTCTCGCAGCAGGGGTGCTGGGTTCTGAGAGGGCGAGCATCTTAAGAACAAGTGTTCCAAGAGACCAAGAAAAGCTTCAAGGCCTTTTATGACCTAACCCGAAAAGTCATGCAGTGTCATTTCTGCCACAGTGTATCGGTTACAAGGGAGTCACGAAGTCCAGCCCAAACTCCGGAAACATGAATTAGAGTCCATTTCTTTCCAGAAGCATGAATCAGAGCCCATGTCTTGAGAAGGAAGTGGGAAGTGGCAAGGTCAAAGTTGCGTTGTCAGAGAGCATGTGGGACAAGAGTTACTATGGCCGCCATCTTGGAAAATACATTCTACTACAAAATCTATTGTTGCTTCAGAGTAAGCCACTGAGAAATCAGTCAACCAATCAAGTAATGGCCGAATATGTACTGACTACCTCCCGTGTGCATTGATATAAGCTTCCAACTTCCTTGAGAGGCAGCAGTCATGGCAGGCAGAGAAATTGAACTCCACCATTCAGAGTCTCAGATTTCACCTTTGTAAAATGGGATTCAGTCAGGGATCTTTTGACGGCAAGAAGCAGATGCTCAATCCAGGCAGTCTCAAGCAGAGAAACGCTTGTTCTCAGATCACTCAGGGGTTACTTGGAAATCTAAGGACCGAAATCTAAATTCATTTCCAGGAGACTGGAACTGGTAACAGAGACACTGCTCTCACCTTTTGTTTCCTGGGACCCATGAAGAAATTCACTTCTGGGGAATCTGTGGCCTTCCCTCTCTGCTGTCTGGCTGCCCCTGCTCATTGGGAGCTTCCTCAGTCCTTTCCCACAGCTTGTGGCATCTTCATGACCCACAAAGGCTGCCTTGGCTCAAATACTTCCTCTTGACCTTTCAGCAGTAAGTCTACTGCATTCTGCGTCCCAGTCCCCAGGCCTGACTGAGCCAGCCCATCTTCTCCAGCCGTTTCTCATAGATCATAGGTTGTTGGCCAGTGTAGAAATAAGATAGCTCTACATCAAGTGCCTACCTCTTCATCCAATTAGGCAAAGGGCAGAGAGAAATCCATGCAGCAAACATGGAAACATGGCCACGGCTTTTTAGTAGGGTCCCTGGGTGAGGCACCGTGTTTCAGCCAGGATTCCTACAGGTTAGGTTCTCCTTAACTTTTCTAGCACTCTCTCACTGGAACAAGGGGAAAATGGGGGGAAAGTACTTATTACTCTACAAGTGAGACCAGTATCAGGTTTGGGCCATTCATTCATTCATTCAAGAAATGTTTATTGAGCATTTACTAGGCACCAGACACAGTGCTTGGAACTAGGAAGAGAGCCACAAACAGGTTAGGCCTCGTCCTCACTCTCTGCCTTCATTTCTGTGATTAGATATCAAGACTTACGACATGGAGTCTGCAGGAGCCCAGGTACCTTTAAATCTGACTGGTGACACAAGGCATAACACACCCAAGTTTCATAAAATAACCAACAAGCAAATTAAAGTACACTAAAATAGCACGTTTTGCTGATCAGATTGGCAGAAATTAAAACACACTCGGAGAGGTGATATGGAAAGGTGAGTATGCTTCTACATCATCCGTGGGGATGTGGATCGCTACACACTTCAAGTGGAGACATCTGAAAATATCTTTTGAAATGACAAGCACACGCCTCCTGGGAAGCTGTACTTCTGTGTGTAGTGGGTTAGTCATAGCGATATTCTCTGTGATCTCAAATTATTGGAAACAATGGAAAGACCATCTGTAGGATGACAGTTACATAGATTATGGCACATCCGTGAAATGGCCTCCCAGGAAGTTGTGGACTATAATGAGGAACCCCTTTGTGTGTTGATATCTGAAAATGGCTGGATTATATTGGGTTTTTTAAAATTTTCATTTGTTTATTTTGAGAGGGTGGGGTATGGAGAGAGGGAGAGAGAGAGAATCCCAAGCAGGCTCTGCACCGGCAGTGCAGAGCCCAATGTGCTACTCGAACTCACCAGCTGAGATTATGACCTGAGCTGAAAGGAAGAGTCCAATGCTTACCTGACTGAGCCACCCAGGTGCCCCTGGATTTCACTTACAGTGAGTGATGGAGTTATGAACTACCAGTTGGTTTAGAAAATGGTGGGAGGTGGGAAAATACACACATGCATGCACGCATGTATTTCCTTCTATAAGAGTAAGAAATCTCTAGAGTAACACACAAATAGCTAAACAAAGTTGGTTTCTGATAGGAAGAAAATCAGGGGTAGGGGGGAGGTTGTTTACCACATACCTTTTATGCCTTTTTTATAGTTTAATTTTGGAACTATTTTAATGTTTATTTATTCAAACAGTTAATTAAAAAATTAATAAAAATCAAAGTTAGTACCCTATCAGATCTTGTAAGTTGCACGTGATTAAAGCAAGCTGATTTTCTGAGATCAAGAGAGGGCTCTGGAGCACATCCAGGCTGTGTGGTTTGAACTGCCCCCCACTGGATTCCTTTGACCCAGAAGGAGTTCTTCTAGTTAATCTCTGCAGCAGGCAAGGATGCTGGCTGGGTGAAGTGTGCAACAGGCACACATTGGAAAGTTGTAGGATGCACCCTCGAGGTTCTGGAGCAAGCCCATCCATCTCACAGCAGGGAATTCTTGCTCTGGGCACCTCCTGGAAGTGGCACGGGACACTGAGTCACTAAAGGGACCAGGCTCGCCTATCATGTGTGTTATCAGATGTGCCAAGGCCTACGGCTGCACAGTTTACTTATGATGAAGATAGAACATTCAGGACCAAGGCCAACCATGTCCAGAAGGACGAGTAAACTACACAAACAGGTGATCCAGACCATTGCACTGATTACTCTCGATGCACTTCATGGGGAAGGGATCCTCTACGCCCATGGCCATGGGATCCCTTGGTCTATTGTGTACCCATTGCCCAGAAGCAGGACCAACATGTTACATGGGTGAAATGACCTGTTAAAGGTGGCACTGAGGTGCCAGCTTGCAGACCATCCTCTGTGGGCTTGGACTATTGTCCTTTAGAAAGTGGCCTAAGGGCCTCACCAAAAAAGAGAACAATAAACGGTGCTTGTTGTCAAGGGCTCATTGCCATTACCATCGTTCGCAGTGACTGCCAGGCAGAAGTTATGCACCCTCTCCCACAAAGACTTAGGATCTGTGAGCCTAGGGTCCTGGTCCCCAGGCAGCTGACACTTCCATCGTGGGGCTCATACTCCTTGGAGGTGACACTGTGAGGATCCCGCTGGACTTCAAGCTTTGAGCCCCCCTCTCCCCACCCCTGTCTCTTTACGTTCATCATATCAGTAGACTAGCAAGCAAGGGCAGGGGTCACCACCCCAGCAGGGGAAAGTCACCCTGATTACTGTGAGGAGCTACCGCCTTTGAAGACGGGGCTCCTCTGGGGGTGTCTTGGTGCTCCCTCGTCCGATGAAATGATCTGTAAGTGAGCAGTTACAGCAATAACAACTCAAGAAAGACATGGCAAACTAAGGGTGCCGATCCTTTCGGGGAGGGTGGCCTGGATCACCCCACCCGGTAAAGAACTCAGATCGGCCAAGTTGCTGGTTGAGGACGAGGGAAGCGGAGGTAGAGCAGCGGGGCTTCGACGTGACAGGTGTCCCCCCTGGGGCCTCGGGACCAGCTAGTGCCGGTTTCCCCAAGGCTTGCTTCGCCAAGCCTTTTGCCTTCAGTTTCCCCAGGGATCGGAAGGGGACTCGTGACGAGCGGTGCCCTCCTCCTGGAGCACAGCTGGGAACATTCTGTTTTCAGAGGAGGCGGAGACCCCAGATGCTGGTACGGGGGCAGGACCCAGTGGGAGGCCAGGGCAAATGTGGCGGCACAGGAGTGGGTGCACAGACAGACAGACGCTTCTTACGCACTACTTCCGTTCCTCTTGACCTCTCCTGTCTCCGGGCTTTGCGACACTTGTTCCTGCCACATTCCATGCCTGTGATTCTGATAAGTTAATGCGGGCACGAGCCCAGAGCCTTCTATGCCATGTCTCTGCCCCGCGCACACATATTCTCTCCATGGGGGCTCTTCTGTCGAAGCCTGAAATACAAGACGCCCGCGGCAACCATACCTGTGCATGAGGAAGCAGGAGGGACAAATAGACCTTGGGGAACTCCTTTGAGCAATGGGTACAGGAGCTTCTGGTATATTCTTCATCCTTCCTCTCCCTAGATGGGGAATCCTATGGTGTAGACACCACGCAGCCTTTTGAGAGCAGTGTCTGTGAGATCAAGGCATCAGTCACGTTTGACGGCGGTGGCTGGCCACCATCGTCTTGTCTTCTGGCGCTCCCTTGTTCTCCGCTCTTCCCAGCTTTGCTTATCATTTCCCTCACTCTTGCGTCCCTGGAATCGCACCCCTTCAGACAGTAGTAGCACGCAAGCCTTTGCCTCGGGCTTTGCTTTCTAGGGAACCTAGGCAAAGGCAAAATGTTGGGCCCTTTGATTTCGCACCCCCCAAAATGCATGGTCAGGACCGTGAGCGCTTCTCAGTTCTGTCTTAGGGAAGTTCAGCCATTGAACCAGAACCATATAACGAGGGGGCTGCAGAGACAGAACCTGAATCTGACCCTGATTCCAAGCCTGGGCTCAAACAGGGCACTGACGCTGTACCTCTAAACAAGGCTCCTGCATGGGGGGGCAGGGCTGGGGAGAAGGATGGGCTCCCGTTGGGCCGAGGGGGGCTGAAAGTTGTCCGGGGCAGTGAGGCAGGGCAAGGAGAGCTTTGGTGCAGCCCATACACGTCTCCTGGCCAAGAGTGGTGAAATCATGGCCCTCAATGGACACTGGGTGCAGAGCCTGAGGGTGTCCCTGAATCAGAGCATGGTGACATTTGGGGGAAATGAGGGGTCCGAGTCTGAAGGCTAAGGGGCTGTCTAGAGAGTGTCCTTTATTCCTTGTCTCCTAGAGTCCCAGAAGCCCCGCAGAGCGAGGGCAGAAGATGTTCCCGGGAGTCCGTGTGCCCCAAAGATGCTGACACATCTGCCCTGGAAAGGGAACCCCTTAGAAAGCCACCAGGTGCTGGGTTAGAATGGGAAACGCACATGGCATAGGTGTTGGCAAACACAGAAGGAAACAAAAGCAACAATTTGATTACCTTGCATGCAGCATGGCCCCAACTTAGCAGACCATGTAACCTTTCAAAAAAAATTGTTTGCTCTGCATAACAAATATTTACGTCTTGTGGCAGGCTCTGGCTTACAGAGCAGTTTCTAGACTAGCGTCGGGAAAAACACCAAGAAAACTCAGTCCCCCTCATTTGATTGTGGAGGGAAACTGCAGACCAGAGGTGACTCAGCTTGTCCAGAGACACAGCGGGCACTAACAGTTACCCTGAGTCCCTGGCCAAGGCTCTTGCTCTGACCTGGAAGAAATTTCCACTGCGTGACTGTTGCCAAGCTATTAATGAAAATGACACCAAAATTAGCTTCAGAAAATGAGGTTTTAGCATTGGAAAGTTTTTGACTGTTGAAATCGGGAATGCAAATGAGCGTATGCGCTAGAAATCAATTAGCAAGTTGGAAAGGGGCCCCACAAAGTCTGGTCGTTGCAGCCCAGGGCAGTGCTTGGGGCCTCAGTTTCCCCTTTGGTGAGGGGCATGGGGAGGAACCCGGCTAGCACACTGCTGGGGTTCCTCCTAGAGATGTTGAGATTCTGTGATTTCAGAGGGAAGCGTCAAAGAACAGAGAGATGTGGGGACCGGGAATGGGAGACCCTCCCCAAATGGGGCAGAGACCAGCTGGCCCCGAGAACGGCTCCTGGCCGACGTCTCCACTGCCCCCCTGAGGAAGGCCCTTGTCCTCAGATGCAAAGTGCACATCTCACATTAGCTTGCAAGGCACCACTGATTAGTAATTAAACAGCTTTAAAAAAAAATAAAGCCATTAAAGCGAATGCCATCAAAATCAGAACCTCAGACGCTGGCTCATAATTAGGAGCGTACCTCAAGACCCACAGGAGAGGACATTTACATTTTAACACGCACCCTGCACGGGCCGTAATCTCTCCCCCCGCCGCCCCTGTCCCCACCACTGGGGGCCTTGCTGCAGAATGCATTCGCTCTCTAGTTTTACTCGGCTCCTGGGAAAAGCAGGTCATCTGGCAAGAAGGGAGCAGAGAGCCACGAAAAAGGGGTTTTGCCTTAGGTTGGTGGCAGTCCCGCTGTGCATGGCCAACTTCCTCTGGGCAATCGTCTCCTCGAACTGTCTTTTGCTTATCTTTAAAATGTTTTTAAATGTTTCTTTATCTTTGAGAGAGAAAGAGCGTGAGCGGGGGAGGGGCAGAGAGAGACAGAGGGAGACACATCCTGGTCACTTTCCACACATGATCTCATTTAGTCCTTGGCAACCATCTCCATGCCCATTTGACAGATGAGGAAGCCAAGGCTAAGAGAGTCCAACCAGCTTGTTGAGCAGAGAGCCAGGGAGTGGAGGAGCCGCTGGTCCTTTGGGATCAGGGAGACCACACAGCCCTGTTGTCTTTTCACAACCCCAGGCTACATGTCAGGCAGGAGTGATACTTCTGTACACTAATCTGTGGGTGTTGGGCTTGCAGACTTGGCCCAAAAGATCTAAGTGACAAAAGTCGGCCCCCGATACTCAGTGGACCTCTGAGTCAACACAGCCCTTGCTGTTAGGGGTTTGGGCGACCACTGGAGGAAAATCTCCTCTTCAGTCACCCTGACTGCAGAATTGGGGGCCCTCCGAGGCCCTCCCTTCACCTGTGAACGTAGACTCTTTGGAGGCAGAGCCAGTCATAGCCTGGTGAATTGGACAGGCCTGCAGTCTAGGGCTTCTGGGATAGAGTTCGCGGCTGTGTGACTCTCTGGGCCTCCACCCCTCTTCCGAAAAATGAGGGGTTGGGAGAAATCAAACTCAGTGGCCCCTCCCAGCCTTCACTCAGCTTCTGTGTAAGCTTTTGCATTCGTTGGACTTTCTTGAAAATAAAGTCTCTGCCCTTGGTACACGGGCTCACTGTGACTTTCAACTCTCATTATTTCTCTCAGCGACTTAACTCTCCAGGGGTTAAGAAACCAAAGTTTGGGGGCCTTGGGAAAAAAAAACCATAAAATATCAGGACCAGACAGGCCATTTTCAGACAGTCCCTGGGGCCTAGTCAGCTATTAAAGATGGAAATTATATATTCATAACACAGGATATTGCTGCTTGCTTATTTATAACTTGCTCCATTTCAAGAATATTTATTCTAGACGAGGAGGCTTGATAATTTTCATCCAATCTACTCCTCATAGCTTAGGGCAAAAAGAAAGAACAGCTCAACTGAAGGAGCAGCTTTCTATTATCAGCAGGTAAGAAAGGCACACAGCTCCCCTTCCTAATGGCCAGGAATCCAGCCGGATTGGTGCTGGCGGCCGGCCTTCCGTCTACACCGGTCTCCCGGGGCGCCCCAGCCGGTGGGCAGATTTGTTGAAAACAAGGCAGAACTGAACATGGAAGCAGCATGGGCTCGGCCCCCTCGTCTGACCCGAGAAGAGTCCGAGCCCCAGAAAAAGGGTATGTGTTTGCTCAAGGTCAGGGCGACGGGACGCAGGCACCCGCGCATGCGCGCACACACTCGCACGTACCTGGGCTGCGATGTTAGGCCCGGCGTCTCGGGCCAGCACTGTTTCAAGGATGGCAAGGGAGCTACTGAGCGCCTACCAGGTGCCAGGCTCCAGGCTAGGTGCTAAATCAAGCCAACAAGGTTTTATTAAGCACTCATTGTATACCTTGCCTTGTGCCGGACAGTGCTGGAGGGTAAAGAGAAGGAGACAGATGTGTGAAGAAAGATCCCCTTTGGGGCGCCTGGGTGGTTCAGTCGGTTGAGCGTCTGACTTCCGCTCAGGTCCTGATCTCACGGTTCGTGGGTTCGAGTCCCACACTGGGCTCTGTGCTAACAGCTTAGAGCCTGGAGCCTGTCTTCAGATTCTGTGTCTCCCTCTCTCTCTGACCCTCCCCTGCTTATGCTGTCTCTCTCTGACTCTCAAAAATAAATAAAAAACGCTAAAAAAAAAAAAAAGAAAGATTCCCTTTAAAGAGGTGAGAGCAAAGCCCCATGGCATCAGCGGCTGGCCCTGCCTGTCAGCACCCCCACTCCCCAATTGGCTGGGTCATGGGTGGGATCCCGCTGGGCCAAAGGGGACAGTGATGGACTGGCCCAGGCTCACAAACTTGGCAAGGGAAAGGCAGAACCTTTGTCAAGAGAGTGGACTTGAACCCCAAGCCCACTCCAGAGCCGTGTTCTTTCTACTACTCCCAAGCCGCAGTGGTCAAACGGAAAAGGAGATGTCCCCTGTCCCCTTTCCCACCGGCAGTCTGGCCCTAGCTCTGCCACCCACCCCCCACCCCCCGAGGAGGGCCCTGTTCCAAGGAGAAAAGCCAGATTATAGGGAACATTGCATGATGCTTGGAAAAAGGCCATGGGTCACGCCATCTCTGAGCTCAGCCCAAAGGTAGATTCTAGCTACCTTACACCACATGTGCACACACCCACACACGTGCGCACACATGTGTACACACGTGCGGGCGTGGCTGGCATTTCTGTTCTTTCTGATCATCCTCCATCATGCACTGTGCCTGCTCGTTCAGGCTGGAAACCCTACGCAAGGTGAGAATCTTCGAGACTGAAGGCGTGTGTGTTTGTGCTGTGTCACTTATTCATTCTGTAAATATTTATCGAGCCCTTATTACATGGCAGGCCTTGGGCAGACAGGGTGCCAGATAAGAACGGCGGGCACCAGCCACACGGGCCCCACCCTCCTGAAGCACACAGTCTGCAGGGGAGCTGGGGTTCTTCCCTGGGGCTTCGGGACTCATGAGCAGGAGAAACTGGGGACCCCTACTCCTCTGGGGTCAGGAAAGGCGAGCGGGAGTTTTAGCTCAGGCAGGTGGGGAGCTGGGCAGCGGGGAGTCTTGCAGAAGACAGCCCCACAGCCACCGAAGGGGGCTCGAGAAGAGGCCACGGGTAGGGCCAGGCCCCGTGGGCCGCTTTAGGGGTTAGCCTTTCATCATCAGAGCCACGGAATGAAGGAACAAATCAGACTGGTTTTTTAAGTGTGTCCGAGACTTGAGGAGGGGAGGGCAGTGGGAGCTGGGGATTCCTGCCATGGATGATGTTTTATTCTTTCTTTTCTTAATTTTGTTAATGTTTTATTTATTTCTGAAAGAGTGAGAGACAGCGTGAGCTGGGGAAGGTCAGAGAGAGAGGGAGACACAGAATCCGAAGCAGGCTCCAGGCTCAGAGCTGTCAGCACAGAGCCCAACGCGGGCATGAGCCCATGAACCATGAGATCGTGACCTGAGCTGAAGTTGGCCGCTTAACTGACTGAGCCCCCCAGGTGCCCCAGTGATGTTTTATTCTGAAGCAGCCTGTGCAAGGACCCTGGGGCACCCCACCATTGTGATGCCGCTCTGCTCCTGAGGCCTCCTGCTGCTGGGCTGGAGAAGGACCAAGGAAGGACCATCTGCATCACCATCAGGGGCCAGGAACTAGTTTAAATAAAGATTTCACGGGGTACATGGGTGGCCCAGTCAGTTAAGTGCCCGATGTCAGCTCAGGTCATGATCTCATGGTTCATGGGCTCGAGCCCTGTGTCAGGCTCTGTGCTAACAGCTCGCTCAGAGCCTGGAGCCTGCTTTAGATTCTAGGTCTCCCTCTCTCTCTGACCCTCCCCTGCTCATGCTGTCTCTCTCTCTCTCTCTCAGAAATAAATAAAACATTTAAATAAATAAACAAATAAATAAAAATTTCCAGGTCCGAGCCAGACCCCTTGAATCAGAAGTGCCGGGGCAGTCCTGAAATCAGTGGTTTGCAAGCTCCGAGGGAATCTTGGGAGCAGAGTGTTGGCTGAAGACCTAACTGGGTCTCTGTGAGATGCAGCCTGTCCTGAGTGCCTGGCCATTCTCTGGCCACCAGGGAGGCATGGGCAACTGGGATCGTTGGCGGCCAAAGCCTTGGGGAATGTTGGCAGCGTCGGGTCGGGGGGAGTGTCCTCATGCTCAGGAATTCTGATTTACTTGTGGGGCCTGGGCACCGTTACTTCTAAATGCTCCCCAGGTGATTCTGTGGTGCAGAGAGCAGGGAGAGGGAGAGAGAGACAGAGAGAAAGAGAAGGCTTGGAGTCTTCCACCCGTCTGGGGGGGGACGCGTGGCAGGCAGGCCCCACAGGCACTGGTTTGGTGGAGTCGGTGCTGTGTCTTCCAGAACATGCTTCCACAGTCCCGCTCCGTGCCGGACCGTGTGCTGGAGCTGCGATGCTAACGTGCCTGGCCTGGCCCCCAAGGAGCATCCAGTCTGGAAGGGAGAGGGCTGGGTGTGCTACCTGGGTCTCGTCTCCACTTCCACCTGCTCCCCGGGCAGGAAGCGTGCAGGTAGAGAAGGTCAAAGCCACAGGCGCCTCTCGCCAGGAACGACTGCACAGCATTTGGGAGCAGGGAGGGGGAGAGGCCAGCGGGTAAACTTCCAGAACAGGAGGAGGAAGACTGAGCCACCCCCCTGCCCCAGCCCCGCCACTATTATCCCGGCAGGGAGCTGAGCATGTCAGCGTCCGCCAGAAACCAGAGGTCATTTAAGCCTCATTTTCTTTCTTTTAAAAAAAATGTTTATTTATTTTTGAAAGAGAATAGGGAGGGGCCGAGAGAGTGGGAGACAGAATCCCAAGCAGGCTCCATGCTGTGAGCACAGAGCCCACCATGGGGCTCGAACTCCTGAACTGTGAGATCACGACCTGAGCGGAAATCGAGTCAGATGATTCACCGACCGAGCCACCCGGGTGCTGCTTTACTTCTCATTTTCTCATCATGGGGACCGCAGTCGAGACACAGAGGGGGCACGTCCGAGGTCACGCACACACGCTCAGATATGCCTGCGTGCACACGTCCACTTATGGGAACACACATACATGTACGTACTCACACACACACGTACCTGCACGCTCATGTGCACAGATACACACCCAGCACACACACATGCGCGTCCCCACCAGAGATATGACACCCAGCATCCTGACATCTATGGCCCCCAGAGTTCTCTTGTGTCGCCCTCTGAGTGTGGTGTATTGATACCTCTGTATTGAAAAATTTATGTCTGCATTTTTTTAGCCACAGCTCTTGCTCAGGATATCCTAAACCTTAGCATCAGATAAATCATAGTGGCGTGAGGTTTGGGGGGGGGTGTGATTTTCTCTTCTATTCCTTTTAATCAATAAATCATTTGTACATGCCTTTAACAGAGATAAATGAAAGCCAGCCTCCATCTTATTATAAAATTGGTATTTTCGACCTTTAAATGCGGGTTCTGTCATTTTAGGAGTCTATAGATTCTCTAAAAACTGGAAACCCGCCTTCCAGAAATCTAACACTTCTTCCACCTCCTCGTCGACCCCCCACCCCAGGCTCACCGCCATGAGTCAGGTAGCACTAACTGCTGCTTTGCTTTCCATTTGGCAAGCTGTTCCACTCCAGAGCTCGCTCTCCTCTACAGCTGGAAGATTATGTACTCATTTCTGACCACCTCCTGGTGAGCAGAACCCCAAAGAATGTCTGGCCCGACACGGTCCCCCTCCAGCATGGCCAGCAGCCGGCAGAGTTGGGGCAGCACTCTGGACAAGAGCACTTGTCTATCCGAGTCACCATGCAACCTGGCCCTTGCTTGATGACATGCCCTCAGCTCCCTCCCCTGATGACTGGCGTGGGGGGTTATCACAGAGGCGCACATGAGGCTCCGGAGGACCTCCAGTGGTGTGTAGTGGGACAAATCTTCGACACATGACAAATAAGCTTCTAAAGTTATTATCTGAGACCTGCCGATCACATCAATGCCATATCACATCACTCCTTAAAACGTGGAGAACTGGATTTACTGTTTGATATTTGCCTAAAACAATGGAGTTTACAAAGCCCTCTATTTTATTATTATTGTTTAATCTTTTTATATTTTATATTTGGGAGAGAGAGAGAGAGGACAGAGACAGAGTGTGAGCAGGGGAGGAACCGAGAGAGAGGGAGACACAGAATCTGAGGCAGGCTCCAGGCTCTGAGCTGTCAGCACAGAGCCCGACGCGGGGCTCAAGCTCACGAACTGTGTGATCATGACCTGAGCTGAAGTCAGACGCGCAACTGACTGAGCCACCCAGGTGCCCCACGAAGCCCTTTAAGATCAGAATTTCCCTTTATGTTCCCAACAGCCAGAAAGTACACAGGACATTGGATCCCAGCTCTGTGAATGAGAAATCTGAAGCCTAAGACAGAGAGGTCATCTTGGTCAAGGTCACCCAGGTCCAAGATGCAAACTCAATGTGAGGTTTCTCATTTCCAGGCTCAAAACATTCCACTGGGTGTCAGAATTTAGGAGGTGTCTTCATAACAACTGCCTAGATGGTGTGAGGTGACTCCTAACCTTGAGCTTGAATGCGGGTCTCAGCTCTCAGCCGGAGGAGCCTCTGTGCTCTTAGGGCCCTGAGAAGGCACAGTCCATGGCTGTCGTGGCTCTTTTCCTGGTATCTGGAATAGCGCCTGGCACAGGACTGGGAATCAGTTCCTGCCTGTAGAGTGGGTCGAAGAATGGCTGACGGCTGACTGGCTGGCTGGACGTATCCGTTGACAGAAGGCAGTTGGGGCCATTGGAGTCATACAACCTTGAATTGTAATCTGCCTCCATCGTGTTCAGTGTGTGTTCCTTTGGAAACTTACCCCCTCTGAGCCTCAGTTCCTGAATTGGGAAACGGGGTAATGGCATCCGCTTCATAGGTGTGATGAAGCTATCGGCAGTCCGTGCAAGCCCATGGCCTGGCACCGATGGGAAGACATGTTGCCATAATGATAGTTATTTCTACTTGCTCCTGCAGGGGCTTGGATTGCCCCCCAGCTTCCCACCTACTTCTACTCGTGCCCACTCTTGGTCTCTGCCAGCCCGTGGGATTGATCCCTGGCCAAGCTTGGTGGCTGGCCAGTCGTTATCCAGCCCTGTCTGACCTGAGTAGCTCATTGGGGCCAGACCCGGGCTCCCTTTTTTCTGCATCATGGAATACAGTCACCTCTGCTATCAGACCCCCAGGGGCAGAACTAATACAGTCATTGGATTCAATCTTGCAGGATCCAGGCAACTGGGAACCTGTGTGCTCTGGGGGACACCTTACCCTGGGATTGACACTGGGCAATAGAGAGGAAAGGGGAGGAAGGTTCTTCCCTTTGTCCTCCTTTCCTCACCTCCACTTTTCCAGGAAGCTGATGGCTCATGAGAAGGACCCACGTCCTCAGTCAGGATGCTTCCTGTTGCTTAAAACAAGAAACCCCAACTCAGCTTATGCACCAAGAAAGCTGTGGCACAGCAAAAGGCCCAGAGGCGGGGCAGAGCCAATGAGGTTTGCATTTGGTCACAAGATGGCCGTTGAAGCTCCGAGCATCACATGGAAATGTGCAGAAGACAAGCAGGGTTGGGACGTCATTAACTCTGGGAGAGAAAATGTCCCTGGGGGGAAGCATCCACTTCCATTCACACACTCAAGCTCATGCAACACCTGACAGGCTGGCCACACGCGGAGTTTCCTTGATTTGAAGTGCCCATGGCCCCGGTCTGACCTGGGCAGTGGGCCTTGGGTAAAAGACTCCAGAGCCCTATTCTCCTCCATAAAGGGGATGCGGCCACTTTATTGTCTGCTCAATATGTCCTTTGATGGGGGCAGACCCACTGGGCTGGCCTGGAATATTAGCTTGGTTAATTGTCCCTTCAAATGAACAACCAGTTTAATCAAAGACTTAATGCCCTCAGCCATTCAATTATGCTCGCCTCTGGACACGCGATTCCATTACCGCCCTAGTGCCTTCCGTGCAGGGAGAATGAGATTGGCTGCTGTGTGTGTGTGTGTGTGTGTGTGTGTGTGTGTGTGTGTGTGTGTGGTCATTGCCCACAGCCATTTGTTAAGAGCAAACTGTGGGCTCAGCGCCCAAGCTGGCAAACAACACCTGACCTTGGCTTTGGGCTGTATGGCCTTATCAGGTACTCTCCCCAGCTCTGTTTAAGAAGGTTTTGCAACCACATCTCACCTGCAAATGGTGTGTGTGTGTGTGTGTGTGTGTGTGAGAGAGAGAGAGAGAGAGAGAGAGAGAGAGAGAGTAAGCTTGATAAGATCTCTATGGGGTTAAATTATCTTTAAATTATTATCTTTAAATTAATTATCTTTAAATTATTTATCTTTAAATTAATTATCTTTAAATTAATTATCTTTAAATTATTTAGGGGGTGCCTGGTGGCCCAGTCGGTTAAGCATATGACTTAGACTCAGGTCATGATCTCACTGTCCATGAGTTTGAGCCCCACATCCGGCTCTGTGCTGACAGCTCAGAGCCTGGAGCCTGCCTCAGGTTCTGTGTCTCCCTCTCTGTCTGCCCCTCCCCTGCTCATGCTCTAGCTCTCAAAAATGAATAAACATTTAACAAAATTTTTAAAAAATAAATTATTTAAATCAAATTCAATCCACAAAGACCCACATTTATACACACATACATCCGTAAACCCAAATTCAGCCACCATTCATTCTCTCTACAAAAACAAAACAAACCAGATAAAAAAACTTTACTCCAGAGTTTTTCATGGAATATATTAGAATGTTCATTTTCCAGCACAAAAACAAAATGTGGTTAGAACATAGAAATATGTTCATCGCCAGGAGAATGGCTAAATGTTTTATGGTGCATTATATAATCCTACGCAGCCATTCCAAGGTTGATGTGTAGTATCCGTATTCATTGGCATAGATAGGACATATTATTGAATTTTTTAAAAAGTTTGCAAAGAGCTGTGATCCATTGATGGAAAATTATACTTATTCAGATCTGTATGAGCATTTATGGATAGACAGTTGTCTGAAGAATAGTCCTCCCCCACATCTCCCCACGGTTTGCAACTACGTGCTGAGATTTGGGGTTACATAGCTTTATTTTCATTTTTAAAAATTTCCTGGGCATTTTACAAGGGCATATATAATCGAATTGTTTAAATGCAGCAATTTTTATTTGGGGACATTTCCTCCTACCTTTCCAGAGTCACATGAAGGTCAAGATCATGCGTGTCCCCGCTCTGAGATGTCTGAAGCCCTGCATGGGATTCGGGAGACAGCAGCGGCCCCAATTCTGCCACGCACTCCCTTTTGGATGCCTTTGGACACAGTCAACTCCTCCAGAAAATGGCACTGCTGTTTACTTCGACAGCTTGAGGGAACTTTAATTTGTTTGCGATGATAAGCATAATATACGCTCACTGATAAAAACTTAAAAAGAGCAGGAAAGTATGTGGAAGGAAACGTGACCTAGAATCACATCAGCCAAAGATACCAATGGTTGACATGTTGGCATGTTTTCTTCTAGGCTTTTTCCTAGGCATAATGGGAGTCAGAAGTTGGAGGCCGGCAGATGCGTGTATGCTGAATCTGGAGTAGGATCCCTATATTTGGAGCCAGCACAGCAGCTGGGTGGCCACGGGGGCACCCACCCTGCCCAGCCCGTTTCCTGATCCCTACCCTGGCTCTGACGTGTTCCTGACCTGGCAGGGTGCAGTACTGTATTACTTTAATACCGGTTTATAACTTCTCCCCCTCCCCCCCCAAGCCTCGTCAATTTCTCCCCTTCCATAGCATGACCCGAATCAGTGTCCTCCCAGGTCCAGGCCCTGGCTTCACACTAGAATTGTCTGGGGAGCTTATAAAACACTCACGGCTGTGCTCCACCCCAGAATCATTAAGTAAGAATCGTGGGGGTGGGGCCCTGGCACTGGTATGTCTGGAAAGTTCCCCAGAGGATCCTAATGTGAGTCAGGCTGAGAACCACTAGTGCTTGTCAAAGTGCTTTAGAAAGGCCAGAACTACATGAACGGAAGGGTTATTATTATTAGTTATGGAGGTTTCTCTGGGGGGTGGAAACGGTGTTCCTGACCCCTCCTGGCTCTTACCTGATCCATCCAGGGAGGCACATTAGCAAGACCACAGTCTCTTGTTCTTAAGATTTCTGGAGTTGGGGCGCCTGGGTGGCTTAGTCGGTTAAGCGTCCGACTTTCGCTTAGGTCATGATCTTGCGGTTCATGGGTTCGAGCCCCGCGTCGGGCTCTGTGCTGACTGCCAGCTCAGAGCCTGGAGCCTATTTCAGAGTCTGTGTCTCCTCTCTGACTTCCCCTGCTCATGTCTTCTCCTAGAAATAAAAAATATTTTAAAAAATTAAAAAAAAAAGATTTCTGGAGTTGGGTTTACAAGGCTTTGAGTGTTGATGCTGTGCCAGGCACCGTGCTAAGTGGAGCACTTACCTGTATAACAAGTCACTCCCTCGCACCCGGAGGCTCCTTGGCCGTGTGCACTGACATTAAGAGTGTGCACATGGATTTCACTTTCAGTCTTATGACCAATGGCACAAGACCACATTCTTTATGAATCCATCTATGCAAAACTCAGAAACTGGCCAAGCCAACCCATGCGATAGAGATGAGATTAGCGAATTACCTGAGCGAGTGAAATTGACCAAGACAAGGCAATAAACTCTGATCCGGGTGGGGCTTAGCACACACATGCAAAACTCACTGGGGTGTATGCATTCCTTTTTGTCACTTAAACTTTAATAAACACTTTCTGATGCAAATAAAATGTATATTCCTTTTTCTCAATGATTCTACTGCTGGTGATTCTTTTTCTGCAGATGCATTTGCATACAGAGAATATTACTCTGTGTGTGCAAGATAATTGACTGCAACATTGATTGTAAGAGCTAAAGTCAGGAAAAAAATCACAAAATGTCCATCAGTAGGGGCTGGTGAAATAAAACACAACGTTTCTTAACTGTGCGGCATGACGCGGCTCTGCAAAAACAGGAGGGATTTCTAGGATGTGCTCTAAAATTGAAAAAAATGCAGGTGTAGAGATGTATCAAGGGTGCCTGTCTTGGGGGTTAAAAAATGTCAAGAGAGATACAGAGACAGGGAGAGAGGGAGAGAGAAGGATTAGTTTATATACGCATAGAGCGACGGATCTCTGGAAGGGCACCTAGACACTCATGAGGTCGGGTGGCTTTGAGGAGGGCACCTGGGTAGCTGGATCGGGTTGACGGAATCTTTTCACTACATGCATTCCATACTGTTTGAACCTTGAGCCTTTTAAGAATTTTGAATAAAATTCTTCAATATTCTTCTTGAATAAAAGAACTTAAAACAGCCACTCCCTCACTCACCTCCTCAAGACCTCTTGCCACGGGAAAGGCTTTAAAGGTTTGCTTGGTCTATAATATAATCCCAAATCTGAGCCCCTTCATGCCTCTCATACCTGCAAGGGGCCCTCACACCTGCAATTCTCACTTCAGAAGACGCCCCTTCTCTGCCTGATGTCACCTCCTCCAGGAAGACTTCTCGGACTTCCCCCATCATTCTGGGCTCCCAAAGTCCATGTTTCTCATGTATCGTTTGTCATGATGGCAGCAACAATTCGTCTCCAGTCCTACTGTCTGTACTGTCGGCACCCCGGGCCTGGTAACAGGGTTTGCAGACTGAGCCAATGGCCAGTTGTTACCAGGCTGGGAACTGACGAACAGCTTTGTCTCTTCTACCACCTTTGTTTCGTCTCTAAGTTCTGCATAAGTGTGGGGACGGCTGCCTTCGTTTCCTCACCTGTAGAATGGGAATAACAAGGGTTCCTCCTTCCTAGGACCACACCGTGAGGATTACACGAGTTACTCTATGCAAAGCACGCAGAAGCGTGTTTGCTGCCCATAGTTATTGGTTTTCCCTGTGCTGCCATGAAGGAAGAAACTATATCCCTGCCATCGGGTGGCGGGGCTGAAGCCAGACCTTCACATTGGTGTCTCCATGAGCAGCTGCTCTTTCCTGTGAGTGCGGGGCAGGTGTGCAGCTGGGGGGGTGGGAAGGGGGGCTGCCACGGAGCCTGGGCCTCTGTGCCCAGCCCGGAGTGCATGTCCCCTGTGTCCGTCCCCAGAGCATGTACTCACACATGGAGGCAGGGGAGGAGACATTCTGAATGAAAACCCTGAGTCGAACAGAGTGTGATCCTAACGGCTGGCTTGGGTAGCTGTTCTACCTCCATACCTAATGACAGCCGAAGGATTGTTTTCTGTTTTTTTTTTAATGTTTCTTTATTATTTTGTTCTGAGAGAGAGACAGAGAGACAGAGCACAAGTAGGGGAGGGGCAGAGAGGGACGGAGACACAGAATCCGAAGCAGGCTCCAGGCCCTGAGCTGTCAGCACAGAGCCCAACGTGGGGCTCAAACTCACAAACAGTGAGAGCATGCCCTGAGCTGAAGTCGGACGCTCAACCAACTGAGCCACCCAGGCACCCCTGCAGAGACCTTTCTGGACCTCTCTTTGTGTATCTTCAAGCCATCTCCCGGAAGTCACTGCCTGAACGGATCCGAGAGGGCATCTTAACTTTGTGAAGGTCCAGTTTCCTCATCTGCCAAGGGGGAGGTCATTGCCATCAGGAGAAAGGAGATGACAATGCAGTGAAACCATGTGGGAAAAGAGCTTTGGAGCCTACAGTGCACGAGCAGAGGTTGGCAGTCAGCCTGCGGGCGAGAACCCATTTTCCTTTGAGTAGTATTAGGCATATCAGGGCTCTCCAGTTTCCCTAGCCCCCACCACTCCCTACTGATTCCTCCAGTGTGCTCCACAAACTAACCGTGTTGGCCTCGCCTCCCGAAAGCATGTGGGTTTGCCAGCCCTGCTACACGATATTAGTGACCAAGGTGACTGCTCTTTTACCAGCCGCCAGTGCAAGGAGCCGGCCAGGAGGGGAGAGAAGATGTGGTTCTCAAAATGCCTGGGACCTCTCTGCTCTACTTAAGTCATCAACCTCTACTGAGGTCCAGAGCCAACCCCCCATCAATCCCAATCCTTGTAGTTTTCCAGAAGCTGAGAAGGAAGAAGCGAGACCTACATGATGCCGGGAAGGCATGCCTTCTTTTAGCCGTTAGGTACAAAGAGTAAGTCCGCAGTCTCCCAACCATGCCAAATTCCTGGTCGGCTGGAGCTGGGAAGACCAGATACTGCTTATAAGTTTGGCTCCCAGATGCCTGAAATTCCACCATTATCAACACATTCCTCCACGGTAAGCGTGGCCCTGTGAAGTTGAAAGATCCGCTGGGAGACGAAGGAGCGTGCATCCGAACCGGGTTGGATCAGACATGTAAGGGCAACCTTGGTGGGAAGTTAGCTTCTATAAGCTGGGGACTGAGCAGGTGCAGGGTTGAGGGGTGGGGGGAAGGAGAGGGAGAGAGGGGCAGACAGGTGCTTGAAGAGGGAGCCGCCAAATTCTGGAGGGCAGAAGGGAGTAAGGAAGGGAAGAAGAGGGAGAGAAGAGCCAGGAAGGAGGGTGGACACTCAGGCCAGGGGTGGCCCTGGAAAGAAGGCATGGCCACCCAGAGCTCCGTGGGGGGATGGCTGAACAAATCTGCGGGGACAGAGGTGACCAAAACAGCCTCAAAACGACCTCCCCCAGCCCCTTCTCTCTCTGTTGTCTCCCAGCCTTGTCCCCATAAACACAAAGGAATGTCAACTTCTCCCAGCTGGGAAGACCCTCCTCCCAGGAATCAGATCCCTGGATCAGAAAGTAGAATCTGACATGTGTCTTCAAAGGCGGCGGACAGGTGCACGGGGCCCTGAACATTATCCTCAGGCTTAGGACCTTTGATCTCCTGGCCAACCCCCACCCCCAGAAGGCCTGGTCCTGGGGAATCAGGAGGACAGTGAGGGAGAGAGACTCAGAGACCTCCAGATCACTTGACTTTACTGAGTCACCCCAGGCAACCTCTGTCCTCAGTTTCCTCATCTGTAAACGGGGGCAGTTATAGTATCTGCTGTGAAGATTAAAGAGAAGGACTCTAGGGCTGGATTTTGAGCCGAACCTTACGGGGCAGATCAGACTTTGACAGGCATTCCAGGCCGGGAGCGAAAGGCAGGAGGTGCAGAATACAGGGGATATTTAGGATATTAGGATCTCCAGGACAGAAGCTGGAGCGTACCCCGCGGTGGGGGAAGATGATTCTGGAAAGCACACCATGGCTTGATCCCAGAGGGCCTTCACTGTGCAGCTTGGGACCCTGGGGTCTACCCTGTACACAGTGGACAGCTATGGAGGGACCCTGCACTTGAGAGACGCCCTCTACGCCACAGTACGTGGTTTGTCCCAGGCCCCAGGGGGCACCTGAGGTGAGGTTTTAGCTGGTCACATCAACCTCAGACAGAGCCCCTTCCTTTATTTAGCTCAGCTCCTCTCAGCTGATCCGGACCTCTTCCCTTCTGTCCTAGACGCTTTCTGTTTCTGTCCTGGGCCAGGACTTGACCTTGAAGTGAGCTAGACCTGGTCTCAGACCCCAGTTCTAGGAGACGGGGCAATCCTATCTAGTTACACAAACCCCAGTGTCCTCCTCTGAAATGCGGGGAAATGGCACTGCCCGCCTGGGGTGAAATGAACGGGCGCACGCCAGGTCTGGAGTCCAGGGGTCGGGCCCACAGCACCCGCGGGAACCGGAGGGGGTGCCCCTCGGCCGCGGGCAGGAGCCCTCGCAGGCAGAGCCCACTCAGCGGCCACAGCCATCCTCTGGGTCGTCTGGGAAAGCAGCCAGGGAGAGAATGGCCCATGACTACAAACCTCGAGGCCAGGCTTAGGCCCGGTGGAAAAATATGAGACAATTAGCGACAGCAAGGGAACGGGTTTTCTCTATTTGCTTTGGCAGAGAGTAGAAAAGCCGCCTCGAGGACGGATTTGAGAAGACAAAGGAAAGTGCTGTGCAGAGCATGTGCCCTGGGCGGGAAGAACTTGTTTTCTGTGGACCTACTAAGTGCCAGGCTGGCTCCCTCCATCTGGGTCACAGCGGTTGGAGTGCCTTGTGTGTGCAAGCACACAGGGACACATTGTAGTGTCCACCCCCCCCCACCGCATCCCTCCCCCACCCCTACCCCTCTCCCCACCGCCACCCCCCGGGGGCAGAGGGGAGGCAAGGCAGCAGATAAGAGGCAGTGAAAACAACAAATGCTCAAATAAGCCCGGGAATAAATGCCATGATGAAGCGAAGCAGGGCAAATGTGCGAGGGAAAGGCACCTTCGGAGAGGCTCCGGATGAGAAGCGATCCATCTTATAAAAAGGGGTGCGCCCTTTAGGTGGTAGGAGCTCTGCCAGAATGCTCATCTACTTCCTATCTGCTCAGCCTCGCCCCAAGTTGGGGCTCTGAATACGGTCCCTGTAGTACAGGTGAGGAAACTGAGGCTTGGAGAAACAACACACCGTGACCTAGATCCCCAGGACCCGGGGGCAGTGGGAGTCTTCCAGCCTGAACCCCTGCTCCCGCATGCACTCGGGTCCTCCTGCCCCGGGTACAGGCCACATCACACGTTGCACCCTTCCAGCCTCAATGAGGAGAAAAAGGGAGCGTGCCTTTCTTGAGATCCCCTGCGGGGTTGGCTCATAAGCCCGCGGGGCCCCAGGGCCTGGCGCACTGCAGTGGCGGTGCCCAAAGTCGTGGTCCCGGCAGCTGAGGCTGCGGAGGTACGGCAGATCGGAATGTTGCCTTAAAAGGCCTGTGTGATTTGAAAGTCAGGGTAGGGAGGGTAGGTGCCCATCTGCCCGAGCAGCAGCGCAGCCTGGGAAAACTCCCAGGATGCACAGCTCCCCCTGCAGAGGGGCTCCTGGTGCCAGAGGGGCTCCCCGGAGACTCTCAAGTACACAGTCTCTGGTCTGCAAGGCCAGCAACGCCCTGGGGGTAGTGAACTCCCCCCACCCCCACCCCCCAGAGGCAGCCAAGCCCAGGCTGGCTGATGGGGAACCTTGCTGAAGCCAATAGTCACTTTCCCCGCCCCCCACCCCCACCAACCCCTCCAGGCAACCACCTCACTAGGGGTTGGCCAGGACAGTGGGGCCTGTCACACCGGAATTTCACACCTCCCCCAAACAAAAAACTCTCTAGCATTTTCCTTAAGCTATTTAATCAAACCTAAGGTATAGGTAACGGTCAATGTTTTCACACAGACATGATATTGAGCTGTATTTTTTAAGTTTTTATTTAAATAAAAAGGTTAATTTTTAAAAGTTAAATTTTTTTAATCGTTAAGGATTCTTTAAAAATGTAAATGAAACCTTCCCATGTTAACTTAGTTAAGGTCCAGTATGGCATTCGTTTTAGCCATATAATATAGTGATTCAGCACTTGGATACGTCACCAGTGCTCACCTCATCACCGACTTCACCCCTCCCCCAGCCTCCTCCCCTCTGGTAACCACCTGTTCTCTGGTGTTAAGAATCTGTTTCTTGGTTTGCCTCTCTGTCTTTCTCTCTCTCCTTATTTTTTCCCCTATCCTCATTTGTTTTGTTTCTTAAATTCCATAAGTGAATGAAATCACGTGGTATTTGTCTTTCTCTGACTGATTTCATGTAGCATAATACTCTTTAGCTCCATCCACATTGTTGCAAATGGCAAGATTTCATCCTTTTGAACGACTGAATGATATTCTTATATATGAATATGAATATATATATCTATCTCACATCTTCTTTATCCATTCATCTATCAATGGGCCTTTGGGCTCTTTCAATGATCTGGCTATCGTAGATAATGCTGCTATAAAAATCCTGGGTGCCTATAGCCCTTTGAATTACTTTTGTGTTCTTTGGGTAAATACCTAGTCATGCAATTGCTGGATCGAGATATTTTAAAGCAAATCGTCAGTTTTTTAAAGAGGTAGTTGAACATTTAAGTGGGATCCATGGGTCTAACACTAGAGCTCATTAGAAATACAGATTCCCAGGGGCGCCTGGTTGGCTCAGCATCCGACTTTGGCTCAGGTCATCATCTTGTGGCTCATGAGTTCGAGCCCCACATCACGCTCTGTGCTGACAGCTCAGAGCCTGGAGCCTGCTTCAGATTCTGTGTCTCCCTCTCTCTCTGCCCCTCCTCTGCTTGCACTCTGTCTCTCTCTCAAAAATAAACGTTGAAAAAAATAGAAATGCAGGTTCTCAGGCCCCTCCTCAGACTGTGAATCATCAGAATCTGTGCTTTAGTAATATCCCTAGGTGATTTGTATGCAGCTATAAACATTTTAAAAGAGGTATAATCATGATTCTCATACAAATCTAAAATGAATCTGGGTCAAAGATTTTATTTAATGCATCGATTAACAAGGAAACCACTAAGCTATTATAATCATCTCAAAAGACAATGCAAAGAGTAGACACATACATAGGTCATCAGGAATCTGAATTGAATTTACAAATAGATACAAAACTGTCAAAAAATAATCCGCAGGGCAATACTCAATTGTATTGCATTGGGCATAATTTGCATTTCTGTGGATAAGAATCATTTACATGGCTATCAGTTTTCTACAACTTCCAGAGCTAGAAAATAGCTCAGATCATGAAAGGCTGAGAAAAAACAAACCCCAGAAAGATACCCGGTAATCCCCCTCCCTCTTTTCTTCTTGCTTTCTCTCCTCCACTCGGTTTTAATCTTTCACAATTTTTCCTAACACAAGACAAAATTTGATAAGCACTGTCCTAGAGCACTTCTGGCCTCTGAAGTGCCTGGACTCAGCCTCACCAGACCAAGACTGGAGCAAACTTCTTAGCAAATCCCCAGGCCTTCCAGACTCTGCTCGGGAATTAGCATTTTGGCCAGACTAGGCCTCGGGGCAGCACTGGCTTCAATGTCACAGCAGAAATTCAGGGAACTACAGGCTAAGAGCGTCTCCCACTGCTGGTGGGGTTGCTCTGTGGTTTCTCAAATACTTCATTCGGGGCAAGATGCTAACACGAGCATCTGTTAGCTGTACTCTCTGCCCTTGGCATGATCAGTTACAACAGCTCGCGATTCATCCTCGGAAGCGGCAGTTTCCCTTACTTTCATCTCTGATCAATTTCAAGGTTTTGTGACTCAGTAGAAGAGATGTTTCAAAAGGGGTGTTCATTGGTGCTTTGGTACTGGAAGCATGTGAGTTAGCTGGAATCTGAGTTAGTTAGACACATCTCCAGCCTAAAGGAGGTATAAGAATGCACTGAGCCCAGAAAAGGTTCCCAGACTTGCTTCTCGGATAGGCTCACATGCAGCCACTGATCTGGCAGATTCTTGAGTCTCTGCCTGCAAGCCTAGCAGTTAATTACCATTGCCGCCTTTGACGTAGGCAGATCTATTGCCGGTGATGCTATCAGAACACGTCAAAGGACAGAGAACCAGGCCTTCCTCTTGCTCCTGGGGGTTTGGACGTCGGGTCCGCTTGAAGTGATGGCTGGTATGTGGAACTCAAGTTTGCCTGTGGCCTCGTCATCACTGTGCCTGGTTTGAGGCTGGGAGAGAAGATCCAAGGGCTCGCCTGCCCCTTCATTGTCGCCTATCAGTGTTTATCAAAAAGCACTATGAGTGTGTAAGCAGACTGGTTTGGGGGTCTGGCGAATGGAGCAAATGCTTAGGATTCCCAGGTCGGGTCAGGTCGTCGTTCTTCTGGGCCAGTTCACCACGGGCGGTAGGCAGATCTGGCATCAGGCAGGTCTGGGGTTGATGCCTGACTCCGCTCTCCCCGGATCTTGTCATGGAGCTTCTCGTTTCACCCCTGCTGGGTGCCAGACGTGGGCCCAGGGGCTGAGAACAACCCCAGTGCACATGAAGGAAGAGTTTTCACAAGAGCAGGGAAGGCGCCTCAAACAAAATATCACTCACACGAAGTGACCTTCGTGACAGCACCATGGAGGAGAAGTCCACGTTGCTAAAGAGTGTGTAGTGGAAGGAACTTCCCTTGTCTAGAGAACCGCAAGCAGGGCCCCCTGGGGGCTCTGCGGGTTAAGTGTCCAATTTCGTCTCAGGTCATGATCTCGCAGTTCGTGGGTTTGGAGCCACATGTCGGGCTCTGTGCTGACGGCTCAGAGCCTGGAGCTTCTCCGGATTCTGTGTCTGCCTCTCTCTCTGCCCCTCCCCTGCTCATGCTCTGTCTCTGTCTCTTAACAATAAATAATTTTTTTTAATTAAAAAAAATAAAAAGAATCAAAAGCACTTTCCAGAAGAAGCTTAGACTTAAGGGTGAGTTGAAAGTGGGGACTGTTAATCAGGCAGAAGCAAAAGCAGAGGCAAAGGCCCTGAGGTGGGAGGAGTTTGACTCCCTCTAAAGATGCCAAGAAGGTCCATGTGGGCACTGGCTCTCAATTGTTTGTGGGCTCAGGAACTACCTGGGACATTAGTTAAAATGTACCTTCCTGGAGTCGCCTGCGTGGCCAATCATTTGAGCATCCGGCTCTTGATTTTGGCTCAGGTCGTGATCTCACGGTGTGTGAGTTCAAGCCCCGCATCAGGCTCTCTGCTGTCAGCACAGAGCCCACCTCGGACCTTCCGTCTCCCTCTCTCTCTCTGCCCCTCCTCCACTCGTGCGCACATATGCACCCTCTGTCTTTCTCAAAAATAAGAAATAAAGATTAAACAAAAAATTTTAAATACCTTCCTGTTCCCATCTCCAGCAATTCTGATGTCACAGGACTAGGATGGGGGCCCAGTTTTGCTCAGGCATCTCAGAAAACGTAGCAAATATTGCTTAGGGCCATGTTGTGAAATGCTATGTTGGAGCCTATGGAGAGTGGGATGAGGTACAGAGACTCATTTAACTTCTCTAAGCGGCTCTTAGAGTCTACCATGTGGGTTGCAGGGGGGCAGGAGGGTTAAAGGAGAGAAGTCACATCCCAGTGCCTAGCGCAAGCCTGGTGTGCAGTAAGTGCTATTGTCTCGGATCAAGTCCATGGAGCCCTGATGATGTGGAGGGTTGGACATAAGGCTAGGAGTCAGAAGGTCCATCTTCTAGCCTCACCTAGGCCACTGACTCACCATCCCCATCTTGGGCCAAACCCTCTCTCTGGGCCAGTGGACCGAAGTTTCTCTACCGGCAAAAGGAAAGAGCACTGTCAGACATCTCTTACCCAATCAGCACCTCGGTTACCTCTTGTCATCTTAAATTTCTCACATCTTGGAGTCTGGGCCTCCCTCACCAAATGCAGTAGTCTTTGGCCCGGATGCCCAGAGAGGCTTTTAAAACACCAACTGAATCAGAATATCTTGGGGGTGAGTCCTAGGCACTGGTAACTTTTCAGCTGCTCAGGCAAATCTAATGAGAACCAGTGATCTAACTCTTTGAATCCCCCTTTCATCCGGAAGAGTAAAAAAGGGCTCAAAGGAAATACTCTCTTGCCCTCTTCTGGTCTAAAACCTCGGGAATCACCAGAGCCCGTAAGAGCCAAAGGTATTATCTGGCATTGCCATGCCAAATTCTGTTTTTTAAAATATTAAAAAATATTTTTTAATGTTTATTTTTGAGAGAGAGACAGAGCGTGAGCAGGGGAGGGGCAGAGAGAGAGGGAGACACAGAATCCAAAGCAGGCTCCAGGCTCCGAGCTGTCAGCACAGAGCCTGACGTGGGGCTCGAACCCTCAAACCAAGAGATCATGACCTGAGCCCAAGTCAGATGCTCAACTGACTAAGCCACCCAGGTGCACTCCTTAAAATATTTTTGATATAAATTTTTAGGAATCTTATAAAACAATATCAAATAATCTAGAATGGCTTCTCATCTGCCAAGGCTACCATATTTGGTTTAATCAACTTCGTTGAGGTATAATTTACATACCATAAATGCACACATTTAAATCGTACAGTTGGATGCCTTCTCACAAATGTATTTTGCCCCACCCCCACCTGCCATGAGTCATTCACTTTAAACAGTTTTTGTTTCACTTTCTCTTGGTGGTTTCCCCATGCTGTGTGTTTATACTGATATCTATTTGATTTATTTATCAACTTTAGATAAGGTGGCATATCATGAATCCTCCAACCAGGAGACTGGTGAAAGTGAAAAGGGACAGGACTGATAATTACACAGAATAACAGGCATACGATGGGCCTGTCCTGGGCAAGTCAGGGCCTGGTCAACCTGACCTTCTCTGTGCAAGCTCAACCATGACAGGTAAGGGATTCAACTCATACAGCCCACCTCTAGCTTCCTTCCTCCCCCCAAATTTTGTTAACCGTGTCCTTGTTTTAGTTGATTTGTTGCTTGAACTTTGTAAATTCAAGGAATTTTTGTAACCCTCTGCTTCCCAATTTCTCATCTCCTTTATCTTATCAAGGTTGACAGCATTTCCTTTTATCTTGTAGTCATTATTAAGCTTTTCTCATTTTGTCTAGGAGAAACCCAAGGCTCAATGTTTATGCTATGGTGATGATACTACTTTGTTCCCTGTGAACCAAGAACCCTACTTCGAACCATAATAGCTTCTTCTGTATGGTTATAGTATTATAACCTGTGTGCCTCTCCCAGGAAAAGGCTTCTCACGCCAGCATTGAACGGATTTTCCTTCCTTCCTCTCTATCAATTCCTTTAAATCATGTCAAAAATTTACTTTGCTTCATAGATGGGCCACTAATTTCTCAGTGAGGTTTTTTTTTCTTCCTGCTACCTCTTGGGGTTTCCTTTTTTATTTTTATGTATTTTTTTTTTAAGAAACTCATGCCTCTTCACCATATTCCTAAAATCTTCCCAGCTCCTCTTATATATTGCTTGAAACTATTCTCTTCTTCTTTCTGATCTCATTCTACCTCAGTCCCCGATTCTCTGCTCTTATTTGTTCTGAGGGTTTCCTGAATCAGCTATCCACCAATGATGCTAGAATTCCTTTAAATTAGATCCTTGAATTAATCCGACCCAGTGTTGATCCCACATCTTATTCTTCATGGTTTCCAAATCAGGTTACTGGAATACATATTCAAATAACTTCCCAGAAAGGAGACATGGAAATTAAATTTTTGAGTCTGGCATATTTGAATATGAAGGAGCTTTGTTTTTCTTTTTTCCTCATTCATGACTGATAGTTTGGCTGGGTATTGAATTCCAGGTTAAAAGTCATTTATACTTACCACTTAGGAAATACAGTAAAAGGCCAAGCATCAAATTGCCAAGGTTTTAATATTAAACTTTGCCATTTACTGGATCCAGCAAGTTGCTTAACTTTTCCGTGTCTCAGTTTTCTCATCTATAAACAGAGCATAAAATAGGACCTAACTCATGGAGTTCTGGTGGAGATTAAATTAGTTTGTATATGGAAAGTGCTTAGAACCATGCCTGCACATAGTAAGCATCATGTAACAGCTGGCTTTTATTCTTCTGGCCTCTGTTGTTGCTGATTAGAATTATGATATCATTTATCTGATCTTGCTTCTTCTGGTTCTTTGTAAGTTGGTATTCTGTTTTTTTTTTTTTTTTTTTTTAATGTCCAAGATCTTCTCAGGGTGCCTGGGTGGCTCAGTCAGTTAGGTATCTGACTTTGGCTCAGGTCAAGATCTCACAGTTTGTGAGTTTGAGTCACACGTCGGGCTCTGTGCTGACATCTCAGAGCCTGGAGCCTGCTTCAGATTCTGTGTCTCCCTCTCTCTCTCTGCCCCTGCCCCACTCATGCTCTGTCTCTCACTCAGAAATAAACATAAAAAAAAAAGAAAGAAAAAAAGAAATATCCAGTATCTTCTCTAATGTTTGATATACTTAAATTGCCCATGTTCTACATCTGCTTGACATTCTCTGGGCTCAGTGCCCCTTTTTGGCTCTGGTTTGTTTTTTTTTTAATGTTATTATTTCTATGATAATTCTCTCTCTCTCTCTCTCTCTCTCTCAGGCTCTTTCTTTTCTTATTCTGGAACTCCTACTGGCCGTTGGATGTGAAACCTTTTGAAGGAATACAATTTGAATATTTTTTTCTCTCGTATTTTGTGCCATTTGCTCAATGTTCTATAAGATTTCATTGACGTTGTATTCTAGGTTTTCTGTTGAGTTTCACAACTTTTAGCAATGATAACCTTAATTTCTAGCTCTTTCTCATTCACGAATTGATCCTTTTTCATGGCATCTTGTTTTGACTTCTATAACTCCACCCACCCAGCTTTCCCATCAGCCTTGTGGTGACCCCAGAAATATCTCTTTGGAATCCTTGGGCATTTGAAAACATAGTTTGAAAATCTCTATCTCTGGCCTTCAACCAATAAAATTTCTTTGAGCACCTGACTGGTGCTAAGCACTGAGCTGGGTACTGCAGACATTACAAAAAATGAATGAGCTATGGTCCCAAGCCTCAGGGCCCAGTTAATTCAGAGACACGTATGGAAATAAATAATGATGATATGACAGGTGCATAAGAGGTCCTTCCAGATGAGGGAAGAACGGTCTATTGGAGATCAAGAAATACCTCACAAGGGAGGTGGTGCTTGAGTGCTTCCTAAGGGATAAGCAGAAGGTGTCCAGACAGAGAAGTAGAGGAATGTCCCAGGCAGGAGTCACAGTTGGGCACCATCAGGGAGGAGGAGAGAACGCAGGAAGAAGGGCACACAAATCTAGGGTTGCGGTTGCACAATTGGCAGGAACCAGACCATAAAGAACCCGGTTGCCTTAAGAATTGGTCCGTCGGGCAGTAGAAAGTCCTCAGAGGGTCACTGGTAAAGGAGTGACATGGAGGGGATAGTGTGTTGGAAAGGCCCTTCTGGAAATTGTGAGACAGGTGGGTTGGAAAGGCATCTCCTCATCCAAGAGTTCTCACAGATCTCCTCCCACCCCCGTGCAACAATGGCTTCCTTAGCATGAGGAACATTCCTGATCTGTAAAGTCTGGGTGTCCCCTGACAAGGGCTTAGCCTCCTCACACAGAGACTGCACTAATAACAATGATAGTCTTGTTTGACCTGCGCCATTTTTAGATCAGAGGGTTCTCATGTCCATTAGCTCACCTGCCTGTTTCAGTGGCTCTGTGAGGAAGGCAAGGCAGAGTATTTCCCCCACTTTACAGAGACAGAACCATCTCAGGTAGGTACGCTATTCCTTCCCATTTTATAAATGAGGAAACAGAGGCACAGAGAGATGAAGAAACTTGCCCAAGATCACAGTGGGAGAGTAGAGATGTGAACCCGGGAAGCCAGGCCAGAGTCTGCGAGCTTATCCATGGCATGCACCACCTCTCACATATTTCTTCTGCTTCCTATTCATACCTAAGAAATATCTGGGTGCATAGTAGGTCCTTAGAGAGAACACACTGAGTAAGGGGCAAGAAGACATGGAGTAATGTACGCCATGATTAAATAGGCACCAACTCATGCTAAGTACTCACCACGCATTCTCTCATCCAGCCCCCTGCCAGTCAGGTTGGTCTTATTTATTTCCATTTTATAAGAAAGGGTTTATAGCAAGGAAGTGGCTAGAAACTGGCCTTGGGCATGAGGTCATCTGATCTCTCAAAGTGCCCCTGGAGGTGGACTTCCATGTGAGACGCCCAGTCCCTTGCCTGTGGCTGGGGCTGCACAGCATCCTGCACCATTGTCGGCATCTTGGCTGCCCGTCTGGTCCTCAGGCTCCTCAGGGATCATTTCTCCCCCTTCCTTCTAGAACATTCTGTATGAATGTGGAACAGGGTGAGAGTGGTGACTTTCCACAGAGAACCCCAGATGGACTTGGCTGACCTGGCCTGATCAAACCCTCTTTCTCAGTCCACCAGGTGGGCTTCTAAGCAGACTCAGGGCCCAGCAGATGGACATGGAGGTCAAGGCTGGCAAGGGAGGACCCCTGAAATCTATGTGGTCCTGCATGGAGCCAAGGTAGGCGGGCTTCCCCAGCCCTGAAGTCCGGGGGCAGAAACTTGTTCTGTGGGTGAGGTGTAACACTGTGGATGTGACCTAAGGGACACTATGGTGACAGAGGGCAAAGTATCTTTGGAGAAGTCAGCATATACTGAGAAACTCTCTGATGCTCAGAGAGGTTGGACCAAGAATTTGTCTTTTAGAGGGAAGTCCTCCTAGCGTTAGGTAGAAATAGGTATGGGGAAGCTAGCAGAGGGAACCTCAAACACCAGTCCCTCACTTCCTCCCTCTCTCTTGTTCTTGCTTTTAAATAAAAATTCAGGAGATTCACTTCATCTCTAATACCCTTCTAAGAGTGTAGCCTCTGAAACTCTCTGAGTTCAAATCCCGGCTCTACCACAGTGCAACTTGGTGACCTGGGACAAAGCTCTTTGTGCCTTTGTTTTCTCATCTGTGAAATGGGGACAATCATAGCACTCATTTCCACAGAACGTTGTAAGGAGGATGTGCAGCAATGTATGGAACGGGCTTGTTAACATCACTGGCGTTAGTTCTTACTGTACTTACCTGTAATCTATTCAAATCTCACTCGTTTATAGCTGCAAGAACATCGTTGTGAATGCCTTTTTATACTACCCAGCCCACAATTTGTTCCATATTGTTATTCACCTATAATCATTGGCAGGAGTTCTGAGGGTAGATGGGTTAAAGCATAGCGTAGACGTAGACGTCCCAAAGACAGATTTCTTTAGAAATCCTATGAGCTGATTGTCAAAGTTATCACATATATTGTAACAGACAAATTTACGGTGAAGTGAATTATTTCCAAACCAAACGCTGATGGATAGTAAAAACTCATCACTTCCTGTTTGTTTGATGACAGTTTAGAGGGACGCTCTTGAGGTTGTGCACAGGCACTGCACGGAAATGCTGTGTAATGGTGCGCTGGTGCATGGCTCTCGTTCCTCCTCCGCAGCTCGTGCTGGTGGGAATGGTTACACCGTGGAAACTGGCCAATGCTACACATCTGGGCTGGACGATGGTTCTGATCCTCGTCTTAACTTAGGAGGATGATGGAGACAATGTTAACGATGTAGATCAAACTTACAACTGTGTTGTGGGAAGTACGTTGTAAATAGCCCGTACTTTTACAATACAAAAATATCAAAGGCATGTTCTTCCAGGATCCCAAAATTATGCTCCAACTCAGCAGAAAAGCCATTTGTGCCATTGTTGAATAAATGTCTTGTTTCACTGTCACCCAAGCCATTAATGAAGATGCAAATATCAGCTAACATGCACATAGAAACTATACTCATTTGTCAACAGTAACAAGAACTTGGCTACAGATACAAGGGCTTAAGAAATATCAATGGACGACACAAAGAAGTGGAAAAACATTCCATGCTCATGGATAGGAAGAATAAATATAGTTAAGATGTCATTACTACCTAAGGTACTCTACACATTCAATGCAATTCCAATCAAAATTGCACCAGCATACTTCTCAAAACTAGAACAAACTATCCAAAAATTTGTATGGAACCACAAAAGACCCCGAATAGCCAAAGTAATCCTGAAAAATAAAACCAAAACGGGAGGGATCACCATCCCAGACTTTAGCCTCTACTACAAAGCTGTCATCATCAAGACAGTATGGTATTGGCACAAAAACAGACACATAGACCAATGGAACAGAATTGAGAACTCAGAAGTGGACCCAAAAGTATACAGCCAACTAATCTTTGACAAAGCAGGAAAGAATATCCGATGGAAAAAAGACAGCCTTTTTAACAGATGGTGTTGGGAGAACTGGACAGCAACATGCAGAAGAATGAAACTAGATCATTTTCTCACACCATGCACAAAAATAAACTCAAAATGGATAAAGGACCTGAACGTGAGACAGGAAACTATCAACACCCTAGAGGAGAAAGCAGGAAACAACCTCCTTGACCTCCACCGCAGCAACTTCTTACTTGACACATCCCCAAAAGCAAGGGAATCAAGAGCAAAAATAAACTGTTGGGACCTCCTCAAGATTAAAAGCTTCTGCACAGCCAAGGAAACAACCCAGAAAATTAATAGGCAACCAACGGAATGGGAAAAGATAGTTGCAAATGACATATCAGATAAAGGGTTGATATCCAGAATCTACAAGGAACTCACCAAACTACACGCCCGAAAAACAAACAACCCAGTGAAGAAATGGGCAGAAGATATGAACAGACACTTCTCCAAAGAGGACATCCAGATGGCCAACAGACACATGAAACGATGCTCAGCATCGCTCCTCATCAGGGAAATACAAATCAAAACCACACTGAGATACCACCTCACGCCAGTCAGAGTGGCTAAAATGAGCAAATCAGAGAACTCTAGATGCTGGCGAGGATGTGGAGAAACGGGCACCCTCCTACACTGTTGGTGGGAATGTAAACTGGTACAGCCCCTCTGGAAAACAGTGTGGAGGTTCCTCAGGAAACTAACAATAGAACTCCCCTATGACCCAGCAATAGCACTGCTAGAATTTACCCAAGGGATACAGAAATGCTGATGCATAGGAGCACATGTACCCCAATGTTCATAGCAGCACTCTCCACAATAGCTAAAACCTGGAAAGAGCCTAAGTGTCCATCAACAGATGAATGGATCAAGAAGATGTGGTTTATCTATACCATGGAATACTACATGGCACTGAGAAACAATGAAATCTGGCCATGTGTAGCAACATGGATGGACCTTGAGGGTGTTATGCTGAGCGAAATAAGTCAGGCAGAGAAAGACAAATATCATATGTGTGCACGTATAGGAGGATTAGGAGGAGCTTAACAGAGGACCAAGGGGGAGAAGAAGGGCGGAAATGGTGGGGGAAAAGGGGAGAGGCAAACCATGAGAGACTCTTGAATGCTGACAAAAACTGAGGACTGATGGATGTGGGGGGAGGGGGGTGGGCATGGAGGAGGACACTTGTGGGGATGAGCACTGGGTGTTATGTGGAAACTAATTTGACAATAAACTATTTGTAAAAAAAACAAAAAAAAAACAAAAAAAAAATAAAATTTCGTATTGAGGAATAAATGGTCAATAGTAGCTAGACAGTTCTGAAAAAATATGGTGGAGTTATTCAAACATATTATAAAGCTATTGTAACTGAAAATATGGCACTTTTATAAGAAAATAAAGATTCTGCAAAAAAAAAAAAAAAGAAATATCAATGGAAACATTCTCTGGGAACCAATGGACTAGATGGAATTTATAATGGAGAGTATTGTAGATTTTATTATTTATGTCATACTCTATGATTCTTTATAGTGCTAAAATTCATAATACGTTTATGTATGTAGAAATGTGTGCATGTATTTCTTGCGAGGAGGCCGGTTGTTAATTGCCCATTAATGATTACCATTACAACTAAGTATGCCAGAAAAGTACTCAGACCCTAGAATCAGATAGACCTGGGCTGGAATTCCAGCACACCTGTTTACAAGCTGTGTGACCTTGGGTGAGTTACTCAACGTTTTTTAATTTTATCAATAAAATGGAACTATGAAGGCAAAGTGCTAGCCTTGGTGAAATAGTATGGTCTAGAGGTTCAGAACCCATGTGGAGAAGTTGGACTACTTACATTTGAATCTGAGTTCCCCCCAATCATGTGACCTTGGCCCACTCGCTGTTGGGTGGCTTCTTGGTCAGGGTTCTACAAGAGAAATAGGACCAGTGGGGAGATTATATATAAAGGTATTAGCTTACGTGATTGTGGGGGCTGGGAAGTCTGAAATCTGTAGGGAAGGCCATCAAGAAGGGCAGGATGGAACATTCTGGTACAAGCTGAAGTTGCGATTCACAGCCAGAATGTCTTCTTCATCTTCAGAGAATCCTCTGTTTGGCTCATATTGCCTTTCAACTGATTAAACCTGGCCCACCCACATTATGGAGGATAATCTCTTTTTCTTAAAATCGGCTGACTGTAAACGTTAGCCACATCTACAAAAATGTTGCCTTCACAGCAACAACTAGATTAGTGTCTAACGAATGCTGTGGGCTCCTGCAGCCTGGTCACGCTGACACATAACATGAACCCTCACGGAGAGGAATAACGAACATAGGGTTGAACAGCACAGTAGTGGGAAAGACTTGGGCCCTGCCCGGCCGAAGTAAGTGCTCACTAAGTGTCAGTGACCACTGTTTCTGTTCTTGCTGAGTTGAGGTTGGCTTCCTAGGAACAGGATGGAAAATCCAGTCAGAGACCAGCCCGACACTGGCTGGCTGTATAGCTGACCTCCTGGGACCTTGCCTGGAGAACGCTGGGAGACAGAAGAGAGAAGGGACCCCATAGCCCTGGGCCCTAACAGGAGGCCCAGCAGGGTACCCTCTGATGGAGGCAGCTATGATTTGGTGGTACCTCTCGGGGCCCCTTGCAGGATGTGTGGCCCGTGGCCGCAAGATGAGATCGGTTATAAGGTGACAGGCCGGAGGCCCTGCAGGTGGGCAGACAGGCGGGTGGCTGCGCTGGATGTATCACTGGCTATGAACTGAGGATTTGTGTAACTTTCATTTGCCGCCTTAGCCGGGAGCCAGGTTTAGAATACATTCCAGGAGATCAAGCTCAACTCTCCAAACTAGGTCCCCAGGCCCCCAGGCACAGCTGTGAGGTCAGCAGAATTTATCTGGGGGGAGGGGGGGCTCACCTGACATTCCCTTCTCCACTGCTTCTGAACTCTTGCCCCTGAGGCCTTTGGCCTCCCTTAGACTCCCCTGGGAGCCTCTGTCCCAGAAAACTCCAGTGCCCCTGCGTCCTGCTCTCAGGTGCTGGCTTTGGGCCACTCCTCCTGCACAGCACCGGGGCATCCGTAGCTGTGGAAGGGACATCTGGCGGGTCACAGCCCATGGCTACTGGGTTACCATTCCCTAGGAGATCCCTGGGCCCAGGAAGAAAGCTAGGAGAAAGGTGTCAAATCACATCATGGCAGGACGCCCCACACCTGGGCCTTCTGTGCAGGAAAAGGCTCAGGAGGGTGGGTCTCACTGATAGACAGTTTAGAGCCGGGAAGAGCCTGATCCTTGTGGATGGGGGTGTGTGGGGGTACTGTGGTTGAGGGAGTAAAATGACTTCTTTTCCCTCACACAGGCCACAGCTGGGAAGCAGAGCCCCCACCCAGTGTCCCGGGGCCTGGGCCCCTGCCCTGCCACGGCCGACAAAGGAGCAGGGGCAGCTTTCCCAATTCAGGAACCACCAAGACTTCCACTCAGGCCGACCAGATTCCTGGGTGCTGACGTCCCCGGCCAGCCCCACCTTGGCCTTGACCTGGTGGCCTTGGCAGCTTCTCTCCTGACCCCACTGTCCCACGTGGAGCGGAGTGGCCTGGGTTTCCAGTCACTTCAGACACAGCAAGGGCTGAGCAGTGTTACTCTGGCCTGTGGTGAAGGGTTTGGAGCCAAGGTGCGATCCTCCAGTGGCAGAGGGCTGACCGGGGATGGCATTGCTGGGGATGGTCCCCAAGGCCCATGTGTCTGCTCTCGGGCCTGGCTGCCACATTGGCTGCACCACCCCCTTCACAGTGTCCTCTCTGACCGGACACTATCTCATCCCCCAGGCCACCCCGTGGCTTTCAACATGTAGCCACGGCTCCCTTGGTCTGTAGTATATTCTTTTCCCATCCCTCTCACTTTTCTTTTCAGATGACTCCATTTCATAGCGTTGCCCGTCACCCCCATTTCAACCTCCACTGTCAAGTTCCAGTGCTGCCTTGTATATTCTCCATAGCAGCTCATAGTGCATTGTTTTAGTTTACATGCCCTGTTCTTCTAGACTGTGAGCTGTCACTGTGATCTGGTTTCATTCATCACTTAATCCCCAGAATCTAGCCCAGTGTCTGGCACTGTTTGCTAAATGAGAAAAAGATGGACAGAGGGATGGATGAATTAGTGTTGGCTGGACGGGTGGTTGGATACAAGGATGACAGAATGGAAGGGTAAATAGATCAATGTTGAATAGATAGGTAGGTGGAAAGATGATGGATGGATGGATGGAGGATGGATGGATGGATGGATGGATGGATGGATGGATGGATAAATGATGGATGGACGGAGGCTGGAAGGAAGAAAAGGAAGGACAGATAGATGGAAGGAAGGAAGGATGGATGGATGGGAGGATGAACTGAAGGATGGATACAAGCATACAGGGATGTTGGAATAAAAGGATGGATAGATAAATGGATGAATGCATGTTCATCCATTTGACAGAACAGCCAAAGCTACCTTTCTTAATCTGTAGAACTTCCATTTCCCCAGTACAGAGAGAGTCTGGCTCACTGAAGTTCTGAAGCACATCTTCACGGTTCTGTTTCCAGAGGATTCTTCTGTTTGTCAGGTCCCCTAAGCCAGCTCTGAGAGAAGCAAAGCGAGAGCTATTGGCTGCTCTTCATGGACGAGGAAGTGAGATCTGGAGCTGTTAAGGGTTTTGTCCATGGATGCCCAGCTAGTCTAAAACAAAATGGAAATCAGACATTTTCCTTCTTGATGTCTGGCTCTGAGCCATGGGAGATGTAGAGAGTAGAGGCTGGGAGACAGGAGAGGTCCCAGCCATGTCGGGGTCCAGCTGGCTCCCTGTAAGGAGCAGAACTGAAGCTGATCCCACAGACCTGCCCCAGCTCTGGCCTAGGCACCCCCCTTGACACCGCAGAGGCAGGGTGAACCATGCCTTCCTAAACTATTCATGTCTGACTGGATCCTTCAGGTCCTCCAGGAAGGAAGCAGCATTGAGAGGAAAAATTGGGAAAGACTGGAAAGATCTAGAAAGACAGAAAGATCTCCCTTGCCCACCCCCTGTTGGACCAGAGCATGGCTGCACTGAAGAGGCAGGTGGGCGGACACCATTGCTTCTTCCTCCTCTACCCAGATGCCAGAGTCGGTAATGGCTGGCCTATCGGCGATCCTGGGGGAGGGCGGTCTGAATGGATTTTCTTGAGGAAATGGATACAAACTGGCCATTCTGAATGAATCACAGCAATTTCTTCTTCATGAAAAGTCCTACTCACTTTTTCCTATTAATTTATTTTTTATTTTTTAAGCTTTATAAAAATATTTTCATATTTAAAAAAAGTTACAAAAGTATACAAAGAACTTGCCAAATGTTAACATTTTACATTTACGTATTTCCTTTAGAATTTCTTTTATAATTCTCTCTATATGTACATGTATACGTGTAGATGTATATCTATACATATGCATATAGATGTACATACATGCACATATATTATATGTGTATGTATATATATGTATACATAATATAAAATTAGAGAGTAAATTTAGATACTCCTGCCCTTAATTACCTTAGCATGTTTTTACTTAACAAGGAATTCTTTCATAACCACAGAATCATTGTCAGAATTAAGAGATTCACATTTCTACAGTAGTATCTAATCTATAGACCTGATTCAGATTTCACCAATTGTCCCACTAATTACCCTTCCTCTGACCCAGAATCCCACTCGCATCTGGTGGCCATGTCTCCTTAGCACAGGATCCTGTTCCTACAGGGAACAGTTTTCTTAGCCTTTCTTGGTTTTACGCGGCTTTAACATTTTTGCAGAGAATCTGCCAGTCACTTTGCATCTGCCCTTTGCTATGCATTTGTCTGGTCCCGATAAGACATAGGTTACACAATAGTGGTGGGCTGCCATAGAAATGATGCTGTCCTTCTCAGTGCATCGTATCCGGAAGGGCATGATGATGACGAGTCCCCTCGCTGGTGAGTTTAGCCTTGATCTTTTTTTTTTTTTTAATTTTTAATGTTTTATTTATTTCTAGGAGAGAGAGAGAGAGAGTGTGAGCAGGGGAGGGTCAGAGAGAGAGGGAGTCACAGACTGAAACAGGCTCCAGGCTCTGAGCTGGCAGTGAGCACAGAGCCCGACGCGGGGCTCGAACCCACGAACCACAAGATCATGACCTCAGCGAAAGTCGGACGCTCAACCAACTAAGCCACCCAGGCGCCCCATGATCATTTGGTTCAAGTGGGATGGGCCAAGTTTCTCCACTGAGAAGTTATCATTTTTCCCTTTCTAAAGTTTTGGGTACCTTGTGAGAACATTTCTTGAGACTACATAAATATTTTGTTTCTCATCACATGCTTGCCCACAAATTTCAGCATCGGGGCAAAATCCTGGCCTAAAGCACTTTTTGCTATGGTGGTTGCCACAGGTGATGTTCTAATTTCAACATTCCTTCCATATTTACTGGTTGGAATCTTGGAAGAGTTTACCTTCTCCTCATTTATTTATTCATTTATTTACATCAGTTCACTTTTTTTGTTAATGCTTATTTATTTTTGAGAGAGAGAGACAGAGCATGAGTGGGGGAGGGGCAGAGAGAGAGGGAGACACAGAATCTGAAGCAGGCTCCAGGCTCTGAACCATTAGCACAGAGCCTGATGTGGGGCTCCAACTCACAAACCGCAAGATCACGACCTGAGCCGAGGTCAGTTGCTTAACTGACTGAGCCAGCCAAGTGCCCCTGTTTATATCAGTTTAGACTCAAGGATTCTTTCTTTATTGCGGGTTAAAATCTGTTACTATAATTAATTAAACATTGTATTTTGACATAATTATAGATTTCCAGGAAATTGCAAAGATAGCCGAGCTCCGTATACCCTTCACGCAGTATCTTGATGATTGTATCTTACGTAACTACAGTGCAATGTCAAAACCGGAAAATGACATTGGTGCAAGGTATGTGAATAGTAAACTCATGCCATCACTGCAGTCAAGATACAGAACTTTTCTATTACCACAAAGTTCTCCCCTGTGCTATTCTTTCATAGTCACACCTCACCTTCCACCCAACATCCTTAATCCCTGGCAAGCACTATTTTGTTCTCCACCTCTGTACTTTTGTCATTTCCAGAATGTTCTATAAATGGAACATACAGAATGTGACCTTGTGAGATTAGGTTTCTTTGCTTTGTGTAATGTCCTTGAGATCCATCCACATTGTTGTGTGTGTCAACATCTCACTCATTTTCATTGCCGAGTAGTAGTCATGGCGTGGCTGTACCAAGTTTTCTTAACCATTCACTGATGGAAGATACTTGGGTTGCTTCTGGCTTGTGGCTATTGCGCATAAAACTGCTGCGAACAGGCATGCTCGGGCTTTGTGTGACATGTTTTCATTTCACAGGACTGAGTGCCTCACAATATAGTGAGGGTACGTTTAGACTTTTAGGAGACAGCCAGATTTCTCCAGAGTGGCTGCTGCATCTGGTTCCCTGCATCCTCACCAACGTTGGTAGTTGCTATTTTTAAATTTTGTATTAACATTCTGGTAAGTCCGCGTTGATATCTCATTGTGGATTTAATTTGCATTTCCTTAATGGCTAATGATGCTGAACGTCTCTTCAGGTACTTATTTGCCATCCGTATATTTTAAGCGAAATGTCTCTTTACATCTTTTGCCCATTTTCTAATTGGATCATTTTCTTTCTTGCTGTTGAGTTTCGAGAGTTCTTTATACATTCTAGATAGACGAGTCCTTTGTCAGATATGTGGTTTGCAAATGTCTCTCCCTCATTCTCTGTTTTAATGCCCAAGTTGCCCCTTGCTGATTTGTAAAAGCAAGGTTTCCCGTACAAATCTGACAAATTGTTTTCTAGCCTCTACCATCTGCTGGGCACTTGTCTAGGAGCCGTAGATGAGACAGATAAGGCAGAGTCTCTGCTCATGAGGTGCTCAGAGGCCAGTGTCAGGGTGTGGAGTAGAGGAAAAAAATAGGATCATTTCAACAAAACACAGTCAATAGTGTGAGAAGGCATGGATGTGGTGCATGGTAGGAGGCACCAGGAAGATTGGCCACGGAAGGTGGGAAAGTCAGAGGGACGAATCTCCTCCTGAGTGGCAGGCAAGGGGCCACGGGCATTCAGAATAGAAGCAAGAGAGCTTGTGCATATGTGGTCGACTCATTCAGAGTTCCTGGCAGCAGGGCTAGGAGGCCAGAGGGCACTATGGGGCAAGTGCCTGGGAATTCTTTAGAATTGAGTAGCCATCTTGGAAGGCACTCCCTGGTCATGTGACCATGGACTAGATACTAACTCTTCTCAGGCTCAATTTTCTTACAGGCAAAAATGAGTTTAGTAGGGCCTACCTGCCAGATCCCAGCAGTGTTAGAAATAATATACAGAACACATCTAGAACAGTGCCAGGGAGATAGAATTAGGTGCCTGATGAACATTAAACTTGGCAAATGTTTATGGAAAAACAAAGGAAGTTTGAAGATTGGCTTGCAGGAGGGAACCCCACCAACGTCCTACCCCTTCCCAAGGATCTCTCTCTACCGTGGTTTGTCCTGGTCCTGCCTGAGGGAAGAGATGAGTCTCCTTCTGTCTATCTCAGGTCCACCTCCCTGTGCCTGGGACAACAGCCTTGCATCTTTCGGGGACTAGGAACCATTTCCACCAATTTAGACACACTTTTGGCTCCTACCCAACAACGCTTAAACCTCCCCGGGCCACCAGGTAATCACTGGCCTTTTTTTTCTTAGCTGCCTTTCCTGGAAGAGTTGTTTATTTTCTGCATCTCCACCCCCCTACTTCTTCACTCAGTGTGGTCTAGCTCCCTGCCCCCACCTCAGGGACTTCCCTGGTCAAGGTCACTGTGGCCTCTGTGACACTGACATGATTCACTCTCTCTCTCACCCAATTTCCCTGCAGCGTTCGAGAAGGTTGACCACTTCCCCCTTCTTCAGACATTCTTCTGGGTTGGCTTTCAAGGTGGTGCCCATGCAGGATATTTCCTGCGGTCCTTGTCAGAGGCCCTTCTGAGCTCCTTAGTATGCTCCTCTTACTGTCCCTTCTACTAAGGAGAGGTGTCCCCCAGGTTCATCCCTCAGCTCTCTGTCCTCGCTCAACATGCTTGTGCCTCTTCCTGGCCTCTCCCTGATCCCCATCCATGCCTTCTGTTAGCTTCTTCAGTCTGGGGGTCTCAGGTATCTACTCTCCCACTCTCAAGCCTCTCTCCTGAACTTCAGACCACTGGGTCCCACCATCTATTGAATATCTATCTATACCTCAAACTCAACATGAGTGAAGTCAAGTCCCCCCAACCCCTCCTTAGATTGACTCCTCTTCCTCAGATTCCATCTTCCACTGAATGGCACTACCACCTTCCAACGGTCAAGAACAGGCTGATACAACATAGGGAAAACAGTGATGGAGGTGAGTGACAAGTTCAGTGTCTACTTATGCACAATGGGACACTGAGACAGGGATGCCAGAGAGCAGCTGTCAGTGTGTGGCTGGAGTCGGGGAGAGGGATCAGGGCAGGAGACAGGATTCAAGGATGTTCCTGCTGAGCCAGAACAGAGCCAAAGGCCCAGCTGGAAACCCTAGCCCCTTTCCCTGGAGGCCCCCAGCTTGGTTGTACTTGTAGGCTCAGCCCTCCTGCCTTGAGGCTTGAGAGTCCAGGGTATCATGATCTGCAAGGGCAGAGAAGGAAGGAAGGAGGAGTTCTGCTTGGTCAAGCAAGGGGAAAGGAGATAGCCGAAAGAGAGGGAACTGGGAGGCTGCAAGTAAAAGTAGCTCCGGGGCGCGGGGGGGGGTTGGGGAGGTACAAGAGCAGAGGCCAAAACAAGAAGTGAACTTGACATATTTATGTGGTTTGAAAAGGAGAGATTGAGTTACTCTCCACCTCACTCTTCATTGTGAATCTGTGAATCTGCACTTCCTGCCTTAATCTGAGAAGGCGAGGGCCAGGAAGAAGGGGAGACCACTAATGATAACACGAAGATAAACAACAACAGCAAAACATAAATAAATGAAAACAACCTCTGCCAGGTATGGAGTGAGGAAGAGACATTTGTCAGACAAACAAACAAACAAAACTGCAGGCAATTGTGTGTCTTGATGGATACTTGATTGACTTATTGAGACCATACTAGTGCTCAGCACTTCAGATGCTTACCACATCTTATCTTCACCGTCATCCTGTGCACTACATTTTTATCCCCATTTTACAGATGAGGAAACAGACTCAGAAAGATTACTCAACTTGTCTGTGGCCACCCAGTTCAGAGTGTTGACAGCATCTGATTCTGATGCCCATGCTCTTTTAGTTTTTTTGTTAAATATTTATTTTAGTTTCTTTTAGAGTTAAAGTTTACAATCACGCAATTTAAAGAGCTAACCGGTTCTACAAAGTTTATGAAGGAAAACAGCATTCACCAGCATCCCTCTTTTATAGACAAGCATTTGCAACTGTTTTAGTGATTTCATCTAATACTTACATTCCTAACTCTGTATAACATATTTGAATTACTATTTCCTGATATTTCTATTTTAGGTATTGTTGATTGATTTCCCATTCTGGAGTTGTGGGTTTTGGCTCTTCCCATCACACACATACACCTGATTCACATATGCACATGTCCTAGCCTCCATCCTCCCCATACAGTCATATAGTTAATCTGCTTAGATCCATAGTCAGCACTGACATTATTATCATACAATAACTACTACTACTGAAGACCTGATTTATGTAGTAGATTCCTTTCTCTTTCCTGACACCTTTTGTGTTTTTTTGGAGTTGATAGTTGCTTTTGTTTTTCCTGTTGCTTGCACAGTTTCCTATTAATTTATTCATTAAACATTCAAAATAGCCATTTTAGTTTTTTGAAGACAGTAGACACATTACCGCACATCAATTCTTCTATTTGTTTCATTTCCATGAACAATGTTTCATGGGGTTTTCTTATCTTCTCCAGTTGAGATTGGCTACCATCTCTGCCTGGGTCATGACTGTCATCCTGGGCTCTCATAACCATCATTTGGGGGATTCCTTTTTCATCTATCTGTTTTATGGTTTCCTCTTTCTTAGCACACCCTCCCCCCCATTTCAGTTGATATTTCCATTTTTCAGGAGTTTTCTGATCAAAATATGCAGGAGTAAAGTTTTAAACCCTGTGGATCTTTCTTCTTGGGCTACTCTTTTCCCTCAGAGAAGAGGCTTCCAGTGTCTTGCCTGGAAGATGTAAATCTAGAGGTAAGTTACTGGGATCAACCAGGAGAAGATAGCTATGGTATCTTAACATGAAGCATACAAATGTTCTCTTAGTCCCTGTTTTCAGTTCAGATCTCCACCTTCATCTGGACCTCATATGCCTCATCGTGCTACAGAGATTCCCTCTTATCTCCAGGCTTCAGCCATGGGAAGAAATAATTGCCTCGCTGTAAGGAGCATAGGGAAAGATCTGGAGTTCTATCTGCCTCTGGGTAAATTGCCTTCACTCGGTAATCTTTATTTCTGCCCCCTCTCTTCACTTGCTTCCAGAAGTACCTGATGCTGCCAGTTCCTGAGGCTTTTGAGGGTTGTGCTGAGTAAATCAATTTGGTTCTTAGCTTTTCCTAATACCAGCTTAAGAGTGCTTGGTATTCCTCTTTCTAAGCTGGCTACCACTTTTCTACTTGCTTTCCAGCTTCCAAAATTCTGTGACTCTTTTCTCTTGTTTTCTTCATTCTTATGGGTGTGTGCCTTCAAGATGCCTGTGTTCACTCTCTATCTTTCCCTGGGAATCCAAGGCCCTTTCTCCCTCCCCATACACAAGTGTCTAGTGCTCAGAGTGAGTGGGTCTTGCATACATGAGTCACTTCTCAGCCTCAAGAGTTTCTTAAGAGAAAGGAAATGAGCTTCTTGGTGTGAAATCAACACATTTCCCACACAGGAGTCAAGATACCTGAGACCTAGAATGACTTGCTCATTATCTTCCTGGGCAACCCAGAGCAAGTCATCTCACCATTTTTGCTGAATCTCTGTTCCTGTCAGTGAAACAAAGCAATGTCATCTGCAACTCTGCATGAAGGTAGTGAGAATCAAATGAGATTATGGGAGATACAGCTCTCTGCACAGTTTCTGGCACCACACAGATATCTGAGATTAAGATTCCTGGTTTCTAATTCAGGAAGCACCTAGCAAGCACCTGTGCTAGGTTCTCAGGATGCAGAGATGAGAAAGCAGGTCCTTTTCCCTACAGAAGCTCAATGGCACAGCATAGGAGGCAGATGAATAAAGATTGAACAAGGCAGGCGCACAAGGAAGGATTGCACGAGTCAGAGGAGAAGAAGAAGGTGTCCAAGACCGAACGACTAGAATGAGCAAAGGAAAAGAGGCATGACTCTGCAAGGCAGAAGCAGAGAGCTGCAAGGTCATGGGGCTGGAGCTATGTGGCTGGATTGGGGCTGGCTTCTGGATTGGGGCTGGCTTATGCCTGCCATCTATGCCGTGCTCTTTGTCTGTGAGCCAGAGAGGGGGGTTGACCCTGGATAGTGGCCTGGTTGAATCTGTCTGAGGGAAGGTCGCTTCTGGCAGTGAGATGTGAGGTGGCTTAGAGAAAGCTCAGTTGAGCTCAGAGGTCTATCAGAATGTTGTTCCCATAGTCCATCAGGAGAGTGATGTGGCCTCAAGGAAGTCAGGAGCCGGGGAGATGGAGAGGAGGCTATGGGCTTCAAGAGACAGTTAAGAGGCCAAATCATCAAGACTTGGCAATCAGCAGAGAAATGTAGGGGATGAGAAAAATTGAGGAGTCTAGACTGACTCAGGCATCCACCTCTGATGGCTGGCTGGCCAATGGAGCTATTCCTCAAGCCAGAGGTTTGAGGAGGAAGAACAGTCTGAGAAGAGGAAAATGAGAGAAGGTAAAGGGTTCTAATGTGGATATCTGGAGTGTCACAGATAGGCACGACACAGGAGGGAGCTAAAGATGTGAGTCAGGAGAAAGTCTATAGAGATATTAGCCATCTGGGCATCAGTCATTCAAACCTAACCACCACCATCACCATTATTACCACAACCACCGTCATCGTGACCATCCATTCCATTACCACCACCATCTTTATCATGACCATCAATTTCACTGTCATCACCATCACCACCACCAATACCACCATGACCGTCATTATCGCCACCACCACCCTCATCATGACCATCAACTCGCCACCATCATCACCATCACCACTATATCACTGTCACCATCACCATCACCCCTGCCACCCTCACCCCCACCATCATCCTGATCTTTGAAGATTCGTTCCATTCCCCCATCTTCTCAGAAATTACTATCTCTTCCAGGACAGAGACGAGCTGGGTCCATGCCTGCCCCTGGCAGATGTTCAGATACTATGACTATTATAGTCCAGTAGTGACAAGTGGGCATAAGTGTCAGAAAAACAGAGTCACTGGCTCCTTGCCCACCCCACCCAGCCTGCCTAGGGTGTCATTTGAGTGGTTTGTGCATCCACCCTCATCCAGACCTTGTGTCTGAAGAGACTGTAATCTGCCATCAACTCAGCCGCATAGACAAGGCCAAGGCTCACCCACCTTCTCAGAGTAGCCAGACTATTGTGCACTCCCTGCCTGTTTTCATCAGTTGGAAACTAGTACAGAAGTCTCCCACTCTGTTCTCTGTCCCTTACCACACTTTTACCCCCTCAGTGCCCTGAACTTGCATTCCCCAAGGAAGCTCGCCTTTCCCAACGTTCCACCAGCCTTGCCCTGGTCTTCTGGATATCTTGCTTCACAATCTGGTGCTTCCCTCGAGCTTCCCCTGGGACATGGCTGTCCACTAAGGCTACCTCCTCTTACATGGCCCTCCCACGCAAGGAACCCCAGAGGTGGTGTGTTAGGGTAGTGAGCTCCTTGGTCCTCCTTAAGATTCTCGCAGCTTCCCCTTAGCTGGAATCATACCTCATCTTCTCATCGAAGCATGTTCTCTCTTCCTTTTTGGAGGTGGGCATCAACACGCCCCAGCTTTGTGACCATGGGCGAGCCACTGACTTCCCTGAGTCTCAGCTTCTTCGTCTGCAAAATGAGAATAATGCCTTCTCATTTTGTAGGGCTGTCATTGACTTCGATGGCATAGCCTAAGAAAGTCAACTGGGACCTTGCCTAACACATCCTAAGTGTCATATGTGTTTTCATTGTCTCTTTATTCCCTACCCTATGGCCTCCAGGGCTCATTTTTATCATTGTTATTTATAGTCTGGTCTAATCTATCCTTACTAGGCATGGGGTAAGGGTGGAGTGTGCCTTCTATATGCTCTCAGATCTCCCAGAGCTCTGTGCCCATCAGAGGTGCTCCGTAAATGTCAGCTAAATAACCGAACCGAATTGGTGGAAGTTCAACAGGTACAAACTCTTGCTCACTTGTGATTTAACCTTCAAGAGATGAGAAGGCACACGTTAGATCCTTTGTGCATTCTCCAACCAAAGGACACGGGTGTGGGGGGACATTTGCACCCGGCTCCCATCCAGTTGTGCCAAAATAGCAGGGCTTGTGGCATCGTAAATGGAGTGGAGGACTTAGATGATGAGCTGTGTCCACTGGGGCCATGAATGGGTCTGCACTAATCAGGGGAGGTTTCCCAGAGAGGCAGAAATGAAAGCTGGCTGCACACCAGAATCACTTGGGGGCTTTAAAAACCCAGTGTCCACACCCGGGCCAATTAAATAAAGATCTCAGGGCGGGGGAGGGGAAGCCAGACGTGAGCAATTTTTATAGCTCCCCGGGGACTTGTACAGCTGAGTTTGAAAGCCTGCAGGTGAGAGGCTGGTTGTGGAAGGCTGGGGGAACGGGAGGGGCTGGACACTGTCAGCCCCGAAGGTGTGATGTAGATGCCCAGGAGTGTGGCCTCCCTCCTCTTCCCTGTGGCCCCGTGTTCTCCTTTACTGGCTTCTCTTATTTTCCACTCGCCTCCGGTTCACTTTCACCACTGACGAGAAGGGAATATTTCCTCCCAGCACCTGCATTAATAACACCGTGTCTCCCCAGGAGATTAGGAGCCTCTCTGTGTTCAGAGCCCCCTTGCTCATCAAAGGCTGAGGGTGCGGGGAGGGGATGGCGGGATTTACACGGGTAACTCCAATTAAGACAAATGTCAGCTCCCTCTCCGCAGGCTGCTGGGTGCTCTTGCCCAGCCGTGTGGCGGGGGCCAGGTGTGGGACAGCAAGGCTGTTTTGCTGGAGCTGTAAGGCTCTGACAGAAGCAGCCAGAAGGAAGCAAAAGGAGAGCAGGTGCAGGAGGGCGATCCCGGCACAGACGCCCTCCCGGGGGGAGGGGGCGGCTCACAGACCCCACCTCCCTACCATCATCCCTCAGGGCGCTGCTTTGGAAACCCAGAGGGGCTGTGTTAGCAGCCTGCTTCGGGGACCCCCCAACCAGGTTCTGTTATTTGTTTCTCTGAGGCTGTTCCAGGGCCCCCATCAGCTGGAAGGTATAGCTCTTCCTGTGCAAAGTGCGGCCGCCTGGAAGATGGCTAGGAATGCAGAGTCTCAGGCCCACAGCCGCTCCTCCCAGGGCAGAACCTGCACGTGGACAAGATACCCAGTAACTGGGACAAACAGTGAAGGCTGAGAAGCTCCGTGGTTGGGAACCTGGACTCCCAGGGAAGACAAAGCTACCGCAGCACCATGGGGATGGGGAGAGGCTGAACAGATGGGGGCTTGGGGCCCAGCCCGGCTCAGGAGGACCTTCTGGATCACGCTGGCCGGGCCGTTCGGGTACCCAATTTCCCAGTCTGTGCAATGGGGACAAGGATGCCCTCATGAAGGACCACCCGCTCATGGAAATGTAGGTCATGATCTCATGATCAAAGAAAAAAAAATAGCCAGCGCGTATGAGTCACTTAAGAGGTTCCTGGACTATGCTAATGGAGTTATGTAAATTACTCACCTCTCCTATTTCACCGAAGCGCCATTATCGTCCCCATTTACAAATGGGGAAGTGGTGGCCCAGCAAGGTAAAATCACTAGTTGACCCAAGTGGATACAGCTAGTGAAGGCTGGAGCACACCGGAACCTATATGCTTAAGCATTGTGCTTTCACATAAGCTTTCCCAAAAGCAAAGAAGGCTCTTCTTTCCTGAGCATCACTGGGCTGCCTCCAAAGGGTAGGGATACCACCATCGAGATGACTGAAGCCACCCTATTACAAGCCAGAGAGCTGGGTCCCAAGCCTTGCAAGATCACCCGGAGCCTGTGACACCGCTGCCATCACTTACGTGACTGGTGGGCAGGGTCCTCTCCTGCCTTGGCTTCCAATCTTTCCCACAAAATTTCTTAGGTCAGAAGAGAATAACTGGGTGAGTTCTCTGAGAGCTACTGAAATGAAGCCATGGTTACTGTGGACCTTGGAAACAAGACACCAGAGTTCAAATTCCAATTCTGCTATTTCTGGTGGCCCCAGGCAGTTTGCTTTACCTCTGTGGGCCTCAGTTTACACCTCCATAAAATGGGAGTCATAAGAGCGTGCTTCCTAAATCTATTGAAAAGATAACCTGTGGGTTTTTTTAGAGGCTTTAGCACGAGGTCTGACAAGTAGTCAGCACTCAGTAAGGGGCAAGTACTCTTCCTCTTCCTCCTCCTCAGCTGCAGCAAACGCTTCCCTATAAGGAACTCTATGGGTAAGGCAGAAAGCTTCTGGTACCAGGGATATCAAAGAGGGATTAGCTTGAGCTCATTGAGCCAGCAGGCTGGCTGGGGGCTCAGGGTGCCCACGCTATGTGTGGGTTTGGAATGGGCAGGGGGCTTTGCAAAGCCCTGCAGCTGGTTAGCACAATACCAGAGAGTTTCCAGATTATCTGGGGAAACAAATTCTTGGGGTTTTATTTACACTACTTGCAATAGAAAGCACTTTTGGAATTGTGTTTCCATGTTTCTCTGCTATTTTGAATAGAGTGCCCTGAGCCTTTCCGTGGTGGCTTGGAGGCACCCCCCTGAGCAGTGTGCTCTGTGCCCTGCGTTGTGAGGCAGGGTGCCCTCGGGGACCCCGCACTAAAGGCAGAGCCCCGCGCGCGGCCGCAGGCGATCAATAACAGATCCATCGCAGCTCTCTGCACTTGTGGTCCCGGCGGTGAAGTCTTCTGTTAGAATGGAAACATCCGAGTGGGAAACCCAGTGAGACATTGTGGTCCATGACCTTCGAGTGAGAATTGATTTCTTGGATTAACAGCAGGTATTTGGCAAGGCCCCCAAGGTGGGGGTGGTCTCAGTCTAAGAAGCAATGAGAGGAGAGGCGGACAGGACTTGGCCTTGGGCTGCATCAGGTGCAGACAGGCAGGGCTTTAGACCATCCCTGTGGATTTGTGGGTTTAGAGGGGGCCACATGGACTTCCCTTGTCGTCACTGAGAACACTCTGGGATCCAGGGGCAAGCAAGGAGCACACACAAGTGGGTACATACAGCAAAGGCCTTTAGGCCGACTGAGGGCCATGAGCACCCGCTTCCCACAAGAAAATACCCCCATTCCTCAGCCCCACACACAAGGCCCCCCTCTTGTTCTGTATCTGTATCTCAATCTCTATTTTTATCTATACAAAGAGCCTTCTCAAGCCAACAGTTCATATGAAGACATGGAAAGCATGTTCATCAAATCCGCAGATGACTCAAAGCTGGGGGGGGCGGGGGATGAGAGAATGAAGGTTCGAGATGAGCTCGGCGGTCGAGAATGCTGGGTCAAAAGCATCCAGATGAAATTTAACATCAATAAACCCAACGTCTCGCATGCAGTTTCCAAAACTCAATTGCATAAGACCAGGATGGGGGAGACCTGGCTTGACTGCAATTCACATAAAAAAGAACAGGAGGTTTCAGTAGGCCTCAAGTTCACTGTGAGCCAGAGGAGGGAGGAGGCAGCTTGGGGAGGGGAAGGCATCGCGCTACAAGATTTTAATGCTTCGGCTGCATTAACCCTGGGCGAGGGGGTGGGGGTGCAGGTCGGGTGGGGTCGGGGGTGCCGAATGGCTTTGTCAGAGAGACTCAGACCTACAAGGGCTGACACTTATTGAGGACTCAGGATGCAGAGGGGCGGACCTGCTTGCCCAAGTTCACCCAGCCACAGCGGGGGTGGGGGGTGGGGAGGTGGATCCACGCACTTGATGGCCCCACTCGGCTGCCTCTCTTTTATATAACACCTTGTCTACTTTCTCTTCCCCATTTCACTGACGAGGAGACAGGACCGGAACCGTGAGCACTATTTGTCCCCACTCGCACAGTGCGTGAATTGCAGACTCAGGCCCTCCTGGGAGAGTCTCTCTTTAGGACTCTGTTCCTCCACCCGCTGGGTGGCTGCCAGCCCGTCAGGGTGGCTGAATGCTTACCCTTAAGGAACCGAAGCCCATGTCAAATTCTGTGTGGCACTTATCCCACAAGGGGTTCCACCCTGCTCTTCTTAGCAGACAGTAGAGTGCACCAGATTTAGCTTTTCCTTTGTCACCCGGAATCACGTTCAGGGTTAACAGTTAGCATGCCTCATTGAACCACAGCAGGATATTTACAACGGAGAGAACATGAGGCCCTATATCAAGTGTCCCTGTTTTTGTTTTTATTTTTATTTATTTATTAATTTTTCCCCTTAGCATATTTCTTTTCTTTCATAGTTTACTGTCAAGTTGGTTTCCATATAACACCCAGTGCTCATCCCAACACGTGCCCTCCTCCATGCCCATCACCCCCCTTTCCCTCTCCCCTACCCCCATCAGCCCTCTGTTTGTTCTCAGCGTTCAAGAGTCTCTCATGGTTTGCCTCTCTCCCTCTCTTTAACTATTTTAAAAAAATTCTTTTCCACTGAAACTGCTCGTGGCCATGCCTCTGGCCTCTATTTCTCTCTAATGTGCCATGAGTCACCAGGCTTTCACATTAAACAGGACATACGCTGAGTACCCGCTATATGCCAGGCACAACACTGGGTCAGTCACGTATATCACCTTTGTTAACTTTCACAACAACACCTCAGGGTAGTTTATGACTATCCCCGTGTCACAGCTTCACAGGGTGACCAATACCATAACACTTCTCCGGGGACGGAAGAGTCTCCCGGGAAATAGAAACTGGCAGTTAGAACCCAGACAGTCACAGGGGTATCTGGGTGGCTCAGTAGGCTGAGCGTCCAACTTTGGCTCAGGTCATGATCTTGAGGCTTGTGAGTTTGAGCCCGGCATCGAGCTCACTGCTGTCAGAGCAGAGCCCGCATCAGATCTTCTGTCCCCACCTCTCTCTGCACCCTCCCTGCCTGCACTCTCTCTCTCAAACATAAATAAATCTTAAAAAAGAAAAAAAATTAAATCTGGGCAATCTCAGACAACAGGGACAAGTTGGTCACCCCAGACTTAGAGACATTAACTAAGTTGCCCAAAGTCCCATAGCTAGAGAGTGGTAGAGAGGTTTCAAATCAGTGGCCCTGACGCTACCATTTCTTGGTAGAAATAAACACAAAGTAAGAGTAAATAGACGCTGGCCGAGTCCCTCACGTCTGCCTCAGACTCCTGGAAGACTGGTTTTGTTGATTTCCTCACTTTCAGTTCTGTGTCGGAAGGCCAAGTCCACACGAATGTGAAACAAGGAGAGGGATGCCTACTTCCTAGGGTTGTGCTGAGCACTGAGTGTTTCGGAAGAATAAGAACAGTGCCCAGCGTGGCAGGAGTTCAAGAAAATTGAGTTCCTTCCCTTTTACCTTGGTTCCACCCACCTGGAGAGCTAAGCTGACTTTTCGGGATGAGACATAAGCGGTGCGGGGCTCCAATCACAGTACGCAGCCCAGCGGCAATGGGTCTGGAGGCTCATGTTTGAAGATGGACATCAGTCAACTGGGGTGTGTGGTCATATTGAAGGGAGGTGAGGGGCCCACAAGGGAGGTGCCCCAAGAAACAAACAAAGGAACCAAGGGAGAAGAGAGAGGGGCAGGCAGACAGGGAGGCTGACTCCCGGCCTTTAAAAGGCTGACATGAGGGGCGCCTGGGTGGCTTAGTCGGTTAAGTGTCTGACTTTCGCTCAGGTCATGATCTCGCGGTTCGTGGGTTCAAGCCCCGCATCGGGCTCTGTGCTGACTGCCAGCTCGGAGCCTGGAGTCTGTTTCAGAGTCTGTGTCTCCCTCTCTCTCTGACCCTCCCCTGCTCACGCTGTCTCTCTCTCTCTCTCCTAGAGATGAATAAAACATTTAAAATAAATAAATAAATAAATAAATAAACAAATAAATAAATAAATAAAAGGCTGACATGGGAAGTAAGCTACTCAAGCCTTGAGGCCCATCTAAAACAGGGGGCAGGAGCGACTGGGTGGCTCCGTCGGTTTAGTGTCCAATACTTGGTTTCAGCTGAGGTCATGAGCTCACAGTTTGTGGGTTCGAGCCCCGCATCGGAGGCTCTGCACTGACATGGCAGAGCCTGCCTGGGATTCTCTCTCTCTCTCTCACTCGCTCTGTCCCTCCCCCACTCACGCTCTCTGTCTCTCTCTCTCCCTAAATAAAGAAATAAACTCTAACAAACAAACAAAAAACAAGGGGCAGTTACTGCGAGGCAATGCCGGCTGGCTGTCAGAACTTTGCAATGAGCAGATCAATGGAAGGAGCTTTCTCGGGGGGTGGGGTGGGGTGGCCTTTCTTCCCATTGTGGGAGGCATGCGACGAGACGCTGGGTGACCATCTGCCAGGAGATTCCCGCAAAGAGCATCCCTCCAGCGTCTGTGATGCCGGGCTAACTGAGTACTCAGCTGTCTCCCAAACCTGGGACCCTCCAGCAGACGTTGGCTCTCTTCCCTACAACTGTAAATATTTGTGCATTCCCAAGTTATAAAGTAGAGCTCTTGGCTTACAAAGGTCAGGACGAAAGGCTTGTTTGGGGAACAGTTTGCTGAGTGTTTCTTTAGGCTGCGTTTCTAAGACTTCTTGTCATCTGTATTTGGAGCGGACTGAAGCTGCAAGGCTTTTTTTGTCCCCCTGTAGGGGAAGAATTGTTCAATAGGAAGGGGCGCAAATGGAGATCATTCAAGAATGCGAAAGCTAACCTGAAAGGCAAAAACACTTCTATGTGGCTACAGTATGTCAGATCAGCAGACAGACTCCCAGCCTACCTCTCCTGGGGTTGGTTCAGCCCTGGGGTCTTTTGTTCTAGTGCATAAGGCTTCCTGGTGGGGGCTAGAGGGGTTACCCCACTCACTGCAGGCAAGCACCTGTATAGGGAGATGGAGGTGGGTGGGGAGGGTCATCTTGTTAAATCTGGGTTCGATGCTTATAGCTGGGTGCCACTGAGTTTCAGCTCCTTCCCTAGAAGCCAGTACGGGGCCCAGGGATTGGGTGGGGGGTTGATTAGATCATGTGATGGCTGACCATTGGAAGGGAGTCTTACTTCCAGTGAGGGTCATAGCATCCTTTGTTTCACTCTCTTTTTCTCACACTCTGGCTCCTCTGCCGTCTGGTCCTCCTCCTAAAAACACAGATCTGAGCCGGTCACTTTTCCCTGCCTCTCGACTGTCCATAAACATGCCCTACTTTCTCACAAGTATGCCTTTCCCCACATGTTGTTCCCTTGGCCTGGATGGAATATTCTTTCCTTCTCTATGTTTTAGCTTCCATCTGCAAATGGAGGTAAAAACAGCTCCCTAACCCTAGCCCTAACTGTAACCTTAACCTGTCTCAAGGTTGTGGGATTCAATGAGTTAAGGCACGTTGAGCCCTTAGAATAACACCTGGCATCTCAGGATAGCCATTTTTGTTACTATTTTATTATGATGGCCAACCTCTACCCGTCCCGCGAAATCCTGGGTCACCGGCTCTGTGAATCCTTTCTTGTTCTTTCAAGACAAAGCTTTGTTTTCCATTGGTTTTCTGTTTTTTTTTCGAGTTTGTTTTCTATGTCGTTTACACATTTACTTCTCCGGATATTTTTGTTATCAGCTTACGTATTGGTCTCTCCCATGAGACTGGGAGAATCTCTGGAGTGGAGGGAGACAGGTTGTATCCAAGTCTAGACTTACTGGCTACTATGGTCTCTCGCACCTGGCATGGGCTTCAAGAAATTGTTGCTGCCCAAATGAACAGAAGGGCGAAGCAATGAGAAAAACTGGTGGTCCTGCGAGCTGACCCTGTGGGTGCTTATGAAGATCCTATTTCAGCCTCAAGAGTCCCTACGCCTCTCCGCATCCCCACGCCTGTCTCCCCCTCCTTCCCCACACTGTTGGACAGACATCTCTTTTTCCCACTTCCCTAAAACGTTTCGGGTTTGGAAAATAGCAATCGTTTAGGAAAATGGGTAATGACCAAAGGCTCAGTCACGGAAAACGTGTAACTCCTGGAAGTTCTAGCGAAATGTGAAGGATTTGATTAGAGCGAACCTGGTCCCTGGTGACCTGAAGATAATATGATCTGTTTGTCCTGGAGGGGGAAGGAAGGATCACTCTTCATTTACAAACCAGCCCGGCTAATCCCTTCTGACAATATGGGAAGTCATTCTGCTCGGCTGAAGCGTTATTTCAGGGCTCCCTTAAGGAAGAACTATCTTCTACTCAATTAAAGCAAAGCCTGAACTTGCTCTGACCCCGGCATTGCTTGGCCAGGAAAGCAGTCTTGGCTCCTTCCAGCAGGGTGGCTGCCCGGGCTTTGGGCCGGGTTCTTTTTCATCAGGACGTCTCGAGCATTTATTGGGGTGGAAACCATTCTTCTGCAGTTGACTTCGGCCTGGCCCGGGCTTGGGTGCTAGGACAGGAAGGGGACACTGAAAAATGAAACGGATGATGTATCCCAGCACCGAGATCCTCCCCCCCTCCCCCCCCCCCGCCCCACCAGCCACCTCTGCCTGCCCTGTTCAGGGCGGGGCCCCAAAATCAGAAATGCTGAGTAGCCCCCGGGGGGCTCCATGAGGCCCCTAAAAGGCTTTGAAGCCCCCCACCTGTCTCGAAGGAGAGCTCAGCTTCCTCTGTCCTGTTCTATGTAGGTCAATGCCTCCAACTCAGGACCGGCCTGCCAAGTCCAGCCTCTGTCTGCAGGAATGAGCCGGATCATTATGTAGTGGAGGCCGAACCAAGATACATGACCTCACTGGAAAAGCACACACTCAGAGAATCTCACCTCCCCCTCTCCCAAGCTCCACCGACTCCTGAGGAATCCAAGGGAGAGGCCTTGGCCAGGCTGACTATATATAGGATGGGGGACATTCGCTGAAATCTTCTGTATAGGAAAGCATAATTTTCTTTCCGCTCTTCTCAATTACAAAATAATAAGATGGCTAAAAATCCAATAGTATGAATGTCAATATTGGCAGGGACAGCCACGGGAAATTTAATTGCACAACGGGTAACAGTTAAAGATGGTATGTGCTCTGCTCGGCTTCTCTTAATTCTAATTAGGAACGTACTGATCTTACAGACTCACAAGCAGAGGCTTGTCACCAGGCCAGGAATGGGCCCTTGACAACGCTGGCTTCCTTTTCTGAGTCCCTGGGCTTTTCCTTCGCCCTAAACATCATCTCTGGTTGGGGCTTTTAGCTGGTTGGGAACATCAGCTCTCCAGTTTCTTTGCCATGTCAGAGGACCAGATGTTTTTTATTTGAGAGCAAATTGACACATTAAATTACACTGTGCAAACATGAAAGCCAGCCGCGGATAAACAGGCCGAGATTCATTGAATTTTACGGGTCACAATAATGTTTATGTAATTTCACAAATTCCTGCCCCGCTGCTGAGTCTCTCCAAGACGTATTAATTTAAGAAATATGGGGGACCTGCCCAGAAACTCCGCGTCGCCATCCACCCCACCTGGGCCTCTCGGAATCGGGCAGGTTCGGATCTGGCGATGAGAACTGCCCACACGGAGCCAGGAACCGAGGCCCGGTCTTTCTCTGTCTTCAAGACGTCTCCTGTCCGTCCACAGATACTTCGGAAATTCCCTTTTGCCACTGGATGTCCCTTGGTGTTGCCTGCCCAGGATCCACCCATTCCTTCTGTTGATAACAGCCCTGGGATTTTTCTTCTAAGAGCCATGATTTCATTCTCAGTTCCAACGTCCCTATCCGACAGAAGCCACTCTGGGCCCTACCTCTGGGTGTGTGATCCAGGCCTGGCCAATCAGGGCGTTTCATCCAGCCCCCTGGCTGGTGATTGGCTCAGCCGCGGGAAAACGATGAGACCCCGGCCAACGAGCATCGGCCCCAGGACTTCCACAGAAGCAGACCCCACCGGGAGCTGTCTTCACCTTGGTGCGGTGAAGTGGCACCACGGAGGTTGGGAGCTGCTGGGCCCCCTTTGCCCCTCGTTGGGAAACGGCTTCCTGGGAATTAGGCCAACACAGAAGGTAGTAAAAATGGACAAGGGCGAATTCCCATGGGATTTCAGAGCCCCTGGATCCAGCTGTGGTTGACGTTTACACCTGGGCTTTTGGGTTAGGTGTGAGTTGATAAACGCACTGTCTGGGTTAAATCAGGTTGAGTTGAATTTTGGACGCTTGCACAAAAGGGTCTTATTCAATGAGGCAAGAGATTACCCCATACCACTCTATATGGTGGGGACTAGGACCCCACCCCTACATTTTCTAAAATACTGGCCTCACCCCCCATGGGTGCCACACTTCTCTCCGATTGGCTAGTGCTTTCCTTAGGCTCCCTCCACCCGCCATTTTCTCTTCTCCCTGCTTCTCTTCCTTCCCTCTTTCCCTATCCGCAGTGTCCTTCCCCTCATCTCACTGTCCATCCTTACAGGCCAGGCTGAATTTTGCCCTCCGCAAGGAAGCCTCCTCCTCTGCACTCCCAGATGGGCAATTGCTCCTCTTATGGTATGATTGCTTCTTCTCTTTCATTGCTTTGTAGCTGAAAACTTCCTGGTACAGTGCTGGGCACATGAAATAAGAGGTTATTAGTATTTGAAAGTATATTAGAGGTTTTAAAGATCACCCTGTCCCCACAGTTGAAGAAACGGAGGCCTAGAGAGGTGAGCTGACTTGCCCAAGGTCACACAGCTAGTTTATGGCCAGACCAGAAATGAAATTCTCGCTGAGTGTTCTTTCCACAACACCAAGCCCCATCAATTTGGCTGATTTATTTTGCAATTAAGTGTACGTATGGCTTGAATTGGGTTGGCATCTTACCATCTATTAATGGTACTGAATCAGCAATGAGAAGAAAGATGGACTTTACCCAGTCAAAAAGTCTGGTTGCACCTTCCAGCTGGGCTGTGTGACCTTGGACGAGTCCTTTCACATCTCTTCTTGCATGCCACAACTCCATTTTCACAACCGCAAAAAAAATGAGGTCTCTCGACTCCCATCTTATTTGCAAAACGTCTTCCACTGATTGGTGAGGTTGCCCGCAATGCTGTCTGGGAAGGATCTGAAGGGTGCATTGCTCTCTCAAGGTCAAGAGCAATGGTTAGGGTGTGTCAGCAGCAGATATTTGCCTTCTCTGAACTAGATGGCTTTTGAGGTCCCTTCTTATTCTGTCATTCTAGGTCATTTCAGTCTTGGTGAAAATGCAAATACAGAGATCCTATATCCATCTTCTAGACCTCCATTGTCATGTTCTGTCACTGTGGGCTGCCTGCTCTGTGTAGCCTTCATGACAACATGTGACTTCTGGACTCAGGGACCCATACCTCCATCCCCCCCCCCCAAATTCACTTGGGCCCTACCTCAATCCACTGAGCAGCTGAAATTTGGGGTGAATTTGGTGAGTCTAGGGTGGGTTGGGTCAAGGGCCAGAGAGAGGCAGGATGGTCGGGGAACTCACAGGGAGTGGAGAAACCTAGTTCCAGGTTTGGGGTGTTTGCTGTCGGGGAATAGACATCCTCCCAGCACCCACGGGGAAATAAACCCCACAACTCTAATATGGGCTCCTCTGGAGTGGTAGGTGCCCGGAAACAGGGGTCATCCATGGGGGTCTTGTTTGTCCATTCCCCTCTGCTGGAGGAGGTGTGCAGATGGTCTGACTTCTGGCGGGTCAGAGACGTGCCCAGCTAGAAGGCTCACACTCTGTCCTGGTTCTGAAGGTCCGGCTTTTCTTCCTCACTTTACCCATCTTTCAAGCAGAGATAACAGCCCTAGTACTGCGAAGTTATTCAAATAATCCACCGAAATAATCTATGGAACGTGCCCAGGACACAAGGCCTGGTAGTACCTCCCTCCACCCACGTGAACTCCATTCCCCTCTAGTCTACGGAGGTTCAGACATTCATTTACAAGCCTGTCCCTGTATGCTGGGTGCTGGGGATGCAAAGATGAGGATGACATGTATCACTTGGCTCTCTTTCCATGGCAGGTGACAGGAATAAAATGCAAAGTAGTTATAGGAAAAAGGAGGGGGGTATCTTTTGGTTCATAGAAGTAATCCCCCTTCAGGCACAGCTGCATCTAGAAATTCAAATGGTACTATTGGGCTTTCACACTCACACACACTCTCTTTCTCTTCCTCTCTCAGACCTGCTTCCTCCATCTCAAGGGGAAGATGGGCTCTCGGAAGCTGCTGCCGGTTTAGCAGCCCCAGATCAGAAGAAAGGCAGGCAGGCCTCCTGGGTCCTCTGTGTGCGATGGAGCTCATCATCGCGGTTAGGTAAGTGGGGTATTCTGATTGGTCAGGCCTGGGTCATGTGGTCAGGGAAGAGGCGGGATCAGCCCCGTGCAATCCTTTTGGAGAGAGCGCCCTCTAGGAAGGGAAGGTTCTGCAGTGAGGGGAGGCCGGCAAAGGCCATTGGCTGGAATAAAGCCACAGGCGTCTCTTCAGCCTGGCTTCCAGAACTCGAGTGAGGTGCACCCTGGGGTCGCTCCGGCCGTCTCCTGGGACGTCTCACGCAGCGAGCCCTCCTGACCCCGTGGCTGAGCCGGGGTGATCACAACTCCCGGTTGGCATCCCGTCCCCGCCCGTCGCCCTGTCCGCGGGCAGCGAGCCAGTGGGAGTGTAACCAGAGGTCTCTGGGTCTCTGGTTTTCTCAGGAGAACATAATAACATGGTGCTGACCGCACAGGCGGTGGCCCGGGGCCGGCGGCAGAAGCTCCTGAGGCTTCTGGTTTAGTTCAAACCCTGCCAATCGCGACTCCTTTCTGTCTAACTTTAGAAACCCGTGGTTGGCTTCCCTCGCATCAAAGAAGTCAAAGTATTCAACTCGGGAGGGTGTGTATTTTTAAAACAACAACAACAACAACAAAATCAAAACAAAACCAGAAAGGGAGGGGAAGGAAACAAAATCCAGTGATCTCTCAGAGCCTGGGAGACTTGGCACAGAGGTCCCTGAAGTTCACAGAAGTGCCAGTGACTGCGGTCGGCCCGAATTAAACCTAGCTACTCTGTTTTTAAAGCTAAAAAAAAATTCGAAATGACCTTTAATTAGTAAACCGGGTTCTTTCCTTCCCATCAAAGCCAAGTGTTTCATGCAGAGCTACATTTCCTAAAAAGGCCTGGGGCCGGGAGCTAAGTTCCCTCACCTTGAACATGATAATGCCCGGCACACAGGGCGTCCCCCCTGGCCTCCAGGCCGCGCGGAGTGGGTGCTGGCAGCAGGGGGTGGGGGGGAAGGCTGCAGCTCCCCAAATCCTCCGGATCTGCTCTGCACCCTTACTAAACTGTGTCAACTTGAGCCCGTGCCCTCTAAAAACTCTCTGGTGTCAGTTTTCCCATCTATGAAATGGGGGATCCCAAGTCCCGGCCAGCCCGTCTCTTACTGAAAGATGTGGGCATTTTGCAAAGCGCCAGGTGCAATACGAAAGGCTGAACTTGCTCCTCTATCGAATGCCATGGTCCCTCCTCCCCCTCCCCTTCTTTTTATTTCAGCACCCCTCCCCCTTTCCTCTGTCTTGGCCCGTCTCCTCTCTCTTCTCTTCCTTTTCGAGCCCTCCTTTCTTCTGTGGGCACATGGTTCGGCTAGTTTCCGAGCAACGGAGAGCCCAAAGGTGCTGCTGGTACGAGGGAAGGGGAGGGGGTTCCCAAAAGGGCTGAGCTGAATCTGTGTCGGCGTTGTCGCTCACGTGGGGACTCTATTTGTGTATTTTTCCAGGTCATCTGGCCTCCTCCTGCCCTTGGACACAAGGGCTGTAGGAAAGCATCAGATCTTTCAGATGCGACTGGTGCATAACCCTCCAGGAAATTTTCTTCTGCCGTCTAACCGAGTGGGCCAGACAACTTATCCTCTGGTTAGGGGTCACACTTCATCCCAAAGGAATCATTATTTTTCCTGAAGGCCATGGCAGTGGAGGAAGAGGGAAGAGGCTTAAAATAACACTCATGCGCACACACACACACACACACACACACACACACACAGAAGACTAGCGGGAAACCCCGATGGCCTCACACAGACTTCAGGATTAATTTATAGATGCTTCTTAAGCCGAAGTGACTCGTTCCAGCAGCTGGGGCCAGGCCAGGCTCACTAGTTCCCTGCCCCACCCCCACCCCATCAGTCAGCTGAGCCTTTCATACCTCAGCTCTGGCTCATGCAGAGAAAGAAAAGCATTGACATTAGCCATAGGACCCAGTACGATCAAGCCCTGGGTTTGTGCCCTTGAGGCTCCTGGAAGGTCAGGGTCCTAATGATTCGTTTTTTAACTTCCTTTCTTGTTTCATTTTGTTGCTGTTGATTTTTTTTTTCATTGAGGCAAACTGAACACACAGTGAAATGTACCTGTCTTTAATGGGCAATTCAACAACTTTTGATAAACGTATTACCAGCTCAACCGGCATATAGAACATTCCCGTTGCCCCAGAAAGTTCTTTTGTTCACCCAAAGGAACCACTCTTCTGATTTCTATTACCAACCTGAATGTGGCCCCTTCTAGAATTTCATACAAAAGGAATCACACTATATTTGTTATTATATGTATTGTGTCTTTCACTAGCATATGTCTGTGAAGTTGATCTCTTCTTGCGCACATCGGTAGTGGATTTCAATAGTTACTGACTCCATTCCAGCATACGGACATATTGCCATTTGTCTATCCAGTCAGTGCCTCTGTACGTGGACTTCTCCCTCTTTTTTTTTTTTTTCAATTTTTTAAAATGTTTATTCATTTTTGAGAGATGGAAAGAGACAGAGCATGGAGGGAGAGGCAAGAAAGAAGGAGACACAGAATGTGGAGCAGGCTCCAGGCTCTGAGCTGTCAGCACAGAGCCCAACACAGGAATCAAACCCACGACCTGGGAGATCATGACCTGAGCTGCAGTCAGACAGTTAATTGACTGAGCCACCCAGGCGTCCCATGTACATGGACGTTTCTGTTTCTAGTTTTGGACTGTTGTGGATAAAGCTGCTGTGGGCATTTGTGTACAAGTCATTATATGGACATATGTCTTCATTTTTCTGGAGTACATACCTGGGAGTGGAATTGCTGAATCATGAGAAGGCAAATATTTAAACTTATAAGATGTAATTGAAGCGGTTGTATCATTTTACACTCTCAGTCAGTACCGTATCAGTCGGTTAAGCATCTGCCTTTGGTTCAGGTCATGATCTCACAGTGTGTGAGTTCGAGCCCCACATCAGGCTCTCTGCTGTCAGCAGAACCCACTTTAGATCCTCTGTCCCCTTATTTCTCTCTGCCCCTCCTCTGCTTGTTCTCTCTCTCTCTCTCTGTCTCTCTCTAAGTTTTTCCTTATATTCACCAGTGTTTTAGGTGGTGGGTCTTTTAACTTGAACACTTTGGGTGCATGAGTAAGAGTAGCTCATTGCTGTCTTCGTTTGCATTTCTCTGGTGACTAATGATGTTGAGCACAGCTTCCTGTGCTGATTGGCCATTCATATATTTTAGAGTCACAAATACTTTCTTCTAGGTTTTTTCTAAAAACTGTATGGTTTAACTTTTCCCTTTATGACTATAATATACCTCAGATTAATGTTTGTGTGTGGTCAGAGGTAAGGGTCTAAGTTTACGTTTTTACCATATATTTATCCAGCTGTTTAATATTTGTTGCAAAGACTTTCTTTGCCCCAGGAAATTGCCTTGGCACCATGGTTGAATATCAGTTCACTATATATGTGTGTGTGTGTGTGTGTGTGTGTGTGTGTGTGTGTGTGTGTACTTCTGGTCTTCCTACTCTGTTCCATTTATCTGTCTTTCCTTATGTCAATACCACACTGTCTTGATTATGTAGCATTAGAATAAATCTTGAATCAGGTAGTGTAAGTTCTGTGAATTTGATTTCTTTTTCAATATTATTTCAATATTTTTCAGTATTATTATTTATATCTTTGCTTTTCCATATAAATTCTTTTTTTAAAACAAAACAAAAAAAAACTTTGAGAGAGAAAGCAAGTAGGGAAGAGGGGCAGAGGGAGAAAGAGAGAATCTCAACATGGGGCTAGATCTCACAACCTCAAGATCATGACTTCAGCTGAAATCAAGAGTCAGATGCTTAACTGACTGAGCCACCCAGGCACCTCTCCATATAAAAAATTTTTTTTCTGAGAGAGAGAGAGAGAAAGAGAGCATGAGCAGGGGAGGGTCGGAGAGAGAGGGAGATACAGAATCTGAAACAGGGTCTAGGCTCTGAGCTAGCTGTCAGCACAGAGCCTGACATGGGGCTCGAATCAGGACCTGAGCCGAAGTCGGACGCTCAACCGACTGAGCCACCCAGGCACCCCTCCATATAAATTCTTAATGACATGTTTCTTGTCATTTTCTACGGAAACCTCTGTTGAGATCCCGAGTGAGATTGTTTTGATGTATAGAAAAATTTGGGGAGAATTGACATATTAGCCATATTGAGTTCCATGAATGTGAGATAGCTCATCATTTGTAAGATCTTTTTAAATGTCTTTCAGCAATGTTTTGTCATCTTTATGATAAATTTTATTCACATTTTGTGAAATTTATTTCTAAGTATTTTGTGTTTGGGAATATTAATCTAAAAGGACTTTAAGATTCCATTTTACACTTAATTTTGCTGCCAAATTATAGAACTACAATAGATTTTTAAAAATTCATTTTCCAATGTTTATTTATTTTTGAGAGAGAGATAGAAAGCAAGCTGGGGATGGGCAGAGAGAGAGGGAGACACAGAATCTGAAGGAGGTTCCAGGTTCTGAGCTGTCAGCACAGAGCCCAACACGGGCCTTGAACTCATGAACCGTGAGATCATGACCTGAGCCAAAGTCGGCTGCTTAACCAACTGAGCCACCCAGGCGCCCCTACAACAGATATTTGTATGTATACCTTATATTCTACACTTGCTAAATTGTTGCTAAATTCACTTGTTAGTTCTAAAAGTTGCTTTATAGATTCTGTAGAATTTTCTACCTAAAAAAGTCATGGTGTCGGGGCGCAGAGGTGGCTCAGTCAGATAAGCATCTGACCTTGGCTCAGGTCATAATCTCACAGTTTGTGAGTTTGAGCCCCATATCAGCCTCTCTGCTGTCAACAGAGCCCACTTTGGATCCTCTGTTCCCCTGTCTCTCTCTGCCCCTCCTCTGCTTGTTCTCTCTCTCTCCCTCTCTCTCTCAAAATAAAAAATAAACTTAAAAAAAAATCTTGTTGTCTATAAAGACAGCTTTACTTCTTCTGTTTACATTTTAATGCTTTTGATTTATTTTTAGTTCAATATTATTGTCCTGAGATCTCCAATACAAAGCCAAATGGATTCAGAAGACACAGACATCCTCTGTGTAAGACTGAATTATTTTTTCCCAAAATGCTTAATGAACTTAATGAGTGACATGATCAACCTCATAATGTGATTGTGGCTTTTTCCATTGGAAGATTTTTTTCATAATAAAGTCAATCTCTTTAATCGATACAAGGCTATTCCATGTTCTGTCTCTTTTTGTCTCAGTCATGGTAAGCTGTGTTTTTCAAACAATTTGTCCATTTCTTCTAAGTTGTAAAATCTGATAGCATAATGCTGTTCATAACAGGCTGTTATTATCCCTTTAATTTATACCAGACATTGCAGGTTAACACATTGCAGAGACTCTGGATTCTGTTATCTTCTTCTGAAGAATATTGATTTTTGCTCTGGCTGGTGGTTTAGTTACTGGATAATCACTTTGAACGTGTAGAGATTTGACTTTGCACTTTCCTGGGATGTGTCATATTTGGTTTACCTTAGTTTTAGGGTGAATCCCTCAGGTCTGGGACATTTTTAGCCTGTTTACTTGATGAGACTTCAAGTCCAAATTCTGTCTGTGGCTGCCTCTGGGCCACAATTGAAATCTCTGCTCAGCCTTTATAGCTTTCTAGTTGATGCATCCACTGGACTTCTCGATGTTGCCCCCACATATGCACAGTTCAAGGATTGGTCAAGGGTTTGAGGGTAGTTAACATGAAGTGGGGGACTCCCCCCCCAAGGTTCTCTCCTTTCCAGGATTTCTCTCCTTGGTTCCAGCCCCTCTGGAAGACTGCAGTTCTGACCTCTGACACCTAATCAGAAACACTGTGCTTTTCTACCGCGGTTCTGGCTAGCCCACGCCATGCAAACAAAAGAAAGCCTAACGATGTTAAGCACAGCTTCCTGTGCCGATTGGCCATTCATATATTTCAAGGTCACAAATACATTGTGAAAATTGCAAAACACCCCACATCCGGAAAAGCCAAGGAGACTTTTGACTCCTCTAGTCCATATTTTTGGTCAAGATTTCTTCCCTTCCCCTGGTTTTTTGCTATGCTGTCCTGACAGGTCCCAGCTTGGGATTCCTATCCCCATCCCCACCTCTGGCTCCATTCCATCTACTGCCTGAGTGTCGCTTCCCTCCCCCTTCAAAGTCCAAAATAGGATCCTTTCCTTTCCTATCAACTCAGGGCCCTCCTAGCCTAGTGGTGAAAACAGATTAGCATCTGGCTCTGATACAAAGTGATAGAAGTGAATGATGATGAACTTGGAGGGCATCAAATCCCCTTTTGGGGCCACCCTACCCTCTGCCTGAACAGGAATTCTGAGGAGATACTAAGGAAGAAGTGGGGGAGCTTCCTCAACCACCCCTGGACCCCCACCCCAGCCATGAAAAGTCAGGAGGTCTCAAGTTTGACATTTTGGCCTCAACAGAGAAAAATGCACTAAGCATACATTTTCAGAAACATAATAAAGAACCAAAGAAGCCATAAGGTGCTCAAACATTTGTAATAATTACTACCTTATAATAGAGTCTATTTTCTTTAAGTTTATGTATTATTTATTTTGAGGGGGAGGGAACAGAGAAAGAAGGAGAGAGAATCCCAAGCAGGCCCTGTCAGTGGGGCTCGATCTCACAAACTGTGAGACCATGACCTGAGACGAAGTCGGAGGTTTAACCAACTGAGCCACCCAGGTGCCCCAAGAAAATCTGTTTCTTAAAAATAGGGGTAAGAATTCCTCGCAGCCGTGCCCTCCAAGTTTCTTATTTGAAAACTAAGAGTGAAGATTGACTTAATGTTTGGGCTCCTGGGTGATTCAGTTCACGAGTTCAAGCCCCACGTCGGGGTCTGTGCTGATAGCTCAGAGCCTGAAGCCTGTTTTGGATTCTGTGTCTCCCCCTCTCTGCTTCTCTCTTGCTCGCACTCTGTCTCTCTTTCTAAAAAAAAAAAAATAATAATAAGAAAAAGGAAAAAAAAAGGAAAGAAAAGGAAAAAGGAAAAAGAGATAGACTTAACACTTTTCAAACTTCAGATGGTGAAAAGGTCAGGAAGCACGATGCTGGACAAAGCACAAGACTGTTTTGCACTTTGGTTCCCACCCCCCACCCCCACTTTAAGGAAGAAGGTGGTCCTCACCACCCTTGGCAGCTCACAGGGCTCCTGCTTGTTTCAAATTAGACAACAGAATGTGAGCAAAGGCCCTTGGAGAAAGCCAAAGCACTGTGACAAAAGGCATTACTGTCCCAGACATATTTATGTTCATTTTGCCTCTCCTGAGAGACATCTCTTGTTTCAGTCCTCCTGGGCTGATGCACATTCCAGAAACACAAACTGACTGGGAGAATTGGGGTAGAGCCCAGAAGGCGGACATCATCGATATTCCCGGGAGACAGTGGGAGTCTCGTCAGTATGTGTGAGAGGCCGCGGGACCACACGGAGAGGCTCTTAGCCTAATTTGAGTGCCCACGATTGCAAAAGCCAGGTAAGCCATGAAACTGGGCGGCCAGAACCTATGCCTGCTCCCAGTCTAGGGACTGAGTCCTTGGCCAGCACCGGGTGCCTAAATCGGAGGACAGCATTGTGGCGGCTGCCTCCCTGCTGCGCCGTGCTGAGCACCCCACATGGCCCCTCTGGGTGGAGGCTGTGACCCGCTTTCCGTGTCTCCCTCTGTCTCAGGGTTGCTGGGAGGGTGAGTTGAGCTCCAGGGTGTGGAGAGTGAGCTCGAGGAGGGAGTGGACGCCCTTGGAAAGCTATAAAAACTGCATACAGGGCCACCCGGGTGGCTCAGTAGGTTGAGTGTCCGACTTCGGCTCCGGTCATGATCTCCTGATTTATGAGTTCGAGCCCCACACCGGGCTCACTGCTGTCAGCCTGGCAGCGCACAGCCCACTTTGGATCCTCCGTCTCCCCCTCTCTGTCCCTCCCCCGCTTGTGCTCTCCCATAAATAAATAAATATTTTTTAAAAATCCCAGCTGTGTACATATCTGTTGCTATCACTGTCTGTGAGGTTTGTGTTTTGGTGGAGCGAGTCGGTCTGTGTGAGACAGGCTTTTGCAGGGGTATCCTGGTTCTTGCGGACCTTGTCTGGGCCTTCATCTCCAGCCGGCGGCACAATGTGGTCTTCATCAGGAGGGCTGGCATCAGACCAGACGCCACGTAGCCCACGGAGCCTGGGGACACAGACCTGGCCTTGTTAGGGCCACCTGACCCCAAACCATCCCAGGCTTCTGTGTTTGCCTTCTCGGTCCGCAGCTTCCACGCGGCCCTGGGTCCCCGGGTGGTCTGGGGAAGGAGGCGTTCATTTCCTGGCCCTTTAATTGATTTCTTGTGTTTCCTCCGAGTCCTGAGAAACGCGCTGGCATCCATTCGGGGCTGTCTTCCACCAGGCGTGTGTTGGCCAAGTTTCTTCAATTAATGACCCGAGACTGAAATGGAGAGCCACAATTTCACAGCCATGGCGGGGGAACGACCCTGCTCTGGTGATAAGGAAAAAAATACGTTGTCAGGGTGGTGTCGGTGAAACAGAAGTTATTAAAGTGGACACGCCAGCTCCCATGGGCAGTGAGCTATCACTGGTCATCCAGGTTTGGGCTGTGGCCAGATGTCCCCCTTCCCTCGCCTCTGAACCCACTCGCCTGCCTCCTCACTTGCACCCAAGCTGGTATCCTGCCTAGCGCACCCTCTCTGTGACCTTCTGCTTCCAATGTGATTTCAAATCTGACAAAATTAAATGAAATTGTGTCTCGATGGTACTTATCACTCCAGCCTCAACACTTATCAGCCTCCAGGGAGTCTTTTCTTCTCCATTCCTACCTATGCCCGCCCCTCGACCCCACCATACTTTTGTGCGATTTTGAACCAAATCCACAGCCCTTCTTATCTGCCCCCCTCATTGGTTTCAGGCCAACATTACCTTGATAAGGGAGCCTCCAAGGTGTTAAGCAAACCTGCCTTTAAGTCTTGCCACACCCACATGCTGTGTGACATTGGTCGAGCTGCTTAACCTCTCTGGGCTTCACATTCTTCACCTACAAAATAAGACGAATATGACCTAGCTTGAGACACTGTATATAAAGTGCCTGACATACTAGCTGACGCTTAGTAGGTGTTCTGTTGATATCTCTTCCCTTGCCCTGGTTTGCCCTGGAGGAACGGGGCAGAGCTATGAGGTGGCCTAGTGTGTTTGACATTCTAAGGTGCCCCTGGATGTTCCCAGAGGTTAGACACCTGACGACACACGCCATAGGCAGCACCCAGACGCTGCTATAGTAAGAACCCATCGTTGATGTCAGCCTCCCTCACTGACCCTTCCTAGAGCGTGGCCTGCTCACCAGCCATGTTTCCACAGCATCAGGTGGTGTCACATGCTTAGGACTTGCAAAGTTCACGTCACAGCGTTGGCCGTGACTTTCATACCTACAGAGCATGGCAAGGGGCGGGGGTGGAGAATCCTTGACAACGGGGAATGTGTGCCGCAGAACCAAGTCCCCCCAGCTGGCTTATAAAAGGTTGACCGGCTCCCAGCAGCTGCTGTGAGCCCCGGACTCCTCTCTACCCTGGGCGGCAGCCGGCGATAAAACCCCAGTAACTCAGACAAATGTGGCTGACGCCAGAGGGGAGTCAAGGGCCTGGCTGCGACGTCTGGGGCCAGCTCGGTCTTGGACCTCGCTGCGTGTTTACAAGTTTCCCTTTGACAATTCAGTTTTGAAGATGGGCTTCATTAAAGGGCAATTATAGGTTAAGTAACTTGTTGGCTCGATGCCTAATGTGGAAAACTCGACTGTGACAATCAGATAATTCTGAGATTAAGCAAGACATCAATTGCTACTGAAAGAAGAAGCTTAGCAAGAGGATAAAAGACTCTCCCCAGCCATGACCTCATCCCAGCTGCCCTGTCTGGGCAGGAAGTCTGAATCCAAGGGGCCAGCGGGCTCTGGGAACCTCTGGCATCGGGGGTGACCTCTTCTGGGAAAGGGGACTGTGGAAGACAAAGGGCTTTCCCATCGGGATGGCAACCCTCCCCCGCCCCCCCTCCTATCAGGCTCAACTTCTGGAGGCTTCTCACTGGCCAGCCTGCTGGTGTCTGCCATGGCCTCTGTCTGCCCCTCGCTCTCTCTTGCCAGCACACCTTTGCTTATATCCTCTCCTCTCCAGCCCGACACCTAGAATGATCTCTCCTTTCACTTTCCTGTCCGTGAAGCTTCCTTGACCCAGAAAAGATGACCTACCTCAAAATTCACAGATCATTTTGTATCAAATGGGAAACTTTCTACTGTGTGTCTAAAAACCCTGCCCCAAATATCCCTGATGCAGAGAGGGGGATTTATTGGCTTATGTAACGGACAAGCCCTGGGATTGTTGGTTTCAGACATGGCTGGATCCAGGCGTATTAAACCATGCCTTCTCCCCTGCTTTTCTCTCATACACTCTAATTTGAGAGGCTCCTTTGAAGAAAGGCATTCGTGAGTCAGGTCTGTTTGGTCGCCAGCAACAAAAACTTACCCTGGTCAATTTAAGCATGTATTTGGTCTTCCTTCCCTGTTCTACGGGCACACGGAAGTGCTTTAAAAATTTTAAAACAGAAAGTCGTTATTATCCTTATGTGCCAGGCACTGTGCTAAGCTCTCACCATGGTTGGTGACCCAAGCCAGACCTGGTCTCTGCCCTCCAGAGCGACAGACAGACAGTCCTCAAAAAGTCAGGCAAATGAATCAAGACAGGCAGCTCTGGGAAGCGCCAAAGGTGAGAGACACCAGTATGACTTGTTGGAAACTTCTGGAATAGCTGAAGAACCCAAGGGGACGGGAGACAGGAGATGTATGGCCTCAGGAAGCCCACACCCTGGGCGGCTCTGAAGGCCTGGGCAAGCAGGACCGATGGGCTCCTTGTCCCCCGCTCTGCCTTCAGAGGGACTTCTTATCACCACCGTTTTCCCCAAGGCCCTCCCCTTGAGTGTCGCCTTCCAGGGAGGAGGACACAGCAGGGCCCAGCTTGGGTGGGGCTTTTGTGCCTGGGGCTCCCTGAGCCACAGCTGGGCAAGCAGGACACAGCCAAACAGCAGGGGCCTGGAGAACCCTCTCAAGACACACTCATCCAGTGGCCAACTCATTCTGATTTTCGTGGGACGTTTCCAGGTTTGGTGCTGCAAGGCCTTTATCCCAGCAACCAACCCCTCACTGTCCGACTCAATCCGGCTTCTTTCTCCCCAGTCCCTGACGCCCCGCGAGCTGGAGGCCACTCACACTCACCTGGCAGCATAGGGCGATGGGAAGGACGGAGCTTCTCAAGCCCATGTCTACACAGCATTCCCATCGTCTCCTCACACTGTTGTAGCTTTTCTGGTGTGACTATTTCCAAAGAGACCCCGAAGTAGAGAAAACGGTTATATTGATCCCCAAGGCATCGTCACCCAGATTCGACGAGGATCCACATTCTGCAATCGTATGTCAGCTAACAGATCCACTGTTTTTAGGAGGGGGCTGAGGTGCTCGAAAGCGAGTCACAGACAGCCTATCATCTCAGCCCGAAACACTCATAGCCTGCGTATCCAAGGGACGAGAATATTTCTCTGTCACACAACCATGAGGCCATTTTCACACCCAACGAAATCAACAAAGACTTCTGGGGGTCAACTGCAACCCAGTCCAGCTCTTCTGATTCTCTCAAAGATGTGCCTTCCCGATTGGTTTGTTCAAACCAGGACCCGAGCGGGGATGCCCTACTTAGTGGCCGTGACGCAGGAGTCCTCGTGGGGCTAAAACGTCCCCTCTGCTCTTTCCCACGCCAGCGAAGCGTCCCTCCTTTCCTAGGCAGGAAGCGGAGGCAGGGGTGAGGTCTCTCTGTCGGTGAGAAGCAGCACCAGCGTGAGAACCCCGGCTCTCAGGTTCAGGTTCGTTGGTCCCCCGCCGGCAGATCAGGCCCCCTCTGTCGTTAATGCTCTTCTATTTTTGAACCAGCCATGAAGTTAGCACGAGCCGGGCAACCTCCGCGCTGCGAGTTCTCGGGATATAATTCACTTTAATCTTTTAAGCATTTGACAGTATTTGCTCGAAAGAAGGAGCAACAAGTACATAATTATTGCACTAATTAAGCTGCCAAAAACACACGCGTGCAGCAAGAGCACCTTTGAAACGGGGAGCCCACGACGCATTAGCATCTGCTGTAAGCTTATTAATCACCTAACAGGCAATTAGCAAGCTGTTACTGTTTGAGGCTGCTATGTAAATAAATTCTTGGGTTAATTTCTTCCTCTGATAATAAAGAAAACATTATGAAAATTAGCTAAGCGACAATGTAAATGATCTTCACTGTTAATTATATGACGGTGTTACATATGCAAGGACCCAGCGCTGATAAGGGCCTGGCTCCCTCCCTCCCCGTCGCCCACCCCCAGCCCCCACCTTGGCTGTGCCGCTTTAAAAAACGAACGTGTTGACACAGGTAGTGTTACACGGGGGCGGGAGAGCCTTGGGGACCCTTGGGGACCCGAGAGTCACAGCTGCTTGCTTGCGGCTCACCCAGAGCTACTGCCAAGGCTCCAAACCGTGACTCACCTGAGCCTCAGGTGCCCTTGGGCTGGGCCCGTGACCCTGGCCGGCAGCAGGGGGTTAGCGAAGGGCAAAAGACCAGGCCTGGGACCCTCCCCACTCCCCCGGCTGCCTGGTCCCACAGGACACCCTGCGGTGCCAAAGAAAGCTTCCCGGCCTGTGATGCCACCAGGCGGCATTTCCCCTGTGTGTGTGGCAGCTGCTAAATAGGGTGGGGGAGGGGCTCCCGGCTCCGTGAGATGGGTACCGAACCCCGGCTCTGGAGTCCAAATCCTGCCTCCAGCACTCCGTGGCCATGGCCTGGGACCAATGAGCAACCTTCCCTCCACCTCCGTCCCCTCACCTGCAAAATGGGATGACGACGATAGCACCTACCTGGGTGTGCAGCAGACAATGATAGGGGGTGACCCTCCTGGAGGCTTCAGCACGGAGCCCGTCCCTGTGGCGAGCCCCCAAGACACACTCACTGTCATCACCCCCCCCACCCCCCCGACCTGGTCATTCCCTGGGTACCAAGTGCCTGAAGGGGAAAGGTACAGATCTGCCCCTCGGGGTCCCGAGACAACCAGGGCATGTGAGTCAAAATAACCAGGCCGCCAGGCAACACGGACCACTAGCGGGAGGACAGGGATTGACAAGGGTGGACCGCTGTGGCCAGAGGGGCGAGGGACACACTAGTGTCCAGAGTCACAGGGAGTCGGGGCTCGGGTTTTGGTTCTAAGGAAGTCCAGCAGGACATCATGTAATGGACGAGGCAAACACACTCTGCTCTGGGAGCGCCCTGGTGGCTCAGGCGGTTAAGTGTCCGACTTTAGCTCAGGTCATGATCTCACGGTTCATGAGTTCAAGCCCCACGTCGGGCTCTGTGCTGACAGCTCCGAGCCTGGAGCCCACTTCGAATTCTGTGTCTCCTTCTCTCTCTTTGCCCCTCCCCCACTGGCACTCTGTCTCTCTCTCCCTCTCAAAGGTGAATAAATGTTGAAAAAAAGAACCACAACACTTTGCTCTGAGCAGAGTTTCCTTCTGGGTTCTAGGGATTTTCACGGGGGATGGGCCCCACACACACAAGATGTGACCTGGTCGACGCGGGGTCCCCTAAGTTGTCATATAAAGGGCAGACCAAGAGATCTCTCATGAGGTCCTGCCCCTCCACACTTGTCCCCTGGGCCGAGAATGGGGCCCCCTGTCCTACTACTGAACTTGGCCTCCAAGTCAGCCTCTCCAGTACCAGACCATTTCAGCTGAGTTCGGGCAATACCAGCCTAAACAGGTTTCTTTTGCTGCAGGACTTTTCTGAGCACTTAAACAATAATATGCCCATATCACAAAGTGTTCGTTTCTTCCACACTTAAAGAGCCCCTACAAGCAATAATCAGACCAGGAAGCCATTTTTAAATGGGCCATAGTATGCCATTTTGTACCCTAAAAGCACACATATCCTATGCTGGCAGTCCCAACCCTGCGTGTATGCTCTAGCCTGGAAATTGTTGCCCCTGCATATAAGATGTGTACTAGAATGTTCCCAGCAACACTGTACTCACAAAAATGGGGGGGACGACCCACAAAGCCGTCAACAGGAGAAAGGATCAATATTGGTATTTGTACAATAAATTTTACAGCAGTGAAAAATTAAAAAACTACAACTATTCACAATAACATTGACGGTTTTCAAACGCAACGCTAGGATTTCCAAAATGTTGAATAAAATAATATCGGTTACCAAAGTATATATAGATTCAATACCATTCATAGAAAAACCCAAAAACATACGTAGCAATACAATGTTTAAAAAGATATATTGTCTCCCTCTCCCTCTCTCTCTCCATCTCTCTTTCTCTGCACACACACACACACATATGTATATACAAACAAAATTCGGAAATGTGGTTACTCTTGGTGGGGAAAGGAATAGAGAGGACGCTGAAGGTATTAATAGTGGTTTGTGTTTCTTAAGCTGGGTAGTGGGTACATATTTTTATACCTTATGCTAATATATGTACAGATACACATATAAATATATATGTAAATATGTATACTGAATATATATATCTTTTTGTATATTTGAAAAATTTTGTGTTAACAATTTATTTTTATTTTTGTGTTTGAGAGAACACAAGCTGGGGAGAGGAAGGGGGGGAATGGACAGAAGGTCTGAAGCAGGCTCTGTGCTGACGGCAACAAGATACAGGGTTTGAACTCACGAGTTATGAAATCATGACCTGAGCCAAAGGTGGATGCTCAACTGACTGAGCCACCCAGGCACCCCGTGTTAACAATTTCCAATAAAGAAAATGGACAAAAGATAGAGTCAGTTCACAGAGACTAAAATGTAAATGACTTTTTGCAGGGGGAAGGACAGAGAGAGAGAGAGAGAGGGAATATTAGGCAATCTCTATGCACTCAGCACAGAGCCTGAATGAGGGGCTCAGTCCCACAACCCTGGGATCATGACCTGAGCTGAAATCAAGAGTCAGACGCTCAACCAACTGAGCCACCCAGGCTGACTCTCACATGTATGAAAAGAGGCTCAATCTCACCACTTAAAACACGAAAAGTAAAAACCACACTGAAATGCCGTTTTCTACCTATCACACTGGCAGAGATCACAAACATGGTAATGCCCTGTGTGGGCAGGGATGAAGGGAAACGGGCACCCTCCCGAATTGGTGGGGGGAGTGAAACGAGCCCAGTTTCCCTAGAAGGTAATTTGGCAACATGCCTCAAAACCACAAATGCATAATCCCTCCCCCCCACCTCCATTCCCCCCGCCCCGTCCCCCCGGTATTCCATCACTAGGTGTTTGGCCTTACAGTTGAACTCCCGGGGTTACAAAATTACTTGTGTGCAAGGCTCTCCACTGCTGTATTGATTTTAGTAGCAGGAGATTAGAAACATCCTAAATGCCCGTTCAGTAGGATCCTAGTTAAATAAATCCTGGAATAGCAACAGGGCCAATGCCTTAGATGTTCAAGTGCATGAGCGTGCTCATATCTCCAAGATGTGTCGTCACGTAGAAGAGGGCCAAGTGACGTAGTCTGCTCACGTCAAAGAAAAAGTACCTTCACCACACACCACCCATCTGCATGAATCCTTGTCCGTGTACAGAATCTCCTTAAAGGTTTCCCACGAAAGCACTGTTTGCTTCCGACGGAGAGACCTGGGTCATGAGAAAGAGAGGGAGAGAGCCTTACAGCCCTCTGCATGGACGTCACAACGTGAATCTGAATCGTCCAGTCCCTTCTGCCTCAAGTGGCAACCAGCGCTACGTGGGCACCAGCCCATTTCACGGAGGTGCCCCGCCCCTCCTCCTGCTGCTACATTTTGCCTCTCACCTCCGGGGGCGCATCGCTGGTGCCATTACCACCCCAGGGTCACAGCCAGTGCCAGTGAGTGCCCAACCCAGATGCAGAGGAGAGGGAACCTCCGTGGAGCAGATCTTCAATCACATGGGGACAGCTCCCAAGGGGAAAAATTCCCCCCTTGTCCCCTGCGACACAGTTTAATGTGGCTTCTCAGGGGACCATCCCTTGGGAATCTAGCAATCAGCTGCCCTTAGCTATAGCGAGCTCAGGGATGCCCCCTCCTCCAGGCTCTTCTCTGCTCACCAGGATTGCCCTTCTTAATGAAGTAAGAGCACAGAAGTGCTTGGCCCCAGGCTCTGCTTTCGGGGGGTGGGGGGAGGGCTTGGGCAAAGATAAGCCATTTTCTGGACTTTAAGGCTTTGTTCTGTGTGATGTACCTAATAACATATGCATTATATAATAACATAATACTAATAGGCACTTTGGATCGCCAATACGGTGCAGATCTACTCTAGTATACCTACGTACACTCTGTACACAGACGGGCCGCTGGACCCCTCTTTTCCGGAACACCTGTCAACCTCCTGGCATTCCAGGGGACACAGCTGGTCAACCGCAACCCACTCCATGCTGCTCTGAGTCTCAGTTCTGCCCTCCGGGGTCCACCCTGGACAAGCCTTTCCCCCACCCCCGACAATCCCCTTGCAAAGGGAAGGCCTTGCTCAGGTCCCTTATTCTCCCCCCTTTTCTAGTTAGATCTTCTGCTCTTCTTAATAAGGTCTTTGGTGGGCTCCCTGGCCCCTTCACCAGCTCGGCCATTCTCGCCTCGACAGTCTCCGACCCTTGACATGATTTTCAATCTGTGACACCTACAGAGAAGCAAATGTCGGAGAGCGGCCTAGAATGCAGAGGAAAGTGAGGCTGTCGCTTGCGTTGCCTCCGCCCGGCTGTCCGCGTCAGAGGCCGGGAGCTGGGTTAGCAGCTTCGTCTCACTGCGGGCTACTATTGATCCCGCGGTCTACACCGCTGCCCCTCCAGGTCTTTGACACCAGAGCGGCTGCAAGCCAACCTCCCACATCCTGTACTTAGGCAATCGATTTTTCAGAACCTGAAATGCAAGCCGTAACATTCATCTCTGTCACATGCTCCTCTGCCAGACTCTAGAAGCTCCCGTGGCCCACGCCTGCCAGGACCCTGCAGATTCAAAACAGTCAGAGCAAGCGCAGGCAGCTGGAACGCTCCGCCCCTGAGCTGGCGTTGCCACCGGCCAGCGGGATGACCTTGGTCAACTCTGACGAGGGGAGATCCTGAAGCACCTGGGACGTCATTGTCCCTTCCGGCTGAGTGACAGCCCTGCTCTTTGTGTCCGCTTCTACCCAGCTGTGGGCTCATGGGCGTTGATGAATTCTGGACCACCGGTGACCTCCCTCTGGGTGGAAATGGAACCTTCCATTGGCCCCTGGGGTTGGGTTTGTTCAATGAGCTATGCAACTGCAAACTGATTTAGCATCCAGAGACCTTGGGGTCCATTCTCTGCCTTTTCTCCTCCAGGGTAAACACCTACCACAGCTTCTGGCCTCACATTCCAGCAACACCTGTGGGTTTTTCCTTGATTTCAATCTTGCTGTGACCCTGGACTTCTTTTATTCCTGGTAACCACGTGGCTCCATGGCTTTGAGAGGGACAGCTCTGTGGCAACCGAGACTGTCCAGCTGACCCCTGGGAGGGGGGTGGTGGTCCCCAGAGGGCCCCTGGGCAAACCTCCAGGCGAACCCCACATGAACCCCCTTTAACCTTGAAACATAGAAAGACACCATTGAACTTGTTGGTCTTCTTATAGAACTGGGTTTTATTTCCACTCTCCGGGGGGTTCTAGGCCCTAACCACTTTTCAAAGACATTCTGGGCACCTCAGGAAAGGCACCTTCCAAACACACATGGAACACAGATCCAAGAGTTATAATTTATTTTTTATTTTATGTTATTTTATTTATAACATTTATTTATTTTTGAGAGACAGAGGGGGGCAGACAGAGAGCAGGGGAGGGGCAGAGAGAGAGGGGGAGACACAGAATCCGAAGCAGGCTCCAGGCTCGGAGCTGTCAGCACAGGGCCCGACAAGGGGCTCGAACTCATAGATTGTGAGATCATGACCTGAGCCGAACTCGGACGCTTAACCGACTGAGCCACCCAGACACCTCATAGGGATAATTTTTTTAAAGGGGAAATTTATCCCCTAATATATTTAGCTAACAGGTGAGCAAATAATACTAATATGAATAAAGAAAAAGATAAAAATGGTAGTCCTCATCCTTGAAGGGGACAAAATCCTCTCACCAGGTCATTGGAAAGATTGAACATAAAAACCTGCATGGCCTCTCTTAGCACGTTATAGCTAATATTCTATATTCTTCTATAGAATATATAATATTATATATTATGGAATCTATTCTATATATTCTAGAATATAGAATATAATATACAGAATATAGATATATTCTAGAATCTATTCTATAGAATATATGATTTTATATATATAAAATGGAATATATTCTATATTTCTATAGATTATAGAATATATAATATTATATAGTATGGAATATAGAATATATTCCATATACTATAGTTATTTAATCCTATGCTCTTTCTTTTTTTAATGTTTATTTATTTATTTTGAGAGAAAGAGAGAAAGCATACACGGTTCAGAGAGAGACAGAGAGAGGATCCCAAGCAGGCTCTGCGCTGTCAGCGAAGAGCCCAATGCGGGGCTCGAACTCACAAACTGTGAGTTAATGACCTAAGCCAAAACCAAGTGTCGACCGCTCAGCCAACCGAGTGACCCTGGCGCCCCACCCGGGGTACTGGTTCCGATCATTCTGGTGTTAGAACTGGGGGCGGAGTCTTAATCATGTTCAGCCCAGAGTCCCAGGCAGGGGAGAAGGAGACGGGGCGAGTGGCAGACCCGCTGGTTAGCTGCTCTCTCTGCCAGGAGACTCTGCCCTCCATAAGGTGATGAGGTGACAAGAACAGCTAACGCGCATCACGTGCTCGCTCCGTTCTGCCACGTGGCGCTCGCCAGCTTGCCAGCTTGGTTGTTTCGGAACAATGATAAAACATCCCTTTTCCGAGTCTCGAATGGGGAGACGGAGGCACGGGGAGGTGATGTGAGGTGCAAGGCAGGGCAGGCAGGGCTTTGCAGCCCGCGGGCTGGGCTCCGAGGCTCTGCTCCTTTCACCGCACGCAGTCACCCGCCTCACCGTCTCCCGGGCTGCAGAGTGCGGGCCCTGAGCAGTGACCGGGCAAGAGTGGTGTCCCCTGCTTCTCCTCTAGTGCCCTGCACTCGTCCTGTCCCCCATGAGGCCCTGGCCAGTCTCTCTCAGCTCCCGTTCATGCCTTTCCAGCCACGCGGGCCTCCTTGCTAGTCCTTAACCGCCAGCTAAGTTCATTGGCTGCTCAGAGTTCACACGCTCTCTGTGCCTTCTGCCTGGGATGCTGTTCCCCGGAGTTTCCTTTGGGCCTCTGCACAAACGCTCCCTCCTGAGAAAGGCTCTCCGTGGGCATCTAATATTTCCTGTCCCTCCCCCTGCGTCCCTCCCCACCCCCTGCTCTATTCCTCTTCACACCAGCACTTACCAGTGTCTGACGTTGATTGGCATGACCTATTTGTCCCTCCGAATTGTGGCTCTCGTCACAGGGAGGTGGAGGGCTCTGTGCACAGGCCTGCTGCTCAGCAGGAGTCCTGTGCAATTGCCAGGCCTTTCCAGAGGCTCCAGCCAGGGCCCTGGCCCCACCGTGTTCTGCATGAGCAGTGTCTGCGTGGCCAGGAGGGAACCGGCCATCAGAAGAAATCGTTGCCAGGAAGTCCTCCGTGCGGGAGTCCCGGGAGGCAGACAAGGGTCAGTGGGTTTCTAGGGATGCAGGAGGGCAGGTCGGTCCCAGGACTCCATCCTCGGCAGGCAGAGAACAGGACCGGGGTGGCACTGAGGCCGGACGGGGCCGTAGCCCTTACGGGGCTTCACTGGGCCCAGATCAGCGTCACTTCCAGGGTCTCTTCCTCGGGGCTCAGTGCGGGCAGGCGGGGCTGAGAGCACAGACTCGGGGCCGGACCACCTGCTGGCCACGTGACCTCGAGTAACCGGCTTCCCCTCTGCGAACTGGAGCAGTAATACGCGTGTCTCCTGACGGCTTGCCGGACGCAGTGCAATGAGACTCTGGCTATGAAGCCGGCTGGCTTCTGGGAGTCTGGAATCCGGGGTCCGCTTCCCGTTCCTCCCCTCCCCTTCCCCTCACATACCTTTGTCACCTCTTCCCTTCGGGGTCAGGCTCACAGATGTCTCTAAGCCGGTGCAGTTGTCCGTGAGGCCGAAGGACACCCCCCCCACCGGATTCATAGACACTCCAGTGGGGGGGTCCTCTGGACTCCGCACCGGAGAGCTTCTCGTGACCCCCTCCCGCTCCCGGCACCGCCGGAACTGAGCCCCACGGGGTCAGGGAGCGCCAACTCGGCAGCTTTCTGGGTGTCGCTTAGACTGAGGTCACATTCACATAACATAACGTTAACCATTTCAGGGGCATTTGGTGATTCACAACGGGGCACACCCGTCCCCTCCATCGGGTTCCAGAACATTTTGATCAGCCTCAAAGGAAGCCCCCTACTCACCAAGCAGCCCCCCCACCCTCAATCCCCCTCACCTTGGCCTCTGGCAGCCACGAATCTGCTTTCTGTCTCTATGGATTTGCTTATTCTGGACGTTCTCGCGTGGACGGATCACGCCACAGGCGGCCTTTGTGACTGGCCTCCTGCACGCAGCATGACTTCTGGAGGCTCACCCATGTTAGAGCACAGTTAGCGCTTCATTCCTTTTTGTGGCTCCCGAATATTCCCCGGCCGCACTTCTTAATCCACACGGAAGGCAGGGGCTCATTCAGCCTTTGAGTGGGGCTTTCCCTGGAAACAGGCAGGTGGATGCAGGCACAGGAGAGAGGAATGCAGGGAAGAGGGAGGGAGAAAGGAAAGAAGAGGGGAGGAAAGGAGGGAGGAAGGAGAGGAGGCAGGGAGGGAGGAAAGAAGAAGGAAGGAGAGGAAGGGAGGGAGGGAGGGAGGGAGGAGGGCAGAGGAGGGGGAGGAAGGAGGGAAGGGAAGGAAGGGAAGGATGAAGGAGGGAAGGAAGGGAAGGAAGGGAGGAAGGGAGGAAGGGAGGGAGGGAGGAAGGGAAGGAAGGGAAGGATGAAGGAGGGAAGGAAGGGAAGGAAGGGAGGAAGGGAGGAAGGGAGGGAGGGAGGAAGAAGGAAGGAAGGGAGGGAGGGAGGGAGGAAGGGAAGGGAGGGAGGGAGGGAGGGAGGGAGGAGGGCAGAGGAGGGAGGACGGCCATGCTGGACCAGGTAGCAAGGCTCAAGCAGACACAGCCCCTGAGCCAGGAGAGCAGGTCCTGGTGATGCCCCAGGATGAGCAAGGGGTGGAGAGCCAAGTGGGGGGATGGGGGGGCTGTGCACAGGCCTCAGGATCCCCACTCTCCCCTCACCCGAGTTGCTCAGAGGGCGGCCCCCCTGCAGGCCTGCGAGGACACTGGAACCCCCCCTCCTCTGACCTGGCTCCACACTTAGGAGACCCTCTCCCTCCTCCCCTCTGCGGGGAAGGCCAGGGGCAGCTGGGCTGTCTGCACCCCCTCCGCTGGGGTCACACCGGGAAGGCAGGAGATGGGCCAGGGCACATGTGCCTCCAGAGGACGGACGGGAGGTGGGGGCGGAAATGCAGCCTCCTTCACCGCAGCTCCCGACCCCCCCCCCCCACCTTGGGATGCCTCCTTCCCGCACCGAGCTTGTTCTCCCTGGGGCTTCGGGCGTCCCTTCTCTGCGCCTGGGGCTTAGCTGCTGTCCAGCCGGGAGCCGGCCCAAATGAAACACTGACTCATGTCAGCCTCGAAGGCTTTTGATGCCCCGGGTGTGTTTCGGTTTCGTGGTTTGGGAGTTACAGATCCCCTTCCTGATTTGGGCTGGTTGGAGAAGGGTCCTCCATGCCCCTCCCGGTTCCGGTTTTGAACTTGGCTTGGTAAGTGGCTCACAAGAGAAATCCGTACTTGGGTTTGGCTCAAGAGTCTGCAAAGATAGGCCGGTACTTCTGGTCTTGGAGCGAAGCTGTGGTTCGGAGGGAGGACAGAACGGGCTGTTCACAGAGCAGAGGGGCACACAGCCGCCACCGCCCACTCTGTGCCACTCCCTCGGCCCCCACTACAGGCTGGGGTCCAGCTGGGGCTGCGCTTACAACAGGAGCCCCAGCCCTCCACCCCCCGTGAGTCTCTGGAGGGCTGTTTGATTGATTTTGAAACTGCGACAGTAAAACAGTTAATAAAAACCCGATAGATCTGTACAGGGGTGCTTTCCGCACTGCGTGGCCCCTGCTTAAATGAATGCCATTCATCACGACCAGGCACAGATGCCCAGAGCGCCTCGCACAAAGGAGGGGGTGTGTAACTGCTGCCGGGCTCCAGCAGGGACCCCCGACTTCCCCTGTCTGCCTTCGCCTCCAGCAAAGGCGGAATATCTGCCTCTGCTGACCCAGCTTGCCCTTCCTTTAGGGCAATCGTTCTCAAAGCGGGGTCCCCACACCAGCCACAGCATCGCCACCGGAGAAAACTTGAGAAATGCTAATCCTTGCGCTCCACTCCTAGTCGCCGATCCCCCAACTCTGGGGGAGATGGGGAAGACCCCACTCTTGTTTTAGTAACCCCTCCTTCCCCATCTGAGACTTCCTGACCTGCAAAGCACAAGTCCCTGGCTTCAGCACCCAGGCCTTTCAAATGTTATATTTGCTCTCTCTCGAAAAGTACCTGACAGGGGTGACTGGGGGAGGGGGGCTCGGTCGGTTAAGCGTCTGACTTTGGCTCAGGTCATGATCTCATGGTTCGTGAGTTCGAGCCCCGCGTCTGTGCTATCAGCACAGAGCCCATTTCAGATCTTCTGTCCCCCCGCCCCCGCTCCTCCCTTGCTCGTTCTTTCTCTCTCTGTCTTTCAAAATAAACAAACAAACTTAAAAGTATCTGACCAATGCAGATAACATTGAGGCTGAAATTGTACCCTCTGTGGACAGGGGTTTACATTGGAACAGAAGATAATAGGTGACCTCCAAAGTGAGAGAGGACCTTTCGGAGGAGGGGTGGGGTGAAGGAGCACTCTCTGCCCCAAATCCTCCTGCTCGTTCAGAGACTTGAGATGTGAGAGCTGGAGAGGCATAGAAGTTAGGAATCTGTGTTCTGGATCCTGAGATATGGGCTTAGGTTTCAACTTGACCTTCGGCTGGCTGTGTGACCTTGGGCAAGTCATCTCATATTCTGTACCTTTTAGTTCCCTGATCTGAAAATGAGAATGAGAAGAAGACATGCCTGCTGAGGGTGTCCTGAGGATTAAACCAGTTGATGCACAAAGGAGTTCTCAGGATGGGGCCCTGCCCCCTAGCAGGGACCACCGGGGTACTCTTGAGCTCTCAGCCATGCCCTCTGGGCCCGGGCAGCCCACACCATCCCCCAGCCTCGGGCAGATAGCCAGCGTCCGTCAGCTGCTCCTGTCCTCGGAGAAGCAGAAAACCCCAAGGCAGAGACTTGGGGATGGTGAGGGGGCTCCATCACCGTAGTCGTCAGATGCTGGCAGTCGTCAGCCCCCAGCAAGCTGCCCTGCTCCTGGCTCTCCGCTCCCCAGAAGACACAGGGATGGAAGCAGAGAGCAGTGGAAAAGCAAGAAGGGACAGGATGAGGGAAGAGAGGAAACTAGATGGAGACAGAGAAGCAGGGAACTGGAGGGAGAGAGACACACACAGACACCGAGAGAGAGGGAAGAGAAGGCGGAACCAGGAGGTTCTTCTGCAGGTCAGATGTGCCCTTTGTGCATTCACTTGTCTCTCTGTGGCCTGTATATCAGCTAAGCCATGTCCCGGAGCCAAGTCCAGCCTCTTGGAGTGCTGAGAAACAGGCTGGTGAGCCCCTTCTTCCCCGCTCTGCAGACTGGGGTGGCCTGGGAGCTGGGCACAGGCGTGGGTGCCCAGTAAGGGAGCTGTGCCCAGTGCCACGAGCCGCGGCTGGCCTCCGTCGGGAGCCTGACACACCCAGGCTGGAGAAAGTGGACCTCGGGGCTGCGTTGTCTCCTCGCCTGCCAGAGCCTGGGGGGCACTGAGTCTCCCCTCTCTGCCTCACCTGGGCTTCGACCAGCCACCGGGAGCCGAGGAGGAGCCTGGCACTCTGCTCTGCCCCGCCGGCTGCCCCTCTGGGCTCTGGAGGGCCTGCGGACGTGACTCCTGCCATCCACGTTGGTGGCTTCGGGAGGGAGGGTCCATGAGTGGCACACATCAGCTACCGATCTGTTTTGCCTTTGTTTTGTGGAAGATTCCCGGACGGCAGCAGGTGGTGGGGTTCGTGCTTGGAGGATGCAGGGAGTCAGGCCAGTCTGTTCACACGCAGGGGCTCCAGGGAGGGGATCATGGGGGGATCCAATCACACTAAGCCCCCCGGAGCAGGCTGCGTGGGACCCCAGGAAGGGACCCTTTCTCTAATTTCCTAAAGGCACCTGATGGGGTGGCAAGACCCTGGGGTCCAGAGGGACACAGCCACCAGGGTCGATGGAGAGTGCCCAGCCCCATACCTCCAAGGCACCAGCTCTCAGAGCTTTACAATTGCGTACCTACTCTCGACCCAAGTCCACGAATCTGCATCGCTCTCATAAGTCCGTTCAGGTCGTATTTCTTTCATTTAATTAGAGTGACTTCAGATGGGAATGTGCCCTGTGGTGGGTCACAGTCCAGCCCAGCTGGCCATGCAGGACCTGGAGTGTGGCTCCTCATGTCCTGAAGGAATCCTGTGGCTTCTGGCAGGGGCAGGGGGGTGGGGCACTGGTCTCTGGGAACATCGTGAGGGACACAGCATTAGGTGACCCCAAGCAAATGTCCACTCAGCCTGGCGACTCCTACCCAGCTCAGCTTGGTGGTCCCAGCCTGGGACCCACGGCCTGGGCTGCCTTTGCCCTCAGAGACCACGTCTCTGGGGGAGAAGGGGTCTTCAGAGAACAGAGGAAGGGGTAAGGCAGGGTGGGGTGGGAGTCCAGGGAGAGGCCAAGGAGGCCCGATTAGCTCCTCACTGAGGAATGGAACTGGCTGGACGCCAGCAGAAATCTGAGGCTGGTGTCCAGGCGGTTAAGATTTCTGGAATCTTCCCCTCTGGGTCCTTGCTCTTTACTTTGTGTCCCCGTTCCCTCTGGCCATTTCCCTACGGAGATCTGTGATACAAGCCCTCTAAACACAAAGAAAGGCCTGTGGTTATCTTCCCAGATCTGAGCTGAAGCAAGGAACCCACGCTCCATTCCTTCCATTCTGCAGAGCAAGGAGAGGTGGCTTCAGTTTAGAAAGAAAGCAGATTACAGCCCGGATAGAATAAAGGGGTCAGTGTGGAGGCCATCGGAGACCGAGGGGGACATGGTGAGCAGGGTGCAGAGTGCCCTGGGATGGAAGGGTCCCTGCAGACCCGGGTGACCACCCCCCCCATCCTGGGGCCTCAGCTCACACGGCCCATCAAAGCCCAGGATCACATGACCCTCAGGAGGGCCTTCTGCTCTGCTGTCCAGGCCTGGCTGGTAGGCGGAGGGGTGAGATGGATGAAACGGATGATCTTTCATCCCTCCCTGCCTCACCTCTGCTTCTACAAACCAGTGCCTCTCGCTGGGACCCACAGCTCTCTGGTGTTTACCAGACGGTTCTCACTAGCCCTTGGACCTGTGTGGTTCTATCTGAGATGTGCCTTTATTTTTGGTCTGCACAAGAAAACTAGAATGGCCACATCGAACCGAGGTTTCATGGATTCATGGCCTGGCGCAAGGCTGAGTTAAAAGTGTGAGTTGGTTTAAAGAAGTATATTAAGTGAGTAACAATACGGGTGTTATGCAGCTAAAGAGACGCATCCAAAAGGCTGACATTGGGGGGGGGTACCCAGGAGAGAATGGGTCCTCCCAGCAGACTGTGCTTGTTCTGACTGCATCCTGTAGAGCCCTGGAGGCGGGCACAGCCCGAGAGACAGGGGAAAGGCTGGCATTCGGTGCCCATGTGGAGGGGACGACATGGCTGTGACCGATGGGGGGACCTCAGAGGTTCACGCTATTCCTCCGCCAAATGGGGTTCACGTTGGTCACTGCCCTCAGGTGGGAATGACAGAAAGCAGGAGATGCCGTGGGAAGTCCATGGTATGTGGTAAGGCTCTGGCCTCCCCCCTTCTGCGGCTGCCTGCGGGCCAGTCTCACCCTCTCTACCCCACCACCCAGAGATCCTGGGGGGACCCAGAGAGGCGACGGATGGATAGGAAACAGCCCCTCCCCCACGAGGACTTCTAGCAAGCTCTGCGAACCAAAGGTAGACCGCCCACAGTGCAGTTACCGGCCCCATCAGGGAAATTACTTCAGCCTGGCATCATTTTTTATGTGCCTGTTCAATAAAATAATTATTGATGGCCTCATCCATTTAAGTCACCATCAAACTAGCAGCCAGGATGGGACAGCCCTGCATTATATCACCAGAGCAGGAACTATTTTCTATCAATTCACAAATACATTCACATTTAGGTGAAAAATTATGCCGTCTAGGGTCGAATATATCAGAGGCTGGGAGCTAGGAGGGGGAGGGCCCAGGTCCAAGGGTTTCACCATTATTCACTGGCGTGCAGGGGACAGCCTGCGTGTGGGCAGCTTAGGAGGGTGCAGAAATGAGGCCGGTCCCCGGTGGATGTGAGAATGCCGGCCCCATCTGGGAGCCCGGGGCCCAGGGCATCGGCTTCTCCAAGGAAGGAAAGCCAGACACACAGGAGTCAGATGGGAGATAGAGCCACAATTTCCCAGGTGTTAACAGCCATGTTAACAGGTGTCCAGCACTTATTAGCAGCCAAGATGGTGCAGCGGATGGGGGTGAGGGGGTAGATGGAGTCTGAGACACGGGAGCCGGACAGCAGGAGGGAGAAAGGATCACCAGATGTAGTTGTGTGCTGGGCACTGTGCTTACTGGATCCTCCAATCGCCCATGAGGCCAGCGGTAGTGTCTCCATTGGCCAAGGCACCAGCACTATTTTGAGAAAGTGGGAACATAAATGAATTGAGGAGAAATAAAGGAGACACTCCCTCATGGGCCTGGGAGGCGATGTGCGCCTGGCTGGGCCCCAGGGGTCTGGGGACAGCCCGCCTGTATCCCAGGGGCTTTTCACAGATGCCCACCCACTTGAGGCTGGCTCTACCAAATATGACTTTCTGGAAAGTTTCCCTGACCTCCGACCTCCACCCTCCCTGCCCTGCACCCTGTCCTCTATTCCCACCCAGAGGAAGCCTGTTCATAGTCTCATTTACTATCTAGTAGGCATGGATTCACTTCCCCCAGGAGCCTGCATTTTATTTTATTTTATTAAGATTTATTCCTTTTTTGAGAGATGGAGAGAGACAGAGTCTCTGCAGGGGAGGGGCAGAAAGAGAGAGGGAGCCACAAAATCTGAAGCAGGCTCCGGGCTCTGAGCTGTCAGCACAGAGCCCGACACGGGGCTCAAACTCACAAACTGTGAGATCATGACCCGAGCCAAAGTTGGATGCTTAACTGACTGAGCCACCCAGGTGCCCCCAGGAGCCTGCATTTTAAAACTGGATTCTGATTGTGGCTTGAAAGGCTATGACTACGGACATGAAGATTTCGGGGGCTGACCAAAAAACAACTTAAGGTATAGGGATGCCTCTTCTCTCCCCCTAATATCATACCATATTGGGCACTGTCTTCTCATATCTGTTTGGGGCCAGCCCGGAGCCTGTGCCTTCAATAAATACACAAGATTATGGGATAAGAAACATTTGGCCTGGGGACGGGGGACTCAAGTCTGCCTGCCCGGTAGTGGACCCTTCTTTTGCTTCCTGTAACTAACAAGACGTCTCTATTTGCATGATGGTACCTGTCAAGGCATGTACTTATAGTCTTTATTTTGGAAAATCCTGACCTGGTGCGCAAACTCAATTCCTACCCCGGCTCTCAACACCCACCTTCCCCATTCAGCAGCTGTGATCACGACTCCCGGGCCATTTTGTGAAGTAGTCTGACTCGTCCACGAATGGTGACCCATGGAGTTACTTTATAAGCCAGCAATTCCCCTCACAGGCGTACGCACATCCAAGAAAAATGAAAACAGAACGCTTGTACATACATGCTCGGAGTGGCACAATTCATAGTCACCCCAAAGTGAAAATAACCCAAATGCCCATCACTTGGCAAAAGGAGACAAAACATGGTGTATCCAAACGCTGGAGTTCCTCTTGGCGAGAAGTAAAGCGCTGACATGTGGATAAACAGGAAACCAAGATGCTAAGTCAAAGAAGCCGGTCACAAACGACCACATACTGTATGGTTCCATTTGTAAGAGTGTCCAGAACAGGCAAATATGTTCAAACCACAAAGTAGATTTGTGGCGGCCTCGGGCTGGGGGGCTGGGGGGCTGGGGTCTGCTAAAGGGGGCAGGTTTCTTTTGGAAGCAATGAAAATGTTCCACAGCCGACTGTGGGTGTGAGCGCACAGCTCTGAGAGGGTACGAAAATCGTTGAATTGTGCTCTTTAAATGGGTTGATTGGACCATATGTGAATTGATTGGACGATATGTGAATCATAGCTCACCGAAGCTGGTAAAAACAAATCAAGACTATGTACGTTGCTTGCCCCCACCCCCCACCTCCCGGGGCTCTGACGCCTTGCTTGCTCCTGTTGACGGCAGCCTGTTTACCTACATTTGCGCCATGTACACAGATCTGTCACCTAGTTTCCCAACCTTCAGTCACCCACCTTCTCCTGGGGGCTGCTGCTTCAGCCTTGGCTCCCCGCCCGGTGTGTTCTGAATCCATGACGCACATTGCCTGTGGCATCGGCCACCTGAGTGGGGAGGCTCCTCTGGCTGGGGCCAGATGGGAAGTACTGCCATCGCAGGGTCCTAGGGGTTGAGGCCACTCCCTATCCCCACCAAGAGATCTCCTCTGCTTGGGACCGGGGCCGCTCCTACCAGCCTGCTCGCCCCTTCCTGGCCATGCTGATTCCATGGCGTACAATCTAGAGTGCGATTCCCAGACAGATGGCTGGGTGTGAATCCTGGCTCCGCCACCTGCCAGCGGCTATGGCCTTACCTTGTGCTCCCCAAATTCATATGCGGAAGTCGTAAGCCTCAGTGCCTCGGAGTTTGTGCATGGACAAGGTATGTGTAAGAGGTGATAAAGCAAAATGAGATCCTAAGCGGGTGCCCCAACCCGCTAGCACTAGCGTCCTTATGAGAAGAGGAGATTAGGACACAGACACAGAGGAAAGGAAGGCCAGCTGAAGACGCAGGGAAGAGACAGCCGTCTCCAGCCCTGGAGAGAGGCCTCCGAAGAAACAAACCCCACGCCGACTTTCATCTCAGGCTTCCAGCCCACAGAGCTGTAAGAAAGTCAATGCATGTCGTTGAAGCCAACTGGTCAGCAGTGCTGGGTTATAGCAGGCTGAGCCAACCAGCCGGGTGACCTTGGGCAAGGCCTCTCACCACTCCATGCCTCAGTTTCCTTCTCTGTCAAAGAAGATAACATCAGCACCTACTTCCCTGCATTGCTGTGAACTCCTAGAATTAAGTGAGCTGTGCATATAAGGGCCTAGATGGTGCCTAGCACATAGTAGGTGCTATGTGCCTTCTTATTATTAACATTACTGTTGTTTTTATTCTACATCAGGGACACCACTCAAGAAAGATTCCCAGGGCCAACTGTGTCAATCAAAGGTCGGAGCATGACTTGCACCTTTACTCCTTTTGGATTCACAAAAACATGCCAAGAAACATGCGCAAAGGTATTAGGGTACTTTTACTGCCTTAGGTGACAGAGGAAAAGCTGGAAACGATTTCTTATCAGCACGCTAGTCAAATAACATAGGGACTTCCTACAGCAGGCCCCTCTGCAGCCACTAACAAATGAGGTAGCTCTGAATGTCAGGTTATGAATATATAGGAATAAGAAAACATACAGAAGCCCACGGACGTATAAGAATTGCAACACTTAGCACAATGGGCATTGTAATACCCTCCTAATGTAAGTAAATGAATAGAATATGTTCCGTGTACCCAGAAATGTAAGTGCTGTTATATATGTTTTATTTTCCTAAAAAAATCTGTTGGCACAGATTATATAGGAGAGAGATGGAAGGACCAGCAAGGAAACACTAACATTTTATTATATTCCTTTCTGAAATTAATGTTTTAGTCAAAAACATAATCTAACAGGGATTATCTGGGTAACGAATTATGGAACGCTTGTGGGTTTTTTTTTTTCCTCCTTTATTTTTCCTTGTTAAATAAAACAACAAACAAAAGCCTTAAAAAGATATTCTTGTAGGGGAGCCTGGGTCATGGGTGGGAGCCTTGCATCGGGCTCCAAGCTGAGTACTGAGCATGGACCCTGCTTGGGATTCTTTCCCTCTTCCTCTCTCTCCCTCCCCCTGGCCTCTTTCTCTATATCCCTCTGGCCCTCTCCCCTGCATACACACACTCTCTCTCTAAAATTAAAAAAAAAAAAAAAAACTTAATAAAAAAGATGCTCTCAGGGCACCGGTGTGTCTCAATCATTTGAGCTCCAACTTCAACTCAGGTCATGGCCCCTCGTCGGGCTCTGTACTGATGGCTCAGAGCCTGGAGCCTGCTTCAGATTCTGTCTCCCTCTCTCTCTGTCCGTCCCCTGCTTGCTCTTTGTTTCTCTCTCTCTCTTTCTCTCTCAAAAATGCATAAACGTTAAAAAAAAGATGCTTTTGTAAAACTACTCCTGACTCCAGAGGCACTACACTCTCTGAGACCCCAGCCCATGGATTTGCTCATCACTGTTCCCCACTATGAAAAGGTCAAAGGCCTGGCTTCCAGCCCAGTTCTGCCACAGCTGGGGGGAGACAGGGACAGAGACCTCGGCTCAGGGGCCTCCCGGGCTGGTTCCGAGAACAAGTCCAGGGCAGAGCAAAGCTCCGTAAGGACACGGAGAGGCTCCTTCCAACTGGGCAGCTGGGAAAGGCTCTTGGAAGTGGCGGAAAAGGGCAGTACCTGTGTCTACACGGACATGGGGGAGGGCATTCCAGACGGAGAAGACAGCAGGGGAGGAGGCCTCGGTTGGCAGGAAGAGTGAGAAAGAGCTCACCGTGGGTTCTCAGGGGACTGGGGCTGGAATCCGGCCAAGCGGCAGTGCTCCGGCCGGGCTGCGATCCCAGACCGCTCTGGGCACTACCTGCCTCCTGTCCCGACATGCTTCCCTGCTTCAGTCTGTCCCCTTGCGAGCTTGGCTGGGGGCCCGAGGGGCTCTCCCCAGGCCTCTGCCTCCTGATGTTCAAGGACAGGCGCATCTTCCCCTCCCTCAGGGGTCTGGCATTCACCCAGAGGCACCAGACCCCTCACCATTGCTGCCTTTCAGGGAAAGCGTGTGTGGGGACTTGCTCAGAGTCTCAGCGCACTTGGTGTCCCTGAGCCTGATCTACTGCATGAGACCTGGGCTGTGAACAAGACGCTGGTCACGGGAGGCCAGGAGCGGCCCTCAAAACCACAAGGCCAGTGCCACATGGCCGGTCAGGACCACAGTCTCCGTGCTCCAAATCTAGGGCCCTCACCGACTGGGAAGCATCCGGAAAGACAGCGTCACGCCGCCTGCCCTCTGCTCTGTACACCTGTGCCATGAGCGCCACCCCTCACAGATGAGAAGTGACCGGCCCTTGCAGAAAGCGAAACAGGAGGTCTGGCGCTGGGGCCCGGCTGGCGTCACTGGTCTGGTCAGTTTCCAATTCCAGAGTCGCCGCCCCAAGGGGAGAGCCTCACCCGACCGTCCCTCCATCCAGCCAGCCGGGGGCACAGACCCTGGCTGCACTCAGAGGGCCCACCAGGTAAACCAACAGCTTCCTGCCTCAGGAGATGCTGGGAGGGCGCAGAGCAGCATGTAAAAGAATGACAAAATACGTCAGTTATGTCAATAACGCCTGTTTATGCAGCGTCCTCGTGTGGGCTGGAGCCTGCGGAAAACACAGCTAAGCCCTAAGAGCCAGCCATGTGTGGCTGCCTGGGGTGGGGTCTCCGAACCTCTCACTGGAGGGGTGCGGTGAGGGTGCCATGCATGGGGCAGGGGGCAGGCACTGCTCAAACCACAAGGAGTGAGGATGGGGAGAGAGGCGTGAGTGGGGTAACGCACCCACTCGGGACCGACCCCCTTCAATGGGCCTGGCAGGGTGAACCGGGAGCCCTGGCCTTCTGGGCCCTCCCTGCTGCCCCAGGACACTGGCTGTAGCCTCAGGGGGTGGCCCCAGAGCGACCGGGGCCCTGGCCCGATGGCGGGACTCCGTCTGTGAGCATATGTGCGCATCCATTCACAGGCGTGCACGGACACATTCCCTCAGCCAATATGCACGAGGCGCCCAGAGGCAGAGCTACTTCTCCGTGTTAGAAGCGCAGAAGTGCGGGGAAGAAAGAAAGAGGCATCCCTCATAGGACTCCAATTCTTGGCGGAAAGGGTGGCAATTAGAAAGGAGACTCTTTCTCCGGTCATTTATTGCCCACGATTTCAATTCAGTCCTGCAAGCTCTCTGCTTCCTGCTCACAACCCACTGCAGACCCTTTGGAGCCTCGAAGGCCATCACTAACAGTCCTGCCCCACCTTCCCTCCTCTTTCCGCCCAAATCAGCTTTGCCTTTGACTCTGGTCTTCCCTCTCTTCACCCCTGCCCTGCCTTTGCCCCATTCTCTGCACACTGTGCTCCCTCACCCCCATCACCTTGAGGTCTCTCCCCAGAACTTTCCCTATCACGGCAAACCCAGGGGGTTGGAGCCTCGGGGCTCACCTCACTGGGGAGGCAGCCCCTGCAGCCCAGCTGACAGGGTGGGCTCTGAGAGCTGGCCCCGCTGTGAAGTCAGCCTAGTGGGCTTCCTGTGTCCCTAGATGTCCCCTAAGGCCACCCTGGGCCCCAGATTGAAACAGTCGCCATTTAGTGAGTGCTTCCTCGAGGCCAGGCTCCGGCAAAGCCCTCAGAAGTGTCACCTCATTCAATCTTCCCAACAGCCACGTGGGGTGGCTACCTTCCCTGTAACTCCAGTGACCCAGTGACTTCACAGAGCATGGGGGACTTCCCAAGGTCACAGAAGAGGAAAGTAGCAAGGGGGAGGGGAGAACCTGGCTCTGTCTGACCCCCATACTCAGTCTGCCTTCTCCCTACTCTCTCCCCACCTTCTCTCTGTGGGAGCATCTTTGTCTTCCATGAACTGTCGTCTCCTCCATCCATGAAACCTACCAAATGTGTCCCAGGGGACATTTGCATTTCTTACACTGAATCCCCTTCTGGACCTAGATCATATATCCCTAGCGGTGGGATTTTAGTCTGGGGGCAAAGCAGGGAATTTTCATTTGAGAACAGGGCTGTCCCAGAGGTCCGACCAGCACCCCATACAGGATATGGTCTCTTCCGCTCCCATAAAACCCGCCCTTACGCGCCACGTGAAGCAATCAGACGCCTCTGTTACCCTGTTCGCTATTTACCCAGCTGGGCTCGGGGGCAAATGTTCTAAACCTATTAATTATCACAGGATAATTAGGGATGGGAAATCCAGGTACAGATAAAATCAGAGCCCCCCGCCCCCAGCTCCCACCTGCCCTGACACTCCTCCCTCCGGCCTCCCTGAAATCCGTGGACGTGCTGTGTCTCCCCGTCATCCCGGCCCCCATGGCTCCCACCACACTGAGCCCAGCCAGAGGGCGCCCAGAGAGCTGAGCTGGGCCCGGGCCTGCCCGGCTGCACTAGTTGTGGTGAAATGCCCGTGGGAAGCCTCCCTCCACCCACCCCAGAGGCCTGAGGCACCTTAAGGAGCCACGTCCTTGCTCCTCATTCCTAAAGGTCAAACCACCTCTCCCCCTTCCCACCTCCCTGCTAAGATGACAGAGCACACTCAACAGAGGGCTCTTAAGGTCTCCGTGCACCTATGAATGGACCCCTTAATTTCAGGAGCCCTCAGGTTGTCAGCAACGTTTTTCATACGTGCTCATAGCTGCATTTATCTGAGACTTCCCAAAGATCCCCCAAAGCACTCTGGGACCCCTCCCTCAATGGAGTGAGAATCTCTGGATGAAGGCATCCCCTTAGGAGAGCACTAGAGCACTTTCTCAGGAACTTGAGCACCCATGAGCTCCCGTCCACGGAGACTGAGGGAGCAGCTTAGTGGTGGGAGCACCAGCCTGTCGTGTTCCCCCCACCGCTGCTACGTGCCATGCCGCCTCAGTTTCCTTCTCTGAAAAATGGAATCACAACTCTCTTGGTCACATGGAGCTGTCATGAGGATTACAAAAAAGAGAGGCTCACCAAGCTAAGGACTACACCTTACTCCTGGCCTAAAATCAGCGCTCAGAAGTGTTAACTCTTATCCCGCGTCCGCATTCAGGAAAGGAAACCGGGGCTCAGAGAGGCCGATCGACTTGTCTGGGGTCACACTTAGCACAGCCCCGCTGGGAGCCCTCCTTGGAGCAGAGGCTGGTCCAGCAGGAGCTCGAAGATGGCGGGACAGGGGTGGGTGGTCAGGTCGAGGCGGGCCCAGATAACGAGGGACCAGAGGAGGCTTCATCCCCGGGCTGGGCAAGTTGCTTTCTCTCAGGAGTCCTCTTTCTTGTCTCTATCCCACACAAAGGGGGCAGAGAGACATGAGGCTCAAAAGTCTCAGGCTCCGTACAAGAGCTAGCTGAGAGTCAGAAACGGGACAAATGCAATGGGCGGCCCCCTGGAGGTGTCGCAAAAGCCGAGGTCGCCTCCCCAAGCAGCATCAAGCACCAGCATTAGGAGTTTGGTGGAGTCCCAGACCCGGTGGCCTCGTGAAACTCCTGAGCAGACTTGGGGCCAGCTGGACCTCTGAGGGAGGCCGTGACTTGGTTTCCCCCTTGGATCATGGCAGCCCAATGCTCCAATTGTTACTTTAAAATCACTGGACAGACGCTAAGGTCGCAGTCAAAAGGACGTAGCGCTGCTGCAGAGCCAAGCTGAAGTGACAGATGACCGCCTCTCCCTTTGGAAGATCAGCACAGAGTCACCCCGGGCTTCCCTCCTGGAGACACACTTCAGGGCTGTGAGGAAGCCCCCCCTCCCCATCGCTTCACTTCAGGGGACCTCTCTGCCCTGGGGGACCCGAAGCACCACTGGACCCCGGCCCCCCGCCCGCGGAACTCTCCCGGCTGCACACATCCGCAGAGGCAACCGTGGCAGCCGGGCGTCCTCGCAGACAGGCGTGGAGAAGCGGGTCCTGCCCTCCCTGGGATGGCGGCCTGGCACAGGCTGGTGGTGCCCACGCAGAGGCTCAGACTCCTCCAGGTAACTGGTAAGGCAGGCCACTTCCAGGAGAGAGGGGGAGGGGGGGAAAGAAGAGATGGAGGGCAGGAGGGGGGTGGGGGGACGGAGAAGAAAGGAAGTGAAGGGAGGGAGGGAGGGAGAGGAGAGAGGGAGAGGAGAGGGAAAGAAGGGAGGGAGGAGGGAGGAGAGAGGGAGAGAGTAGAGAGGGTGGAGGGAGGAGGGAGAGGGAGGGAGAGGGAGAAGGATAGTGGAGGGAGGGGGAGGAAGGTAGAGGAGAGGAAGAAGAGGGAGGGGAAGGGAGGAGGATGGTGGGAGGAGGGAGGGGGAGGAAGGAGGGAGGGGGAAGAGAGGGAGAAGAGGGTGAGAGTAGGCCTTTTAAACTTCCCCATCCCTCCCTCTGCCAGGCAAAATATTTTCTCTAAATAATAATAATAATAATAATAACAACCCTCCCCCCCGCCCCCGATCCTTTCCCTTCTGAACCAGAGCTGTGTCGCACTAGATGGGAGAATCCGAAAATAACTATTTTGCCCTTAGACAGAGTTGTTTCTTACCAGGTGAAGCTGAGATATTTTGAAAGCCACCCCTGAGGCAAGGAGGTTATGCGTAAGACACTAATTGTCAGCGCTCCCCCAGAGGGCCCGGTGTTCCCGGGGAAGGAGGCGGCGGGCGCTGGGCTGTCAGCGCCAGGTCCTGGGGGAGCCCGGGTCCCCACGCCGGGCCGGGCCGGCCAGCCTCCCGGCCGGCGCGCAACACACAACCCCGGATCACAGACGATCTGACATAAGCGGCGCGGGACCGAACATTTTCAGCAAATTACCTCTGTTACGAGCTCTGCCATAAAATCGCCTCACAAGTGAATTTAGTTTTTCTTCCCTCCGTGCCCAATCAATTAGCACATGAGTAATACCAAGCCCATTAGGACAAACCGATGCCGGGGGACTTATGTCATCTGCTATAGAAATGATTGCTTAATATACCAGACGGCTCCGAGGAGCTCTGAGCCGCACACAGTCTTGCCATAATCAATAGTAACAGTCAAACGAAGCCGTTTCCAACGAGAGCAGCGCAGGAGCCGGTCCATGCCGGTCGCAGAGCTGAGGGGCCCCGACACCAGCCCGTCTGCCCAACCCTCCCAGTTCAAAGCAAACGGGAGCCACAGTGGTGACTAAGACAAATGGGAACTCGGAGAAAGAGGTGAGGCATCGGGGCTGCGTTGGGATCTGTATCCGAGAGGGAAAGGGAAGGGGTCTAGACTTCCCTCCTCTGTATTTCCTAGCAACCGAGCGTGGGCTTTCCCAGGAAGCATCTAGACGCTCCTGTAGGATTACAACCCTTCCAGAACCGAGCACGTGGGCTGAGAACATGCGTGCGCACAGGTGCGCGCTGGTGAGCTGGGCCCGAGCCCGGACAAGGACCTCCAGCCACGTGTCTGTGTTTATATGTGTGTGAGGCGCGGCCGCAGGTGGGAGTGGGTGCCACAGGCATGCTGGTGACTGTGTATCTCAGTGCTGGTGTGTCACGTGCTCCCGTCGCCCTCCAGGATGCAGCGATCCCTCACTAGAGCCGGACGGTCACATTGGTTTGCCCTGTCACGATCCTGGGCTCAGGAACCCACAGGTAAAAGCTGAGAGCAGCCTCTCCTCCGTGAAGGAGAAGGGAGGCAGTGACCCGTCGTGCTAATCCCCAGGGGCCAGACTCCCGTAAGGGCAAGTTACAGGGTCTCTCTAGGGCGCGGCTGCCTCATCTGTGACACGGAGATGTCAGCAAGCCCCCCAAGGGTGGCGATGCCAGTCAGCGTCACTAACCCACAGTCCCACAGCCACCTGCGGCAGGGAGGACGGGGCAGGCTCAGGCCTCTGATCGCTGTACCGAGAGGCATTTTTGGTGAGTGGAGCGTTCATTAGACTTGAAGACTGGAGTGCTGAGTTCTAGTGCCAGCTCGGCCACCAGCTGCCGCCAAGTCACTAAATTCTTGGGGCCTCAGTTTCCTCATCTCTAAAATGGGCACAGTATCACCCACCCTATGTATATCCCAGAATTCTTAGGAGGGAAGAATCAACCTCTAACTCCTGGTAGGCAGCTTGGTAGAGCAGAAAGAGCCTGAACTTTGAAAAACAAAACAAAACAAAACAACAACAAAAAAAACCCAGTCTTGAGTTCAAATTCCAGTTTGGCAACTTCCATGCTACTGGATCGCGAGCAAGCCTTTTCCGGAGCCTGCTCTGTCATCTGGGAAGTAAAACCCGCCCCGGGGCTGGTGTACACATCAAATAAGCCAAGTAGGCACTCACTGATCTCTGTTCCCTTTACGGAGGCTCCAAGAAAGATACAGAATGACCAGATGCCACAAGACCCTGTGCCCTTCCACGGTCCCCTCACCCACTGAGTGGGCTGACCTTTGCAACCCGCAGAATTTTCAGAGAAGATGGGAGTATGACTCCGGAGGCCAGGTTGTTCAAACGCTGGGACTCTGGCTTCACTCTCTCAGGTCACTCGCTTCGGGGGAAGCCAGCCGCCAGGTCACGAGGACACTCAAACAACCCTACAGAGATGAACCGAGTCCTCCCGGCGACAGCCGGCCATCTGGGCCCCGCCAAGCCTTCCCGTGGCGTGGCCCCGCTGACCTCTTCGCCACCACCTCGTGAGGCCCACCCAGCCACACCAGCGTTCCTCGGTGCCCACATTCCAAACACGGCACTCCACGCAGAGGTCAGCACGTTGACTCGGTCCCGCACTGACCTTTGTCAACCCCAGAGTTCTGGGATTGCTGGGCCACAGTCAATGTTCACTGTTGCTTTAAGCTGCCGCACGCATCTGGGGGAAGCGCTTACCCCAACAGGGGTAACGAAAGCAGATGTGGTCTCCGCCTCTCTCACCAGGTTTCAGGGGGCAGAAAGGCGCATGGGGGGCGGCGGAGGCAGTGTGGAGGCCGGAGGCCGGCCAACCACAGCATGGCGAGATTCTCTGCGCGCTGGGCCCAAGGGACAGATAATAGAGCTGGCGCTCCATTCAGAGTGATGGACGAGAAGGGATCCGGAAAAGCAGACCAAACGCTTCTGCTCAGATGTGGAGGCTTTCTCCCCTCAGAAGGAGAAATGCCTGTCACAGGCCCGAGAGCGTGACCCCCTGCTGCGCTGCCTAGGGGACAGTGAGCGTTTGGGGGGCTGCTATCTGACGTCGGGCATGGGAACACTGCATCCTTCACCCGGTATTTAGATTCGCAGAAGACCAGAGTCTTACAGGAATGGTTTACTTTGCCATGATTTTAAAAGAAGGAGAGAATGGGCGGGGCGCCTGAGTGGCTCAGTTGGTTGGGCGTCCGACTTCAGCGTGGGTCATGATTTCATGGCTCGTGGGTTCGAGCCCCGCATCAGGCTCTGTGCTGACAGCTCAGAGCCTGCAGCCTGCTTCGGATTCTGTGTCTCCCCCTCTCTCTGACCTTCCCCTGCTCTCTCTCTCTCTCTCTCAGAAATAAATAAAAAACATTAAAAATTAAAAGAAAAAAAAAAGGAGAGAATGGGCTCCTTGGCTCTCCTAAAGGGCCCGGCCGCTCTCTGCTTTCCACAGGTAACGGGGTGGGAAACTGCCCATGGCGAATCAGCAGGACATGTTATTTATGGGTGGAAATGGGTAATGAGAACTTAAATCCCAGCACCTCACCGGATCACATTAGGGCGTCAGCTTGCAAAAATGATTAGGACGGTTTTAACATCCACCGATCGGACAGATACCCATCTCCTGCAGTGACCTCAGACTCATTAACCTAACGGTCCCGCTCCGGTGATCAATGTCTTGTGCTGGTGGAGTGGCCTCTGTCCCAGACCCCTCACGGGGGCCTCCCAGAACCCCGAGACCCCAAATAATTAAAATCCGACTTGGCACGGTGCCATCAGCTCCCCTTACGTGAAACTCACATCATGCATCGGACCTTGCCTGAGCAAACAGCTGTAACCTTCCCGCCTCTCGTGGGAAACTGAGTTCAAGGGCATGCTGCCGGGGCAGGATTCTACTCCCTGTCCTCTCCCTAGAGAAGAGGTGCTGCCGTGAGGCCGTGTGGCCCCCTGGAAGGAGCACCAAAGCCCACAGGCCTAGTTATCAGGTCCCGTCCCGCCCCAGATCCTGCATGGGGACACCAAAAACCCCTCCTGGGCCAGCTCACTTCTGGTCCTCTGTCACCCGACGATCCATAGAACTTTCCATGTGTCTCAGAGTCGGTTCCTCGTGTTTCTGCACCTGAAACTCACCCTCGCCTCCCCGGCCACCAGGTTTCTTTCTGCACTCTATTTGATACTTTGCTCCTCCTTCACATTTCTTCAGCAAATCCTATCAACTGGGCTTTGAAAATCCATAATCCATCCCTACACCTTGGTCTATGCCTGGATTATATGAGCCTCTTCCTCTTAGACTTCCTACCTTAAGCTCCTTCGTTCCGGGAAATCTGCCTTTAGATTCAGCTTTCAGCACATCAGCCTTCCGCTCTACAGCCAGCAGGGGCTCTGTGTGGCATGCGCTTTCCGTGACCCTCCAAGGTGGCTTCTCTCCCGCTCATGGACATGCGCCCTGAATCACCATGGCCCTTCCTCCTTCCTACGCTCCGTCACTCTCTAGGCTCCCATCCTACCTGGCTTTATCCCACCCCACAGCCTTCTGTGGCTGCCCTGCCTGTCTTGGCCTTTTCCTTAGGAAGCTGGACCTTACCCGCTCCATCTCCTCCTGGGCCTTCCAGATCGGGGCTCTTGCGGCCCTGACCGCCTGTACCTGGAACCTTCTCTCAGATTCCTACCTGCTTTCGGGTGCCCCTGCTTATTTTTCCTCAATTGCTCTGTCTGAGCATTGTGTTTCTGCAGACAGACAAGGTGTCTGAGAGTCCTGTCACCCACGACCCTGGCGGGCCCCAGTGTGCCTCGTTCAGGGTGCACACGCAGCCAATGTTACTCTTTTGTAATGACTTCAAGGGGCCCGCCTTGGAGAATCTCCTTGAGGAGTCGTCTACTAAATTCGTTATTTGCAGAATTTAGGGCTCGAGGGAGCCAGGGGACGTCTGTCCCCATGAGAAACTAAGCTCCCTGTCCTCATCCTGCTGCGGGGAAGAAGAGACGCAACATTCGTTTTTTTCTGGAACTCAAAAGATAAAAATTAAAAAAGGATCTGCTGGGTATCAGGATAGCTGGAGTTGGGTCTAAGTGTTACCACTTATTTGCTCGAGGGACTTTGGACAAGTTATTTGCCCTCCCTGGGCTTCGGGGAGGAAACCTGGCAAGATGCACTCCCAAGTGTGCCTTAAGCATACGTATATAAAAATATAAGTGCTCATACACATGTGCGCAAGCACACACACACACACGCACATACACAAATAAAGCTACGCTACTCAGAAGGGGGACCCTGTTCATAGGCAGCCTCCAGTTTCCCAACGTGGCCGCCAGCCGCCTTCCGGAACCTCCCCTCGCTGGCCCTGAGCCAGACGGGTCAGCCCACTCTGATGCCAGGCACCTCGGTAAACCCAGGCGGTTGCTCTCCTTCCATGAAATCTGGCAGGATAGGACCCTCCCGGGGCCGGTGTCCTTTCCAGCGAGGACCCTTGAAGAGAGCCAGCGCAGGCTGAGAGCTCCCTGCGGCCGGACACGGGACGACCTCCCCCGGCCAGGCCCCTCTGGGCAGCAGCCCGGGTGCTTCTCACTACAGGAAGCCACAGCGTGCAGGGTTCCCCTCGAGGAGACCCAGCAGCTTTGCCGAGGCCGCGGATTTTCCTGAACCAAATTCCGGGAGGGTTGTAGGGTGGGCGTGGGTGGTGCCCTATGGCAGGATAAAGAGGGGCGAGTGTTCCTATCACATTCGCAGTGGGAGGAAGTTGTAGGAGAAGGAGGCCCAGAAACAAGTTCCTCCCCTGGGGGAGGGGGAGGGGCTCTTTGGGAACATTCCGGGGCCGGCTGGCTGCAGGCCCCGCGTTAGCTAAGAGGTCTTTCCCCCCAGTTCTTGAATCTGATAGAAATGCCCGCCTGTGGTTAATGCATGGAGCACTGACGAGGAGGCCACCCCGTACTTTCTGAAACAGCGCCCAACTTCCAGAAACACGAAAGGCCATTAATTATTGATGCTCAGGTGGGAGATTGCGTCTGTGGGCAGAGTGGTTTTGAGATGCTTTTCTATGTGAAGCCACCATAACCCATCGGGAAGGCTAGTGCTTGGGGTGGGGGGAGGGCTAGGGGACACGTGTAGGCAGACAGTGCAGCCGTGACCCCTCTGCCCCCGGCCCCCAGCCTTCCCGCCAGGCGCAGAAGCAGGGACCCCCAGAACCACATTATTGTTATACGATTGCCCTTACTGTCTATTAAAAAGAGCCCCCTCCTGAGGCTGTCCATCTTCCAAACCGGGGTACCTCATTAAATCCCCGTCTCAAGCCAGACCCAGGGCTTTGGGATCAAGACAAAACCCGGTGCCAGGAAGGAAACAGACACCACCTCGTCCTTATTTATGACACGGCGCGTTGTCTATATGTGAGAAGCCGGCCATAATTTGCTTATAAATAATTGACTTCTCCTAGATTAAAATCTCTGGAGGGGCCCTCAGTTTATTCACAACAAGGCGCTCTGCCTACGGTGCAAATTAGGCCCTTTCAGACCTGTCTTATCTCAGCCCCCAACGTTATGAAGAGTGATTTTTTTCCCCCTTCATCCCCTGTAATAACCTTCAACTAACCTTTAAACTGGAGTGAATAATTTAAATCTTATTTTCATATCAATGGAAGAGTCAAGCCAAGCAATTATCTTTTATCTGTATACTCTGTCGTCAGAGCGGCAGGCATAATCAAGTTTTCCCAAGCGAGCCAGATGAGAGAGGAAGAGCGGGGAAGGAGAGATGCTATCTGAAGACATTAACGCAACAATGAATTATTCAATAATGAGTACAAGATCTGTCATAACACTCGCGTGCGCGCGTGCAAACACACGCGCGCGCGCGCACACACACACACACACACACACACACACACACACACACACAGCCTTACATCTGCCCGGTGTTGCAGGCGAGCCAAGGCTGGCGGTCCAGGGGAGGGGTGCCAGGAAGGGGGTCTGGGCTAAGCATGACAAATCGGCAGCTCATCTGCTCAATTAGGACGGAGAGCAGGTGCGCAGGGCGCGTTCGCGGGCCCAGGACGGCACTGTTGTGGGCCAAACAACAGGCTGAGGGAAAACACCTAATTTGCGTGACAGTGATGTAGGGCCGCTCAGGCTGTGATTTTGCTAAAGGAGAGGGGGAGGGGGCGGGCAAGAAAAAAAATTTTCAGGGAGGGGGGGTGTGGAAGAGAGAAGGGAAGATAAAAAAAAAAGCGAGCGAGAAAAGGTTGAAATTCCCCACGGTGCTCATTAAAATTCTACCGCACGCATTTCTTCCCCGGGTCCCCCCGGACTGCCCGTGATCATTTTTATTAATTCATAAAATATCGCACCAGTGATTGAGGCTGATGATTAGTGGAGCCGACAAACACAAGAGCTGGTGAAAGATTGCAGCAGCTCCTATCGGGTCCCTCAGAGTGGAAAACGCAGACGTCACATGAAAATTCATCCTCCAGCTCAGCCTCGGGCTGCGGGCTGGCTGGCTGGGGGTGGGGGTGCTGGCAGAGGGACCAGAGCGTCTGCCCCCGCTCCTGCCGGCCCAGCTGTCTCCCTTGTGGAGACACCCAGAGACACCAGCAGACATCTCCTAGCCTAGTCTCTTGGGTTAGGAAAATGCCCGCTGGAGACCAGATGTCCTTTAACCTCCCGTGCGAAATGGACTGCAGGAGGTTGGCAAGATTCCTCCAGAAGAGCCATGCCAGCCATTGCTAGAGCCCAGGGGCTCCCAGTACCCTGGCTGCTCTTGAAATGTCCCCCAGGCCCTCAGCCCTGCCCCCAGATTCCATTCCGGGACTACAGAAGAACGCCCTCCCTGCCGCTGCATATCACTCCCCCCATTTTACAGGCGAGGAAGCTTGAGGCCAGCAAATTCAATATGAAGAGTGATGTCTCAAGGGCTGCAGGGAAAGCAGAGTCAAACCTGTGTCAGTTATAATAAGAGGCGTCCCAGGCTTCCCCCGCAATTCTTCCTCCTTCCAGTTTGCAATAGCATCTTCTTCGTTTGTGGATGTTTCACGTCTTCCTTTCTTTCCACATCTCAGACGTGTCATGTACTTGGTGATGTTAGGTGGGAAGAAAGACAAGTTCAGTTTTTTCTCAACCCTGACCTCACCGCGGAGGCTGACTAAATTAGAATCTCAGGAGGGGGAGGGAGGCCCAGGAATCTGCAGTTAACCCGCTTGCTAGGTGAGTCTCAGGCACACAACAGGAAGAACCATTGGCCCAGAGAGACCAGAGTTCAAAGTCTTGGCTGCACAACTCTATAACCTTTTGAACAAAAAGAATTCTCTAGGCCATACCTCAACAATTCAGATTCTATTGGTCTGGGGTGACACACCACCACTGTTATTTATTAAGGATCTCCAGGTACTGGGACGCCTGGGTGGCTCCGTTGGTTAAGCATCTGACTCTTGAATTTGGCTCAGCTCATGATCCCAGGATCATGGGATCGAGCCCCTCATTTGGGCTCTGCATTGAGCATGGAGCCTGCTAAAGACTCTCTCTCTCTCTTTCTTTGTTCCCCTCTGCCCCTCTCCCCTCTGGCTCTCTCTCTCTCTCTCTCTCTCTCTAAAAAGAACAAAAAATTAAAATTAAAATTAAACTCCATTCCCAGTTACTAAATATGATCCACCCCCATTTATATGGTGCCACTATCAATAGTAGGTGTGGAAAACACGAAAGAGGTAGAGCGAATCACTTGTAGATAAATATTCATGATCCCATTTATTTTAGACCTTGGACACAGGGTCCAAGCTAACGTGTGTACACAAATGCAATATTACAGTTTTCACATAGAAAATAGCAATGCTATCTATAACGTGATAATGAAGACATTCTAAGTTCTTATAAGCTACCCTGAAAATCCTTTCTCGTCCCGGTTAGCTCCTGGTTAGACATCCAGCCTGTGACACACACATTCTGCATTTAATGTATTTGTATAGCTTCTACTGGGATCGTTTTAGGATTCCCGGACAGAGAGGGAGTATGTACAAAGGCACTTTTCATCTTAAAAGCTTGAATCTCAAAGTGAAGCTCTGTTTCCTCTTAAGCAAGTATTTTAATTCTAGACTGACTGACAATATAAATTATAAAACTGATGGAGTTGCCTTCTTTGCTTCAGCCACTGGGAAGCTCAAGACCAAATTTGCCACTTCTGTCCAGTGAGGTTATGATGTAAATTGTGTATAGTAACCTTCATCTCCCTTTTCTGCATCAGAGTGTGAGTAATCAATACAGGCAAAGGAAAATACAGTAGGTAGGACCTTGTTTGGGTGCTTTTTGGACACCCATCTACCATCTCCCACACCACCAAGCCACAGGCCCAAATACCCTTAGGGATGAGGCAGACAACATAAATGAGTAGAACAGGCCTGTGGTGCCCTAGTGGGGGGCTGGGAAGACTGTGGAAAACTTTAGGGAGTGTACACTCCAGAGTTAAAGGCCCAGAAATTAAAAAAAAAAAAAAAAAGAGTCATCCCTGTATCTGTCAGTCAAAACAATCTGCAGGCCTCACGTGGCCCTTGGGCCTCCAGTCTGGTCCATCTATAGGGGGCGTGTCCAGGACCCAGACCTTTAGGACAGATACGTTAGAGGAGACTGTTTTACCCCAGCAGCCAAATCTCCATGCCTTCCTTTTTCACTTTGGAATTACTGTTGCAACCTAAATGGAAGGAAGTGCATTAAATTCCTGATTGAAGGGAAATCAGCGTTCAGGAACTCTTTGGTGAACAAGCTATTGAGTGAGGTTCACGGTTTCTGCTCCCAGAATTCTGAATGGAGTTCTGAGAGTTATTACAAAAGCAATGCATGTTCATTGTAGACAAAACAGAACTATGGAAACTTACTAACAAGAAAACAAAAATACCTACAGGAAAAACACATATAGATGAGCTAACGGCTTAGCATCGCAGTGTACATATTTCAGGCAAGTGTGTGAACGGAGTACGCAAATGTACTTTCATTTCCAACTTCTGCTCCTTCGGGAACCTCTTTCTCCCAGGGAAAAATTCACTGTCTTTCTAAATTATTTTCTTAGTCTCAGCAATGAATATGGCAGAGTAGGTGTGGGAATCACAAAATCTCTTCCAAAACCGTATTAATTAAGTGAAACAAAATAACTTAAACCAGAAAAAAAATTCAAAAACATACTTTGCAAAATATTAGAAGAAAACCTTCCTGAAATTAAAAATTATGAGTTTATACCTCAAAGGGGGAAATGCAGAACAGATTAGACCATGACACACCTTGATGAAGTTACTGACCTGTTAAGAATTACACAAAACTCTTATGGTTACTCTGGCTGTATATATATCTCACCTTTAAGAAGCAAAATCAAGACGATTTATTTATTTTTTATTTTTTTCAGTTTATTTATTTATTTTGGGAGAGAGTGAGAGAGAACCCAAGCAGGGGAGGGTCAGAAAGAAAGGGAGACACAGAATCTGAACCAGGCTCCAGGCTGTGAGCTATTAGCACAGAGCCCGACGCAGGGCTCGAACTCATGAACCACAAGATCACGACCCGAGCTGAAGTCAGATGCTTAACGGACTGAGCCACCCAGGTGCCCCATTTCAAAATTTAAAACTTCTACTCTCAGAAAAAGTAATGAAAAGAGACAGAATGGGAGAGAATATTCACAATATGAATACGTAACAAAGAATCTGTGTCTGGAATAAATAAGAATACTTACAACTCAATAATAAAACCGAATTTCAAATGAGCAAAACATTCAAAGAGAGACCCTTTACCAAAGAAGATATATAAAAGCTCAATAAACACATAAAAAAAAAAAAAAAGCCCAGACTCATTCATTATGATAAATACAAATGAAAACCACAAGGCGATGGTACTCTATATCCTTAGAATGTCTAAAAACAGGACTGACAATGCCAAGTGTTGGCAAGGATAGAGACTAAGTAGAACTCTCATACGCTACTGGTGGAGGCGTAGGACGGTACAGCCACTTTGGAGAGCACTCTGGCAAATTTCTTATAAAGCTAAACATCTCTCGTATGATCCCGCCATTCTGCCCCTAGGTTATTTACCCAACAGAATATGTCCGCATAAAGACTTCGGCCCAGCATAGCGACAGCAGCTTTATTTAGAATAGCTTCAAACTGGGAACAGCCCAACTGTCCATTAACAGGTGAGTAATTAAACAAATTGTGCTATTGCCATGCAGTGGAACACAACCCAATACAAAGGAATACATGTAACAACATGGTGGAAACTCGGACATGATACTGTGCAAAAAAAGTCATATGCAAAAGAATACAGACTTAATTATGCCTTACATATGACGTTTTGGAGCAAACTAAACTAATTATTGTGATGGGGGTGACTGGGTGGCCAGTCTGTTGAGCATCTAACTCTTGATTTCAGCTCAGGTCATGATCCCAGGGTCATGGGATTGATCCCCACATTGATCTCTGTGCTGAGCATGGATCTTGCTTAGGATTCTCTCTCTCGGCCCACCTCCCTGGCTTACACTCTCTCTCTCTGTAAAAAAAAAAAAAAAAATTGTGATGGAAACCAATCAGTGGCTGGCCGCAGTCAGAATCTGGGGGACATTGACAGGAAAGAGGTACAGGGAAATTTTGTAAGTGATGGAAATGTTTTATATCTTGGTTGTGGAGACAACCATTACCTAGGTATATACATTCATTAAGTCAATAACTTGACATGTTTGTATTTAAAATACAATGACAATTTCCATATATGGAAAGTGTACCTCAATAAAAGTCTATGTTTCTTAAAAAGATCTCTTAGAAATCAGTACTTTAAAAAAAAACACACATCAACCCAACAGATCAGTAGGCAATGTATATGAACAGGCAAATGAAAACAAGTCAACTGAGTACAAATTAACACATGAAAAGATGTTCAAGCTTACTTATAATTAAAAACACATAGAATAGCAGTGAGTCATTGCTTACCCATTAGACTCACGAATATTAACCAGATTTATAATACTCAGGGTTTTCTGGGATATGAGGAAGCAGGAAGTCTTATGCACCTCATCATTTTACAATGAATGTGATTTATTTTTATAATGAAAATGTTCAAAAACAAAATCAGTTCATCCCACTCCTTTGTCCCAAACCACTTCATGACTAATCATTGCTCATGAAAGTACACAGTGCTTAGCCTGGGAGTCAGACACTCTGTTCTCTGGTTCAATTTCCCAGCATCAACAATATTTATTAATGCTCACAGTCTCTCGCTTCATCTCCACCACAGCCTTATGAAGTTGGGTCCGGCTGGTCCACTGCTACACCCCCAGGACCTGGCATGGTCTGGCCCATGGGAGGTGCTAAATAAATACTAATATAGAATTGCCCGGACACCCTCACTACTTTCTTCTACCCCTATGCCAAGTCTCAGTCTGTCTTACCTTCACGATGTGCCTATTTGGTGCACGATGCTCTCAGGTGAAAGGGTGGGAAGAAAGTCTGGGTGAATTGAGGTGGTCCTCCCCTGGTGGCTATGAAAGGTAAAGATGTCAGCTATGAACTCACAGTCAGGCCACATCACTAAAGGCATCTGCAAGGTATGGGCAGGATGCCAAGGCTTGCACCCAAGAGGACCCGGGGCAAGTGGGACGGAACTTCCAAGTTCATCTGGGCTTCCTCTCTCTTCCTTGAGTTCCTCTCATCACTAACGACCCTCCTCTTGCTTCTGGAGTCATCAAGACCTCTGGATGTTGACCCGTACATCACCTTGTTCCTCCTCTTCTTAATAAATACAAAGAGCCACCGGAACCTCATTTGTCTCTACTCTAAAGCCAGGTACCAAACCTGGGATCTAAGAGAGAGATTGTTAACCAAGACACAAAACTGGAGGAATGGGTCTCTGCTGGTGGTAGTGGTAGGAAGTAGGACGATTGTAGAAGAAGAATCTCTTTTCTCCTGAATCCTCATGGGCTCAAGATACATCTGGCAGCTTATGCCACCAGGCACCAGGATTAGTCAGCTGAATCAGTTGCCCCTACCTCCCACGCTGCTCCTTGAGCCCAGGGACTGATGGAAGAGGGCAAACCTGTCAGACGATGGAAACCCCATCCTCAGTCAAGAGGCCATGAGTTATCCGGGCAGCTCTACCAAGCAGCGCACTGCCGCGGTGACCACGACCCAACAGCAGATTGAAGGTCCCCAACTGGGAAGGGAGTCCTGAGCCAGGCTGGTTGGCAGCTTGTCCCAGACTCTTCCAAACCTGCTAGGGCAGCTCTTTTGGGAATGCAAAAAATGCTAACTAAAGGGGGCACCCAGGAAATTCCCAAATTGAGGCAGGAGTGAATAAGTAGCTTTAGGAACCGGTGGTTTATGGACACTGAAATCTGGAAGCCCGGGGAAAACCTTTTCATGAATACATTTCTTTCAAATACCAGTCAGGATTTTATTTAAGGAAGCAATTCCTTTAGAAGCATGGGCAGGGGGATCTCGGGGGTCTAGGGTGCTGAGAGCCAATTAAAGAGGAAACTCAAGCCAGAGGTCCAACAGGTGGATTCAGGATGCGGGGCATCCCTCAGAGAAGGAAGGGGGCCTCTGTGCTGATGGCTGGCACTGAGGGAGATGCAGGGAGCAGGACCCAAGCCTTCCAGGTGATGTTGGAACAGACAGAAGGACTCACGGGTGGCGAGTGCCTCCTCTCAGAATCTGTTCTGACAGCCCGCTCTCCCTCCATGAGACCTCTGCACACCAAAGACACCCCCCTCCCCAAAGTGCTCCTGGCATGAGACTTTGGGACACCACATAGCACCACTCTCGCCGGGCACCAGGCTGGGAAGACACTGACCTTTGTTCTGTCACCTCGTGTTCGCAAAACCCTGTGGGATCAGGCCCACTATCACTTTCGCTGGTATGATCAGAAACAGGGCTCAGAACAGTCAAAGAACTGTCCAAGGTCACATGCCCCGTGACTCAGACACAGTCATGGCATTGGATGCCACATTCTTTCAAGGATGGTGTCCGAGAGGGCCCTGGGTGAGGAGTTGGAGATCCCATGAGCTTCATTCCTTCCAAGGGTACAAATGGGCAGGTTAACAACCCAACTACATTCTAGTGAGGTTTGAGGGACATAAAATCAATGTACTTAGAAAGTGTGAAATGATGGTGCTTAATGAGGGTGGCCACAGCAGCGTGGAGCAGGAGCGTTTTTATTCTCCTATCGGCGTCTTCTCAGAGGGACCAAATGCTCAGAACATTATGGGTTGGGGGAGAGGGTTCTTCTCCAAAAGCATTTTAGAAGAAGTGAGTCCTGATCTCAATCCTGCTCCCATCTGGCCTTGGGGTAAGAGAGAGGAGGCACGACGTAACTCGGAAGGTGGTCTGGAGGCAGGCAGACCTCGCCATTGAGGGCAAGGGCCTCCAATTCCAGGGTGGGGGGCAGCTCCCTACCCCCGGACCCTTGCTCTTTTTTGCTGAAGTAACACCTGCCATGCCAACCATGAGGCCCAAGCTTCATCCGCCATACCCACTTCTTATCTTCCAAACCAACTGGAACACAACATAAACACAGGTCACCAGAGAGAGTGGCGACCATTTTGCTGACTGGATTGGATGCAACGGAATCCATGCACCTTCGTGATGGCTCCTGAGGGGTCCCTCAGTCAGAGGCAGCACCCCACATCTGATGAGAGGCTGGGGGATGAGAAGGTGGGGGTCTGGCATTCACCAACCTGGGGCCCTGCCTCAAGGAAGCAACTTGGAGTCTCGAAGCAAACCAGCAAAAGAGAAGAAACCACTCTCTCAGCCTCGAAAACACTCCCAGTCTCCCAGACTGTCCTAATTCCTTAAAAAGCCATGTCGATGCCAACTTAAATATTGCATTTGGTTGGGAGGGGAGGATTCGGCATCCCAGAACGGAAGTCAGAACATGCCACAAATATTGCTTCTTAAATAACATGTTAAAAAATATATCATGTTCGGTGGTGAAGAACTACTAAATTATCAAATCCCCCCAAGCCTCCTATAGGCTTTAAGTGGCTCATGAAGTCCAATAAAAAAACGCAATAAATAGCCAAGAAGGAGCGCCAGGCCCCCTGTCAGAATGCCTGTACGAGCCGCCGCTAGACATCTTCACGTAATCTTTCCACTTAAACCAGCGATTAAACAGATTAAACAGATGATTAAACAAATAAAGATTAATGAAACAAGTAAAGTAATCAAATCTGTATGGGTGTATAAAGGAATGATTCCAGACAATATTAGAACAAATTGTCTAAAACGAATAGCAAACGCGTCCGTTAGGTATCAATAGCTTTTGTGGGGCCCTCGCTCGGATGCAATCAAAACGTTTGTTTTAACTAAGTGTTGTACAAAGTGCTAAGATGTCGGTTTCTTGAAAGAAAGAAATGAAACAAAGGCAGTGTCTTTGGTAAGGAGATGGGCCCCGCCGGTGAGGCTGTGTCACGCTGGGAGCCTTGCATTTGGGGTGCGTGGAAGGCTCTCCGTCTGCTTTGTCAAGCAGGCTGTGTCTGTCTAATAATTATGAGCAATCTGGAAGAAGCCAGAGACATCTAAACTACTTGAGAATGTGTGAGGGAGAGAAAGCAACTGTTGGAAGCTCTTCTAGCTCTTCAGAACCTCCTTTTTAATTATTGGTCATTGATATGCTAATTATGGTGTCTGCTTATCTACTTCTTTTTCCTTGAGAGGCCAACTCTTCCCTGTGCATTTATTGGAAGGAATAAATGCTATTTCTTACCATGGATGCTCTATTCAGACCTGTGTTGGTGTTGTTGGCGCAAATGAACACGAGGGGGGTTCCTTTGCTCCCATTTAGGACAGTCGCTGGGTTTCAACCACGCTGGTTGATGCGGGGCGGGGGAGGGGTGGGTGTTTCTCATTGGCCACTTGTTTGTAATTCTCGGCATAGGGAGTCTAATCCTCGCTGGCTCAGGTGTGGCGCTTGTCCCAGTGGCATCCGCCGTGTTTGGAGGCCCCAACATGAAGCATGGGGATCTGCCTTTTAACGTGTATCTCAGGGACCTTTTGAGAAGCACCGATCTGCGTGTCTTGAGCCCTGTACGATTTCCCGGGCACTGTGGCAGACGGATGGAGAGGCAGAAGGGCCTTTGTCGTGCTCCAGAGTGAGGCTCTGCAAGAAATGCTTCAAAGAACCGCTTTGGGAAAAGCGGCTGGCTGGGCACCTGCTGCAGTTTCAGTGGGGACCCAGGGCGTGTCCACGGAGTGCGTCTGTCCCACTCACCGTGGCCTGCCTGAGGCCGCCACTTGCACCAACAGTGCACGCAGCTTAAGGAACTGCTTGCTCGTTGGATTGCAAGCAACGGAATCAGACTAATTTAAGGGAAAAAAAAAAGAGGTGAATTGTTCGCTTGTTTGCTCTTTGTGCAGATACAAAGCACCTCCCAGAACCCTCAGGTCGGCTGCTGCTTCAGGAAAGCACTGGGGCTCCCATCTCACAGCCCTCAGGACCCCTCATCCCCGTTCTCATTCTTCTGCTTCTCTCTGAGTCTCTGCGTCATGCTCTCTGCAGACCAGCTCCTTCCCCACCTCTGCTTGCACGAGTCGCGGCTGCCTGCCCAACTATACTCACGGACACGCATTGCTTCCAATCGCCTAGAGACTTCGTTCTTCAACCCAAATCCGAAAGCTTTGTTTGGATAGTGACTACCCGCTCCAACCAGCTGTGGTCGTGAGCCCATGTAGAACAGCCACACGTGTGGGGATCCCATGCTGGTGCATGGCAGGTGTGCGTGTGTGAGAAAGAGAGAGAGAGAGAGAGAGAGACAAAGAGTCCAGAAAGGCAGAGAGAGGGCTTCCTCAGAGAAAAGGAAGCCCAATAACTTGCCCAAGGTTGTGTGGTGGTGGCACCAGGATTTGAACCCAGAGATGTCTGCTATGGGCTTCAGCCTTCTCTGCTCCTTCATTGTTACCTTCCTGGCTCCCTGCCCATCCCTGATCCCTGGAAGGTAAGTGAAGCCTATCATTATTCCCTTGTACCCTCTTCACGCTGGCATCTCCCTTTCCATACCCAGAGTCTGGTCTTCCTCCTCGTGGCTATCCCCTCGCTTCTCAGAAAACACCCTACCCGCTGGGGCTCCTTAGTGCTACTGTCCCAGACCCTGATCTCTGATGGTGATTTGCTACCTGATAAGGTAAAAGCAATCTGTGTGATGTTATGGATGCTGAAGTGACAACATGTCCACCCCCCTGGGTACCACATTGGTATTTTATCGGAGACAATATCTACTCTGAAGGTGGAAACTTCAGGACTCTGATGGGCTAATAGGGGAGATATTTGGGAGTGGAACTGCCTTTTGGAACTCCTGAATCATTCCCAATTTGAGGGCTTGAGAGACAGAGAGATGAATGTAGAGAAAGGGAGAGAAAAGCCTAATAAAATGTGAGAAACTTGTTACAAATACAGTCGTCTGGTCCGCACCTGCTATCCCGGATGAGTCTCGGGAGGTGGAGCCTAGGAATCTGGGTTTTTAGGATGTTCCACTCCCCCCACCCCGCACTACTCACTGGTGACTTTCGTGGCCATCTCAGTTGGACTGGGGACCCACTCCGCTGGCCCATGGGGACCAAGATGGCCAGAGGAGAAGCCTCATATTATGGTCAAACACCAAGCTGGTGGTGGACTAGGGAATGAGATCTGGGTCTCCAGATGCATGTTTTAGTAGGCTTGCAAAGCAGGGCCAGGCTCAAAGAAAAATAGGAAGAAAAATTTAGAAAGCCAAGGGCAAAACCTTTCTTAGACAGGAACAGAAATCTCCAGAAGAGAGGCTTCATGGGTTCAGTGGATAGCACCAGGTAAGACGTCCAGAACTGCCCAGAGTCCTCCTCCCCACCCAGAACATGGGCTCAAAGGGACCAACCCTACCTCCACTTGTCATTCATATCAGGCCCTATGGAAGGAGACAGTCAAAGGCTTTGGGGTCAGAGGCTTCAGAGTCCAAGGGGCCCTGGTTCGAGCCTCACTTCTGTGCTTCGTGCGATCTAAGGACAAGTTCTTTAATACCTCCATGCCTCAGTTCCTGTCTCAGCCTCTGTTCCCCCTAAAAGCAGAGCCCAAGAAATAAACTTGGCTTCAGATCACTTATTTCAGAAGGGATCCAAGGAATGGACACGAAGGGCCAGCTTGCAGGACGTGCACGGGCGAATCCTGGGGAATCCCATATTATTCAGGCGGTCGCTGCTGTGATGGCCTTCTGAGCAGCCTTATGAAATGCACCCACCTGGAGGAGGAACAGAGAGAACATTCCTCCGCTGGCTTCTATTCCTTGATGGTCATGGTTGGCTCTACTGCGCACTTCCTGGGCACAGGCTTCCCCAGACACCCTTGTGCTTGGGCATCACAGAAGTACCAATCGGGAAACTGGTCATTGCGGAGCTCGCCAGACAGTTTTCAGTGATGCCAAAAGCTATCGATCTAGCTCCCCGAGGGTTGTTATAGCATCAGAGCAGAGCGTCGCCCCAGACTCTGGGCTGCAAGCGACAACACCAGTTCTGCTTACTACAGGCATAGAGGACTCAGAATCAACAGTAATTTGGAGACTATGCCTTGGAAGGTGGGAAAAACTAAGGTGGCTGCAGACGGCCAAGCAGCAGATGGCACAAAACCAGCTTTTGGAGAGAACAGACTGGCCGGGGTACTTGTCCCGCTGCTGCTGGACTCTGTCATGAGTCCATCCAAACAGTCCCGGAGTCTGGCTATTTGCTCATGATTCAGAGTCCAGACGGGAGCAACTGACTAAGGAAGCCAGAGCCATCTGTCCACACCCGAAATACTCCAGGATGACTCGGGAGCGAGCACCTTGCTCTATTTGCTTTCCTACACCAAGACTTACCCATAGGAAGTCGAGTTATGTCCCGGCATCCCAAAGAATGAAACAAGTCACATGTGACATGTGCTCAGTACCGAGAATGACACACAGCAGGTGCTCAACACATAGCAGTTCCTGGGGCCCCACAAAGTTGTCATTCTGACTCCTCTATACGTCCTGAAACCCATTTTGGTACCTCACACTTGACTGACCAGTGAGTGGATTTCTGTAAGGAATAGGAGTCCTAATTAAAGCAAACCCAGAGCCCCCAGGGAGGATGCCCCCTGGGAAGGGGCGGCTATGCCCACAGGTTCATAGCTATTCTCACTTAGTTTTGCTCCCTGAGGGATGAGCTTTCATCTCTGCTGTCCAGAGAGAGGTTTGATTCTCTTGCAGAAGTCTCTGCTCCTCTCAAGTCCGGAGAAGTAAAGATTTAGACTTTGTCCGAACGGGCCAGGCACCTTGTTACACGATCCTGGATGGGAGCACTTGAGATTTAGGAGGCATTCTAGGAGAATCTCACTGCGTGAGGATGCTGAGGAAGGTTGTCCAAGGTCACACAGCTAGTGATCAGCAGGGCAAGATCCAGATGCAGTACAGAATCCTCTCTGTCTTCCCTTTGGATTGGTGGGCTACCTGCCTTGCAACATAATGATTTAACCCAACGCATCTCTAAGAAGTGCCTTTAAAAAGAGGCTCATTGAGGGGCTCCTGGGTGGCTCAGTCAGTTGAGCCTCCGACTTGGGTTCAGGTCATGATCTCGCAGTTTGTGAATCCAAGCCCCGTATCAGGCTCTATGCTGTCATCGAGGAGCCCATGTTGGGTCCTCTGTCTCCTCTCTTTCTCTGCCCCTCCCCCTGCTCCTGTGTGTTTTCTCTCTCTCTCTCTCTGTCTCTCTCTCTCTCTGTCTCTCTCAAAAATAAATAAACATTAAAAAAATACAAGAGGCTCATGGACACAGGGCCAGGTAGCCATCCCTTACCCCACCACTCACTCTGGAGGAGCGGCCATAAGGCTGGCATTGACAGTACTCCAAGGGGCCATGACAATGAGCCGATTTGAAGACCAAATGTGCAGATCTCAACTGGGTCACCAAACCATGTTCTCCTGGATCAGGAAGAAATTATGGAACTGAAGACCCCATTGCCTTCTTTGCGAATGAAGAAAAAGTCAGAAAGACAGTGATTTCCCGTGGCCAAACAGGTAGTCAATGGCAGACCCACACTTAGAATTTTAGAGTCTCCAAAATTTGGCGTCTCCTCCAGCCCACTGGGCTGGCAAATGCTTCCCACCCCAAATTGTTCAGCAGCTGAGTTGCCTCTGGAGAAGCCCTGGGGCAAAGATTCCGCCCTCCCTTTGTCTTCAGAAACAGCTTCCTTCTACTCCACTTTGCAATCATCCATTTGCTGTCCTAAAATTACTGCAGCCTCATTTGCTTATTTTAGCTACAATGGGTCTGAAACTTACAGTTGGCCTGTGTGAGCCTCTCAAAGCCAGAATCAATCCCCAGGTGTGTTTTTCTCTGAGTAGACACCACGAAGTGTAGACCAGTTATGGCCCAAAAAAATCAAGGAGGAAAGGATTTAGCGAGATTCTGCCCTCTCCACATTTCCCGGGTCACTAAAGAAGCTACTTCCATTAAGAATTCTCAGTCGTCTGTAACCCAAGAAATAAATCAGGTGTGCAACTGATCCGCACAGCCAGGGAGGCCTCCCCATCAAGCATCGTGGGGTTGGCACTGTGGGCACCAATATTTACAGATCGGGTCAAGCAGTGACACATGAAGCATGTTCTAAGAAGCAGAGGTCCTTGCACGCTTGACATCCATGGGAGAAGATGAAGGAAATGGAGCAGGGGTGACCTGCAGAACATTCCAGGCAGCCTCAGAGGACCTGGAGGGTAGCATGGGAGGTAGATGAGAACTCCCAGGGGATTATTCTCAGCATCCGCTTCATTACTTAGTCTTTCCAGTTGGAGGCGGTTGTTTGAACTGTGCGTATTTCAGCCAATAGCAGGCTCCCCGGCTTCAATCTGTCTCTTCTTCCTACGGTGCCTAGTACAGTACCTGGCACCTGGCTGGAACCCAGTAACTTTATGCCAAAGGAAGCAATTAATGGGGTTAGTGGCATAAGGCACTCTACAAACTCAAGTGATCCAAGTTTTTCTTGCTGATCAAAACTCTGCCCAGCCAGGGAACACTCAATGAGTGACGGCACAGTAAGGGCCATGCACTAGGGGCTGTGGGGTGCTGCACGGCTCCTGCCTTGAAGACCGCGCCGTGTGGCAGAGGAAGCAAGTGGCACACATGTGGTGTGGCTGATACTTTAATTTTTTTTAAGTTTCACTTATTATTTATTTTGAGAGAGACAGAGAGAAGACAAGCAGGGGAGGGGCACAGAGAGAGGGAGGGAGTCCCAAGCAGGCTCTCCACGGGGCTCGAACTCACATACCTCGAGATCATGACCCAAGCCGAAATCAAGAGTCAGACGATTAACCAATGGAGCCACCCAAGCACCTCTGATGCCTTAAGTTTTTAATGTACTTTCCCTTTTGCCTTCTTGCAGGGTAGCTTTCTACGGTCCATCCCAGACAACTCTCTCTCTGGAAGGAGATTCGACTCTTGTTTCAAAAGCGATGCAGGAAGACTGAGGCAATATTCAGTTACTGACGCACAAAAGAGGATTATGCCTCAGGGCAACAGTTTCATAAACCAAGTTGTTGTCTAAAAAAGGATTTCTAAATTCCTTTATCTCCTTCATTAATGTATCAGCCGCCTCAGTTCAGAGTCCTGATGACGAATACACAAATCGTGGGCCCTGTTTGCCATAGGGCTCAGCAAAGATTTGGAGATGAAAAGGGGAAGACATAATGAGTGCAAGCCCCACACCCCCATCCCCTTCCACACACTAGATGCCCCTCTGTGAGCCCCTCAGTGAGGCTGGGAATGGATTGCAGGGCCAACGAGCTGGACCTAGCACTAGCCAGCCCTCCCCCCACCACTGCATTCAGTGGGAGTGAAGGAGAGGCGGAGTCAACCCAGGGTGCCAGCCAACTCTCCCCCGACCTGAGGCTCTGGCAGTGAGTATCCCCCAGACATTACCCAGGCGGACAAGGCAGGTGCAGAGGAAATTCTACCCAGAGGCTTGGAGTCACCTTCCCATCACATGGATTTATAAAGACTTTACAAGTCCCTCTTTCTTCCTACACCTGGGTCCCATCTTAGCTCCGTATTTGTACTCAGATGAGTAAAAAGTTTCCTAACTGGACTGTCTCAAAGGATCAGAGCCAACTATATTCAATCACCTTAGACAGTTTGTTAATTCCCTACACGCCCCACCCCCACCCCCACCCCCGCCCCTTACCAAGATTCGAAGGAAAATCTCAATGCGTGGGGGGGAAAATCAACCAGTTCTATGTTTTCTGCATGTATACACTTTGTGAGGAACTGGTGGTCAGATCAGCCGGATACACATCCATCCCGAGCAGAGTGTGATTATGGCCAGATGGCTGGGAAAATGGTCAGCTGGTGGAAGTCCAGAGCAGAGTCCGGTGAGGATAGGATGGGCGTTTCTTGTTTCTGGCTGGCTGGCCCCCTCTTTCTTGCTTCTACAGGTCACCCTCCTTGGAGGACCAGCCTCCCGCAGTCGACGTGATCACAGTGAGGTCCCATCAGTCCCGTTAGCCCTCTTCCCACCCAGGCTTAGGCAGATTTCCCTCTGACCAATCAGAGAGAGAGGTGTTCATCTACACGAGTGCAGTGATTGGTTCAGGGTGGATAGTGTCCCGCCCAGGACCAAGAGTCTTCTCCGATCTTTGATATAGAGATGCTTGGAAGGGGGTGGGCGGGGAGGAGAGAAAAGATTTATCTTGCTTTTACATTTCAAACCATGAGGAACCAGGCTCAGGGCTACTAGGGACTGTATTTTTTGTTTTTGTTTTTTCTTTTCTTTTCTTTTTTTTTTCTCCATAGGTGGAAGGGCCCTGACTCACAGAAGGAGCCAAAGAAAGAGGTAGAAGTTCCAATTCTCAATGACAGTAATTTGTTCCTCTGGACCCATCCATGTCTAAAGTTAACCTTAGACTCCATAGTTCTAGGAATCACTAGATTCTATTTTTGACTCTCAAACTAGCTTGAGTTTTTATCATTCCCACCAAAGGAGAACCTCTCTCACATACAAAGGCCAGGAAGGCTGCCTGAAACAAGTAGGTCTAGAGCGAAATCTTTGAAGATGGGAAGCTTGTTTGCTTAATGGTTTGGTTAACAGAGGTGGAGAATGGAGACAGAGAAGAGAAAATGAGTAGGTGATGGGGGTGAAGTCTATAGAGTCCGAAGTTTGGCTGGGCCCAAATTATCTAGTCCTTGAGCACCCAAGAGAGGAGGCCCCTCCTGTAGACAATGGAGATCCATAAAAGGTGTTTGAGCAGAATGTGGCAAATGGAATCTGTCTTGTGGGAGGGTCGCTCTGACCTTGAAGCCAGAGATTTCAGGCCAAGGAAGCTTTGACTACCAGGTGCTCATCCCTATGCGTTTCTTTATGTCAGTGTCTATAACCACAGCTGGAATGAGCATGCCATGAGGGACCTTAAGGAACATGGCGTCCCATTCCTGCTTTTAACAGAAGAGAGGGGACACGACTTGCCCAAGATCATTGGCAAAATCCGGACTGGGGTCTGAGTCCCCATGTACCTAGACCATGACAAAATGGCGGAGTCTTTTTATGACACTTTTCTTACAGGTCAAGTGTAAGGCTTAACACCTGTATCTGTTTTCTATTGTTGTACAACAAATGGGCGCAAGCGTAATGGCTTCCAACAACACCCACTGATTAGCTCATGGTTCTGTAGGTCAGAAATCTGGCCTGGGGTGGCCGGGATTTCTGCTCAGGGTATCAGCCAGGTTGGGTTCTTATCTGGAGGATCTGAGGAAAAATCCATGTTCAAGCTCATTTCTATTGTTGGCAGAAGTCAATTCCTTGTGACTGCTGGACTGAGGACCCTGTTTTCTGGCTGGCTATCACCAGGGGACTCTCTCAGTTTCTAAAGGCCATCCAAATTTCTTACCATGCAACCCCTCCATCTTCAAGCCATAAATGGTGGCATGAATCCTTCTTACACTTCAGATCTCTTCAGAAAACACTGCTTTTAAAAGTCCCATGCGGGGGCGCCTGGGTGGCTCAGGCGGTTGAGTGTCCAACTCTCGGTTTTGGTTCAGGTCATGATCTCACAGTTGTGTACGTTCGAGCCCCATGTCGGGCTTTGTGCTGCCAGCACAGAGCCTGCTTTGGATCTCTCTCTCCCTCTCTCTCTGCCCTTCCACAGCTTACATTGTCTCTCTTAAAATAAATAAACTTCAAAAAAAAATTTTGTAAATAAGTAAAAAGCCTGTGGGATTAGGTCAGTTTCACCTAGTCAGCAGATGAGTGATCCTAAGCACATCGGCAAAATCCCTTCATGGCAGAACCAAGATCAGGGGTTGATTGAGAGGAGAAAGTACACGTATGATAAAGTCCGATAATCTTGGGGACCCATCTTAGAATCCTACCTTCCACTGCTCCACAGTGCCCCGGCCTGGTATGTGCGACTCACGAGGGGCATCTTATAGCTTATTCCACTGAACTGGTGTCTGGCTTGGGAGCATACATAAATACACAGAGGCCAGGCTCATCCCACCAGGTAAAGAAATAGAACTTAAGAGTCAGAGCGGGGGTCCTCTGGGCCAGCACAGCCGTCTGAGCAGAGCAGTCCACTACGGCGGCCTCACGCAACTGTGTTGTCCACTCAACCGTCCCCATAATTAGCGACACTATCTGTGATCCACCCAGTGGGCCCATGAGACTCAGCGTGGCCACTAGCACTTCCTGGGTAGCTCCATCGATTGGCATCCCTAGATGTGTTACATCGTACCATGAGCGAGTCTGGCCAACCTCTCTTGCAACTACCATTGGCCCGGGACCCAGGGGGTTCACCTAGGGTCCCCTCCAGCCCCGCCAAGCACCTTTATGTCAGCGGCTTAGCCTGTGAGCCACGTGGCTAGTCTTCAGAGAGGGGTCAGTGCTTAGCCTCTTTCAACAATTCCGTTACAGAGAGCTTGGAAGGGATGAGGGGGGAAATCTGCTCAAAGAGAGAAGTCCACAGGGAAACAAGGTGCAAGAAGGAACTCACCATTCTTCGCACCCTGGCCTCTGATCTCCCTCCTTTCTACTGGGAGGACTTGCTCTTTGCAGCACCTGCTTCCCTCAGTTCTGGAAGGTCAGAGGATCCAGCGGGTCCCCCCAAGCAGGAGCCCCACACTCTAGGAGAAGCGACAAGTACCACATTGTCTTGTGCTGCATGAGAGGCCCGCCTCTGACCCTCCCCGGCTCCGGCAGGGTGGGCTCAGCTCCGAGCAGTTTGTTTTTTTGAAAATCTCATAAATTTCCAAGAAAACTTCTCCAGACAACTGTCACGAGGCTGCACCTGCCAAACAAACACAAACAGACTCTCCTCCACCAGATTAGTTACTTAATTAAGAAGAGAAAGAGACAAGGCACATAATGTGGAGATAATTACCCAGCCTGCCAAGTCTCTGAGTGTAGCGTGGCTCACACACCAGCAAATTGCAGCGCTGCCGCTAATGCATATTCATCCAAAGTTGTAACCGCTGTGAACATTTTCCACACAGACGGCAATATGTTCAGCCGACAATCTGAGCTGCTTCTCGGATTCCAGCATCTTCCCACACCCTCGCCCTGCCTTCCCGGGCTCCTTCCCTGTCTCTCTGTGAAGGAATTTGCTAAACAAAGCAAATAGCAAGCGCGTTACAAGTGATTGGGATCAAAATGCACTCTGGTGACTGACGCGGTTAGGGGAAGATCAATTCCGGACCTCAAATGGAGGTGCTGGCTTGTTTTTTTTCTTCCCTAACCTACTCCCTCATTCAATTTAATCTCATTTAATTGAATTACCAGGATTTGTTGAGCGCTACTGTTTTTGGGCCGGTGCCAGCAAAGAGGAATGGAGGTAGCAAGAGGACTATAATGAGGCGTCAGCCCAGGAGCCCCAGCCCATGGGGAAAGGAGCTCTCCTCTGCGAGCCAGGAAGAGTGGGTATTATTTTAAGCCTCCTTGACAGATGAAGAAACAAGGCCAGAGAAATTACGCCAATGGCCAAAACAACACAAGTAAATCGGTGGTGTGGGCCTTTGCCATTTTTGGACTCCAAATCCTATGTACAAGGCAGACAAGGGGAAATTCTGCCCGGGAGACAAAGAAGGATGGAATGAAAAACAGAGCCCAGGAAGGGAGTGGGGAAGGGGACTCCATTCCCAGCTTTACTTAGTAGCTCCGCCACCTCAGGCACATCACCAAACGGAGAAGCTTACCTGTTTTCTCATAAATAAAATGTCGATGGTGAGAACTAAAAATGAGAAGGCTAACCAGATTAAATAAAAGCAAAGTCCCACACTGGGGCCTAGGATAGTGCCTGGCACTTGGTAGATGCCTGAGAGAGGGTCATATCTTTCCCTTGGCTAAAATGAAAGCACAGACCATGCAAAGTAGGAGAATGGGAGCGGAAATGCAGGAAAGTCAGTGAGATGGGAGCCACATGCAGAGTGGCCTTCACATATGTGAATATGTCTAAATGCAGAGTAAGGTCTTAGCTTACAGAAATGGAAGCGAGGACATTGTAGGTGCAGGTGAAAGCATGGAGGGCCAGACACATTCAGGAAAGGAAAGCATGAAGAGGAAAATCAGGCTGGAAGGTTAGGCTGGGCCAGGGCGTATAGGGCTTTGAATGCCAGGGTGAGAAGAATAAGCAAGGGCATTTGGAATACAGTTTGGGAGCCGGCAGTCAGGCCTTTGGAGGAGGAAGACCATAGGAGTATGATCAATCCGGAGAAGAAGGAATTTGGCTTAATTATTTCCAGCACATGCCCGAGTGGTAGGGAAATTGACAGTGTGGTGAACTTGGCCTGAAGGCTCATGATTTCGCCATTCTTATCTGATCCCCTACTCTCTCCACTCAGCCTTCCTTGCCCTAGGTCAGCTAAGAGAGTCAATGGGACACCACACCCAATTCTAAGAAAGATGAGGAAACTAACCCACTTTAAAGAAACTCAAAATTGCCTTTCTCACCTCAGGTTAGGCCCCAAAGATCTCAAAAGACATTAAAGGGAAGAGTGTGGTTGGCTTTCCTGAAATAACCTTAAAATATCAGGGCACAACACCTCTTATCCCTACTTCTTCTTAGTCCTGCAGCACTGCCTTTCCTAACCAAGGATTTCAATAGGTTTCCACAGGGATGGTAGCTCAGGGTGTGTGTGTGTGTGTGTGTGTGTGTGTGTGTGTGTGTGTGTGCCTAAAACACAGGGTGGTGAAACACTGTGAGGACACTTCTGATTCCAAGAGAAAGTTGGCCATGATGGATTGGCAGTGTCTGTCAAGGTCACAGTATGGAGGAGTGGGTACGTTTGCCATTCTTGGCCATTGGCCCTCGGTCTTTGGCTCGTTTAAGCCTTCGTGGAGTCTATGATCAATTTCTCGCACTCCCGAAAGAGTAGGGATCGGAAAAGAGCAAGGGTTGATGCCCTGTATTGAGCTCTTACAGGGTTAGAACACACAAGGGAAGTGCATCATTCTTAAATTGCCCTCCAGGGTTGAGGATGACAGACAGCCTGTTCGCAACCTTCACGGTGCGTCGGAATAACCAGCTGCTTGTGCAAGGGTGTGGGGGCCCCACTGAGATTTGGCTTCAGTGGGCCCGGGGGCAGGGGCAGACATCAGCGGGGAGCTTTACATGTGCTACCAAAGTGGGCACCTCTGTGCCAAGTGCAAGCCCAACTGACGGAGCAACCTAGAGCCCCTGATTGAGGCCCCCGTCATCAGGTGCCTGTTCCTCCAAGGTCATCTGAAGGTTCTGGTTCTGGTCTGGAGGTGCAGGAGGCTCAGGCAGTGAGAAGAGATAAAGATACACAGCGAAGAGATTTGTGTGTGTGTGAGAGAGAGACAGAGAGAGAGAGAGAGAACACATTATGCTGCTGTTGTCTGGGAAAGGCCCGCAGAGATGGGATCTGAGCAGGGCCTGTGGAGGACCAGCGGATGGAGACAGACAGATTAACTCGCATAAGGCAAGATGGGGGACCCTGAGCTGTGGGTGTTGGCTGGAGGCTGGCTGGAAGAGAACCCCCAGAGGGGTCTGCTGGGAGAGGAAGGCAGCGAGAGCCTGGGACAGGACCCAGGTGGCCCAAAAGAGAATTTGCCAAGGACTGAGGTCCTGAACCAGGGGGCCTGTCAGGTGTGAGCTCCCTCCAGGTTTATCTGAGGCCCAGTGGCCCTCTGGGAGTCCACGTCTGGTACTGCCTCTCTGTTTGAGTTGCCTATTCACATGAGGTATTCACAATTAAGATTCCCTTCTGACTGCAACGTCTTTCAGTAAAACTGAATTCCAAAAATTAGCTCCAGGACAGACTTGCAATGATATGCCCACGAGAGTTCATCAAGACCCACCCCCCTTCCAGATGGAAGAGTGGGCTCCCATGGCCAGCACCCCTCCCTGCCTGGGCCCCAGGGCTCTTCACCCGCTTGACCCCAGTGTGTGCTGGGGGAGGGGGTTTGCCAAGAGCCTCTTGTTTCAACTGTCCCCTTCCTGTCTCCCACCTGTTCACCGGAACTTCTACATTAGTCATCTGTTGTCAAGGAAATGCTCTGCTTCCTCCAAGGTATGAATGGGGAGAGGGATCCCATTTCGGGGGAGGGGGAAGTGATTTCCCAGGCTGGCTTAGTGTACACCTTCATCACTACCTGGACAGCAGAGGCTGGAGTGGTTTCCAGAGCTGTGGCCCTCCTACCTCCCAGAGTTAGGATCACTGCAGAGCTCTGTTAAAATGCAGATTCCGGGCCCCACCTGCCCTCCTGAATCAGCATCTCTGTGGTTGGGTCCGGGGATTGGGCACGGTATTGAGACTCAAAGTAGGGTGTCTGGAGGTTAGAAAGAAACCATCTCAGGCTTCACTGGCATGCAGAATACGCTTCCAGAAGAATGCGGCATTTTCTCTAACTTAACCGTGTACAGACGCAGGTTTCCAACAGTTATGTCTTCATCACTTGGCATTTGCAGGAATGCGTGCGTGTCACCAAGCTGGAGAGGCAGATACACAGGATTGAATATACAGGGAACCAGAACTGGCCTTTGGAATATTTTCTCTGTGCCTGGAAATGCCTAGTCCCTGACAAGTCACTCGGAGCTCTCCTGGCGAAAAGGGTGTTTCAAAGTTGTTAAAGACGAGCCGGCGTTTAATTAGATAGTCGTTCCTGGTAGAACCAGAAGAAGTAAAAGAACGGTAGCAGTCAGAAGCACTCTGCTGAGATCAGAGGCGCACAGCTTTGCCTGTTCCCTGGAGACCCAAAGAATCTACTTGCTACGGTCTAGGGGCCAAGGGCTTGCTCTCTGTTTATGTGTCCGGCAATCGCAAAACTCAGCCCTGTAAGCCATCTGCACCTGCCTTGACACTGTAAAGCCCTGTTCAAACACGGGCCATTATTATGACAGGACTTTGTTCTCTCCACAAATACTGCTCGGGCATCCACTCCAAGCCAGGGGCTTTGCCGTAATTCACCTTGTAGGGGACAGCCTAGATTCTCACATCCGTTTCATCAATGCGGAGACAGAAGTGTAAAAGATGAGCCCAAAGTCACACGATCAGTGGGAGACTGGACTCTGTGCTTCTAAGAGAATCCCTCTTTCCACTGGTCTTCCCATCAGGGTGGTCTTTCTTTCTTTGGCCAAAGCCAGGATTCTCCACACTGTTAGTGTCTGACCTTTGTGGTATCCAAAGGGGCAGTGACATTTTCAAACCAACTTGTTTAATGTCTTCTGATGAACACTGCCTGCTGGTTGAGATGCTACGGAGACTGTTAGGAGGTGGAAGGCAGTGGTATGAAAAGCAGCAAACTCAGGGGGTTCTGAAAGCAGTGCCCCCATTAGGAGGATTCTCTCTAGATCCTTCCTCCAACCTGGGTTCACTGAGCACACGCTCGGCATGGGTCCCGTGGGGCCTGGGGAGAAACAGAAATCACGGGCTGGCACCCTGAGCTCGTATTTTGTCCCTTCCATTTGTGCAGAATGCAATCCTTGGTCCCTCCCGTATAGAGGTTTGTGGGCTTGGAAGAGGGTTATTGAGAGTGGGATGGGGGCCTCTTAGTGGTACCGGGTGGGGGGGCGTTCAGGAGAGCAAATCTGGGTGGTGCTGGAGACTCATCCCCAAGATGGCGGCCCAGCGGGTAGACTCAGATGCAGGATGGACAGACCTTGTCTTCCCGTTGACCAGCTGTTGCTCCCTAAATGCGGTGGAGCACTATGGGGGAAGGACTCTTCCCATGGGGCACCCAGTCCTAGAGCCTGGTCTACACATGCCCAGGAGGCTCCTGCTCTTTCTCTGATGGGAAGTCCACCCCCAGGACTCCCTGTTTTACCTTACCCTGCAGGGCACTCCCAGTGTGTGTGAATAGGCTTCCTTTGCATTACAAGGGCAATGACAATGGCCTGGGGCAGACCCGAGGCAGGGTTTTGTGAAGTGGAGAGAAAGCAGTGGGCAGGAATCCTGAGAGGCCATCTCTGCATCCAGGCTGGTTCTGATGGGTGGACCATTGCTATGGAAACGGCTGTAGAGCTAACGGCCTGAGACACAGGAGCACAGGGCTGGCCTCGATGACAAGCCCCTAGGCCTCGTGACGCCCCGAGATGCTGGGACATTGCATGGAGGCCTGGGACCAGGAGACCCCTCTTAACCCTCTGAGGGCCTCCCGATGAGGAAGTGCAGGCCCTGCCATGACGATGGGGTGTCCTCTCCACCCCAGACCCCGACCCGCCTGTTCCCACCCTTGGAGGCAAGAAGGGCTGCATCTTTTTGAGTCAACCCTAGACACTTAGCCCACAGTTTCCTGTCTCCTTCCTTCTCCAGGCTGGGCTCGCCTGGGGGCTGAACCCTCCATGAGCACGACCCCCGTCTTCCTCTCCTTCTGCCTCGTCCAGTATCTTTAGGGGGACGGACTTACCCGCTAGAGGGAAGGAACACCATGCCAGGCCTTACACTGGGTGCTTTGTGCATCTCATTTAATCCCCATTACTGCCCTGCGAGTCCAGGATCACAGCCCTGTTCTGCAGTCAGACCTCATTTAAATCCTTGCCTCTGCCACCTGCCCACCACATGAAGTTGGCAAAGCTCCCCAATTCCCAAGCCTCCATCTTTGCACCCATAAAAGAGAGCTGTGGAAAAACACCGACTTCTTTGTGAGGGTGCCCTCTGACTATCATGAGAGTTCTGATGATGAGCTCAGGAAGCTTTGAATGACTTGCCCAAGGTCACAGAGCTGATAAGCGGGAGAGCTGGATTGGAATTCAGTTCTGACCAGTTGCAGAGTGCTTCTGCCAGAGGGGGGTAGGGCAATGGGGCTCAAGTCCAGTGGTGGCACCGGAAATGCAAATTCTCCGCAGCCCCCACCCCCAGGCCCACAGAGTCAGGGATTGGGGGAGGGGAGAGGCCAACCCCAGCCATCTACCTACTCTCCTGGAGATCACCATGTAGGCTCAGGCTTGAGAACCCTTGATAGGAGAGAACAGGACATTCCCTCAGCCTCCTTACTGCCCCGCCCACCTGTCACTCCCAACAAAACCTCAGAGCTTTTGCTAAGCAGGCATCAGACAAAGCAAATCCGAAAGAGCCACGAGGATGAGGCACGAAGGAGCCATTAGAATCACGGAGGAAGTCGGCACCAACGGGATAGTTACTTTGAATGAGTTCTTAAAAACAACAACATAAGGTAAGTCATATCTTCATCATCAGTTCCTGAGACCTCGCTCCCACCCTTCCTGCCTCTGGATGCGCCCCCCTGGCTCCCAGTCCCGAGAAGGAACAGGGCGCAGTACCTTGCACAGTCTGAGAGCTTCACCTCGCTGCCACGGAACCGGGCAGCGTGAGAAGAGGGGTGACTGGGGGTCTGCAGCTCCTCCTGTGAGATCTTGAAAAGGAAAGAAAAAAAAAAAAAGACCGACAACTTTTCCATGGAAACTGGAAGAAAAAGCCCGGGAGACCCTCCGTGCTGTCAGTGGAAGGGGCAGAAGAGCCCCACGAGGACTGGGGGAGGTGCCTAGAACTCAGGATTCTTGAGACAGTTGCCTGACCCTGACCCTGACCTTGACCGTCAGCGCCTCCTAAAAATCGGCTCCCTGGGTGCTTCATTGCCCCCACGCTGGTCCCAGCCCTGAATGGAGGTAAACCCATCCCTTGGAATTCGAAGTTTGGTTTCCCCCCAAATAAATCACCCGAGTTGAGGCATCATTACCTGCTTTGATTAGAAAAAGACACCTGCAGAAGAGACAGGTGAGAGCCCAGAAGCGTCTGCTGACACCTGCCTGCCCGGGGTTCTGCTCGGAGGAGTGAGCCTCCCGCCCCCACACCGAGGCAGGAGCCCTGCTGACAGTGCGGCACCCCGGGGACCCCGCGCCCGGCCTCCCAGCTGCCAGGCCAGCCTCTCCACGCCCGCAGCCTCCGGGCTCTTACGGCAGCAGGTGGGAGCCCCACCGGGGAAGGCTATGAAACTCACAGCCGTAAACGAGTTTATTATTGTTGTTAACTCGGGAAATAAACGTCTCAAGCACTAATAAAACATTGTGTTTTCTGTCTTTATGTCTCAGAGCCCAGGTTTTTCCCAGCACTACAGCTGCTTGGAGCTGGTGTGGCCTTCGGTGATACAGCCCAGTGTCTGGGGCCCGGGGTGGGGGGGCCTCTGCAGCCCCAGACCCCGCCCCACTGGGCTCCTTCAGGAGGCATCAGGAGACGGGATCACGGCAGAGGGGCTTGGCCGGGGAGAAGGGTTTATAAGGAAGAAAACACACACAGACCCTGAGGTGTGTAAGGAAGCATTACATTTCCTCTCTGCTCCGGGCAGTGTGCGTGTGTGCGTGCACATGTGTGCGGGTGCAGGTGTGTGCATGTGCACATATGTGTGTGTGTGTGTGTGTGTGTGTGTGTGTGCTGAATGCCCTCCTGCTTTTACATTATGAGCACTTGACATGGAGTCATGATGACAGGCACATAGCTGCTCTCTCTGGGCCCTGGGGGTGACCGTGCATAAACCCTGGCGGTGCTGACATCCTGAATCTAAGAGAGAAGGACCGGTCCCCTTTGGCGAAGGTTCACCCTGGGCAGATGCAGGTGAGAACAAATTCTTCAGGAGTTTCGGGCTCTTTTACTTGCTGGATGTTTTGATCAGGCCAGGGTTAGTTGTTACATCATATAAACTTGAAATTATCGGGGAGGGGGGGTTAACACAAAGTGAGTTTATTTCTTGCCCCATGAGGGGGTTTCTGGGTGATGGGTGGCCTCTCCTCCTTGTGGCGATTCTGGGCTCTAGGCAGCACCTGACTTGGGGTGGTCACCCCTCTCGGGTCCGTGTAGCGGCTGGTGAATGAAGGGAGCTCATGTCCACTGTGCAGACCTGGTCACGGGAGTCTGGGGGCCATGGTCACTGACTGAGCGCGGGCTAGGAGTATGAATTTCGGGCGGATGGCGGTCTCTGCCATGGGCTGTGGGGCTCAGCCTCTTACAGAGCCTGGCTAAGGAGCCAAAGTCACAGATCCCTGTCTACAGGTGCATCTGACCGCCCTCCGTCCTGACATCTGCTCCCTCACATGGACTGATTGTCACTAGGGGGACCGAGGAAAGGTGCATGATGCATGACTGCCTACAGGTAGGTGATCACTTGATGCCTCAATGTCTCCAACTGGAAAGTGGGGTTTCTGAGAGTACCTACATCTTCAGACTGAGTGAGCTTTAAATGAGATGACACACGTGAGTACCCTTAGCCCATGGGACCTGCACTCACACTGTGAGTGGTAAGTAATGAAGGTGGGGTGGAGGAGGGGTGGGGTGGGGTAGAGCCAGGAAAGCCAGGAAAGAGGCAGTTCCTGTGGATATGGAAAGGAGACACTCTGGGGTACCCAGGTGGCTTGGTGGGTTGAGCGTCTGACTTCGGCTCAGGTCATGATCTCACAGTTTGTGAGTTCAAGCCCCGCGTTGGGTTCTACGCTGACTGATCAGAGCCTGGAGCCTGCTTTGGATTTTGAGTCTCCCTCTTTCTCTGCCCCTTCCCCACTCATACTTTGTCTCTCTCTCAAAAATAAACATTAAAAAATTAAAAAAAAAGAACTGTATGTGTGTGTGTGGCTTAAAATCACTCATGCAAAAACAAATGGTTACCAAACACCTTCCCTCAGACAACAAATCACATACAATCACACAGAGTGGAGAGAGAAACAAATTTGGACTTTTTTTCAGAAAAAATAATGCAGTTTCAGCTATAGATGCTAGGTGCTATATTTAGTGTAGGTTTGGCATAATCATATATGGCCTTACATTATTTGAGGGTTTAAGTAAGTATATCCACTCCAAAAATAATTAGCCTGCTAGGAGCTTGGAGAGAGAGGGAGACAGGAAATGTGGCCTCTGGTGCTCAAAGAGCTGGTGATGGAAGGCATGTGAGAAAGGGGCAGCCTAGTGTGGGCATTTAAATAAACAGCCCTGTGATTAAATGCGGGCACCGTGGGGACAGCTCTGGGGGAGGGCAGGGAGCTCTGCATTGCTTCCCCGGCCAGGCAGCCAGCCAACCCTTCCTTGGTGGCCCCTTTGCTGGGTGATGGGCACAGGGGTACGTGGGGGCAGGGGTGACAGTGTGAAAGGAGCCTGGTTGGCCTTCTGATCCTCCCTGGGAGCCCTGGGGAACCCCGAGACACTGGCGACCATGAGGATGACATTAAGCTGTGCGACGTGCACGGGCCGGGATGTGACGTGGGGTCAGCCCTGCACAAGATCTTAACACAGAGGGCCGAGAAGGCTCTGCAGGGCATACAGGAAGTGCTTAATACATGGTTGAAGGAAATCAGCGATGCGGCTGCCCCATGCCTTCCCTTCCTTCCTGCGCTCCTTCCCTTCTCTTCCCCACCCTCTCTATCCAGGCAGCTGTGATGCTCAGTGTGTGAAGAACATTCTTTGCCGTGCAGAATTCTCCTGTACTGTTCTGAAGGCACTCACCTGAGAGCAGCCCAAATGGTGTGTGTGTGTGTGTGTGTGTGTGTGTGTGTGTGTGTGTGTGTGTGACTGCTTGGTCTGATTGGGTGGAAAAAGCACACAGGCCTGGGAACCACACTGCCCCTGGTTCTCCTCCCAGCTCTGCCATTGACCAGCTGCGACTTGGGCCAAGGGTGTCACCTCGCCAAGCCTCAGGGTCCCGGTGCCTAAGGGGAGGGCTGACAGCAGGTTCAACAAGACGCAGGTGGGGGCACCTTGTCTTTGCTGTCATAGCTATTAAATAGCTGTCAGTGTCCTTTGCTCGCACGTTATTCCAAGGGCCTGGATAGTCCTACAGTCTTACTTCGGTATTTCACTTGTGACTGTCCGCCATTAGCATATCAGCTCTGGGGTCGCCTGGGTGGCTCAGTCCATTAAGCACCTGACGTTGAAGGGACGCCTGGGTGGCTTAGTCGGTTAAGCGTCCAACTTTCGCTTAGGTCATGATCTTGCGGTTCGTGGGTTTGGGCCCTGCGTCGGGCTCTGTGCTGACTGCCAGCTCAGAGCCTGGAGCCTGATTCGGAGTCTGTGTCTCCCTCTCTCTCTGACCCTCCCCTGCTCACGTTGTCTCTCTCTCTCCTAGAAGTAAATAAAAATATTAAAAAAAAAAAAAAAGCACCCAATGTTGACTGAGGTCGTGATCTCATGGCTCCTGAATTTGAGCCCTGCCTCAGGCTCTGTGATGACAGTGCAGAGCTTGCTTGAGATTCTCTCTCTCTCTCTCTCTTTCTCAAAATAAATAAATAAACATAAAAAAATATCATCTCTTAAGCCTCTGATCCTTGTGAAAATACAGTGCCATTGGGAGAAAAATCAGGGGGTGCTGGGCATGATAGAAACTGCAGAATAAGGGGCTGGAAGATGCTGGAAGGACACACACACACACACACACACACACACACACATTGGTTCTACTTCGAAACAATTGGTAGAGGCTTCTAGGGGTGTGGTACTGAGGATTCTGTGATCACTTCCAGCTTGGGGGAAGGCATGCATGACCAATGAGGGACGTCTGTCAATAAAGGTGTGGGCGTCCGGGGTCGTGCAGGGCACGGGGAAAGAGGGCTGACAGCAGCCCGGTCGCTTTGGTTGTTGACCGCCCAGCGCTCGCTGGCTCATCCCCCCTCCGGCTTCTGCCTAGATCCTTCCTCCAGGAGGTCCTCCTGACTGCTCTTCCTACATTCAGCCTGGCCTCTCTTTTCCTCTCTCGGGACCCCTCCAGCCAGCCTGGACCCCCGGCATTGACATTCTGTACTGTAAGCCCGGCTGCCGCCAGCCCCCGGAGGGTAAGGGCTGTGAGCATGCGGCTCCATGCCCCCGCATCTTCTCCCGGTGCCTCATTACAATATTGTCGACATTCCCTTCGAAAGGGCACCTCTCCGGACGCCTTCACTTTTTTATTAATGTGTGTGAAGGCGAGTCAAGCCTGATTATCATGAAGACAATTGCTGGAATCCCTCCTGGAGAAGGCTCATCCAGGCCGTGTAGGCGGTTTAATTTCGGAGACCCATTAATTGGCAAAACTGCTTAAGCAGCTGCTCTTGGTGTCATTTGAGGACCACTTTGTGAGAAGCAGAGGGGAGGAGAGAGGGGAGGAAGGAAGTGGGCGTCCCAGCAGCTGGCCTGCCCGGCCCTGGGACACAGGCCACCACTCCACAGCCCCCAGGGGCCCTATTCGCCACAGGCAGAATGACAGATACAGGTGCTCCGGCCCATTCTATGGCCTTGATGTTGCTGCCCCCTCTGCCCTGCTCCTAGCCAGTCACTTGGACTTCAGACTTGCACCCACCACCAGCCTCTCTGCTGCCTCTGCCCTCTCCAACCACTTCCAGCCAGGTAGCAAACTCCCATTCATTTTCATATCTGGTTCAGAGTGCTGACTCCGCCAGGAAGCCTCCCGAGGTTTGCTCCCCTCACATCAATCAACTCCCTACTCTCTGTGTTCCCTCACCTATCCACTGATTCCAAGGTAAGAGTGCATTGTGGACAGGGTTGGCGGTGCCTTCATCCCTCTCCTCCACGGAGAGCCCATTGCCGTAAATGGGTTGAATAAAGGTTGCTGTTCAACAGGCATGTGCTAAGTGAGGAGTGTGGGGCTCGTTTCCGGCAGAGGGAACATCTGACCTGCTGACATAGGACGGAGAGGCGGAGATTCTGAGAAGGACGCGGTGCCCCAGCTCAGAGCTGGGGAGAGAGCTTTGCCGAAGGAGAGTCCTGGGCTGGGGTTTAGAAAAGGCACATGGCAAAGCTGGTACTTGTTCTGACACCCGAGTCTTTCCAGAAAGATAAATACACACACACACACACACACACACACACACACACACATACATATTCTGGTTAATTCCTAGAAGACACGTCTCAGGATGAATGTGTTTTAAAAAAAAATCACTGAAGCAAAGCATGTATGCAGTAAGGAACATCAGTGTGAAGTAGAGTCCTCACTAACTGCTCACATTCATATCCACGTCATCACTCCCACCCGAATCAAGAAAACCTAGAATACTTCTGGCTCTCCAGAAATCTCCCTAATGCCTTCTCCCAGGCGTCGAGGCCCCAGGAGCAATCCTTCAGCTCATCCTGGATGACTTCTGGAATAGGAGGGAGGAATCTTTCTGCTCCGGCTACATTCACTTGATCTTCGGTCTGCAAGGCTCAACCATGTTAGGCGTGGCCTATGGGAGCGAATCGGCCTTTAATGAGTGCCTTGCATGAACCCAGGGCTGGCAAAGACCTCCTACCCATCACACATCCATTTCCCCCGCCTGTCCTACTAAATAGACCTCTAGGTCACATACGATAGCGGTATGCACAGCTCAAAAACCGCATTTCTCAGGCTTTCCTGCAGTGGAGGGTGGCCAAGACAGTGGAAGCCATTCAGCAGAGTTTCTGGGGAGCTCTTCATGGAGGCCTGAGTCAGCCATGAGGCCTCCCTGCTCCCTCTTTCTTTGTACCCCATGTGTGAACGTGATTGGCACTCTGGCAGCCATCTTGGGCCAAGAAGTGACGAGATAGGGCCACAGGATAAGAATGGTGGAGCAGAAAGCTAACTTGAGCCTGGATCCCTAAGAGCATCCCAGAGCCTCCTTGGGAAACTTGGACTGCCTTCCTGCGGGCTTGGGTAAGCCCCTGGTACTTGGGCTTTCAGGCACAGGCAGGAGACCCTAATCCTAATCATTGGTGCACTCCATGTCAGTGCATAAGAGCTTCTCACTGCATATTGAAGAAAATTCAGATTCTTTTCGATGGCCCACGTAGCCCTGTGTGGTCTGGCTGCTGGCTCCCTTTCTGATCCCTTCCTCCATTCTCTCCTTTGCTTTCCATTCCCAGGACCCCTCTTTCACGTCCTCAAATACTTGAGCCCCCCCCCCTTTTTTTTTTTTTGCCTCAGGACCTTTGCACACACTATCCCTCTGGCGGGAGCACTTTTTATGACACCTACCTGGTTTCCCCTCTTCTTTCCACTGAACCTTAAGCACTTTAAGGAAGCCTTCCCTAAGCACCTAATCTAAACTAGATGCTCCTGTAACTCTTCATTTATGAGACCTATCACACTTTGAAATTATATATGCATCAGTTTCTTTCTTTAAAGCCTGTTCGCTTCCTCTAAGCCCTCAGCTCCATGATGGCAGAGGACTGTGATTTTGTTTTGCTCACTTTTCTGTCCCCAGAGCCCACCACAGTTCCTGACACATGGTAAGTATTCCATAAATACTTTTGAATAACCGAGTAAACGGATGAATGGATGAATCAGAGGGAAATACAAAGGAGACTATAGCTCCCAGCCCTACAATAAAGAAGACTAGCGATCTCAGCTCCACAATAAAATAAAAGCCATGAAATATAAAAGATACCAAGATGAACAGAAAGCTATGGGACCAAAGCCACATTAATGGGGGGGATGGTGGCAGAAACTCATACAAACAGGCAGTGTTCTGAGAATCCAGAAAAGAGGAGGTAAATATGATCAAGAAGGGCTTCACAGAATAGGAACAACTATCAGCAATAGAAAGTGGAAAGCAATTTGTGTATTGAGGAAAATCTATTGATTAGGATTGGGTTCAATTGTGAGTAACAAAAATGTCAAAATAACAATCAATGGGTTAAAGAAGACCCAAGTCTGTTTTACACTCATGTGAAAGACATTAAGTCACCAGGGAGTTAAATGCTTTCTATCTTGCTTCTCTGTCATCTTTAGCCTGTTTTCTGTTGGTCCAATATGGCTGCTCATGCTCCGGCCATTGCATCCAGAATCCATGCTGCAGGAAGAAAGGAGAGAAAGAAAAAGAAAGAGAAAGAAGAGACAGAATCTAGGTATATGGTCTGTCTTAACCTCAGGGAAGTCTGGGAAATGTAGCCATAATTCCAAGCCCAGATTGATGTCAAGGGTCTATAAGGAAGAAGGGCAGAGTAGGTATTGGGCTAAGCCACTGCAGCATCTACTTAGGAGAGGGTAGGTGTTCTGTGGAGGTATGGCCGATTACAAAGGAGGCCACTCTCTCTTTCTCTCTGTCCCTCCCTCAAAAATAAATAAACATTAAAACAAAAAAAGGGGGTGGAAAGAAATCACATGAGGAGAAAGCCAGGCACTCCAGCTGACCACCAGATGTGTGAGCGAGGCCATCCAGGACCCGCCAGCCCCGGGCCACCCCGTCAAAGGACTGCAGACCTGTGAGCCGAACTAAGTGTTGCTTTAAGTCGCTAAGTTTGGGTCTGGTCTCTTACCCAGCTGTGGATACCAACACAGGTAGAAAGCGCGTGAGAACATACTGGAAGTGTGCAGGGCTAGCTGGAAAGGATAGTTCTTGGCAGGCTGATGAGAAGCCTGCTTCTTCCAAAGAATCCCACTGATGTCTGGATATCGTATATGCCCCAATTCCAGAAGAAAGTCCTTCTGAGAGTCAGAGGCCCTCCCAGATACTTCTGGTTGGAAGAACACTGGAAGAGTGAGCCGGGAGTCCCAGCCTCCAAAACCCGATTTTCCACCGCAGTTGTGCGCCCGAAGCAAGCTCCGACCCACGCCTGCCCGCAGGCTCCCATGTGCCAGCCAGGGTGTCAGCTTCAGCCCCGGGGGCCCTTGGATGGTTCCAGTAAAACCAAGGCAGCCAATGAAAAAGCAGAGACCCAAGCTGGGATTCGGAGAAACGGGAAGGGGCAATGGATCTTTGGAAAAGCTACCTGTGATCTGGGGCAGAAGTATTGGCTCAAGCTTAAGGAGGGAGGGGCGGCATGGGGGGGAGTTCTGTGCCACCCCCGAGTGGCCATGACCTTCCTCTGAGGGTCTTGCATGCAATCACTCATGGTTCTCCCCTGGCGGGACCGCAGAGGCCCAAAACGCAGGGACTCTGATCTGCTGGACCCCTCAGTGGGGAGGTGACAGGGCTGGAAGTCTCCCACTGTCCTCACCACCACACCAATCACCATGCCACCCCAGGAGCCACAGTGATGACCGGCGTGGGCGCCTGTGGCTCTGCTCCTGGTCATTTTCTCCATGGTGTCGGGACTGGGCCCTGGATCTGCCCACCTCCCCCATGTCATGGGGGCAAACAGCCAGCGGCTACCCCGGCCTTTGCCGACCCCCCACGGGACTGGTGTGTGGCGGAGCACGCAGCTCTCCGGTCAGGTTCAGAGCTGTGGTCGGTGCCTGTGTCCCCCAGCCCCGTGCTGGGCAGCCAGACGCTGGCCCGCGGTCGAGGCACCACCACTTTCCCATCCCCGGGAAGAAGGCGGACACACCTGCTGCTGGTGAACTCAGCCCCGGAGGCCATGTGGGCTTTACACACCCCCCACTCAGGAAGACTCACCCACTTTCCTGCCCAAATACCAGTGTCCGCGGAACCCGGTGACCAGTGCTGCCTCCAAGAATAAGGGAGCAGTTGTTCAGGGCTCATATCCACGGTCTGTTACTTGCTAGCTGTGTGATCCTGGGCGCTTTAGTTAACCTCTCTGATCCTCATGCATGAAACAGACGTGATACTAGCCTCTTCCAAAGGCCGTTGGGAAGATTCAGAATTAATTTTTAAATCAGACAATGTATCTGATCACCTTGGTCTTTCCGGAATATATTGGGTAGGTGTACCAAACAGGGTGTGTTGGCTCTCAGGACCATACTCTCCTAGTTTTTTTTTTAATGTTTAGAATGAGAGAGAGAGAGCAGGGGAGGGGCAGAGAGAGAGACACACAGAATCTGAAGCAGGCTCCAGGCTCTGAGCTGTCAGCACAGAGCCCAGTGCGGGGCTCAAGCTTGTGAACCGCAAGATCGTAACCTAAGCTGAAGCCAGATGCTTAACTGGCTGAGCCACCCAGGTGCCCTGTCACACTCTCCTGTGATGACTGCCTGCTCTAGGATTATCCCTGAAACTACATTTCCCAGGTTCCCTCGTCTGTGGGCTTCCCATTAGCATCTGCCAGTGGGAGACCCTGGCGGGAGACCGGAAGAAGGCGTTTATTTGACTGCTCCTGGCACTGCCTTCAGATGAGGCGGGGCCATGTGCCCGAGAGCAATGGTGGCCCTGGGGGATCCCAGGTGGGCCACAGACCCCAGGACAGAGGCAGCCTCCTGGATGAGGGATAAGAACCTTCACTTCCTTTTGCCCTCTGACCCATTCACCCCCCTGTAACCAATTCCTTGCACTACATCTGCTGGAAACATCCAGAGCAGCTCTGATCTCCTGCCTGAGCACCGAGGAACGCTGCGGGCAGCAGGTGGCCTGCATCTGCAGGCTCTGTCGAGTCCTCTGTGCATCCTTCTCTGAACCTTAGCCCAGGCGCTCTGGGGTGCCAAGAACCACCTAGCACCCCACACACGCACTGTCGACTCTCCGATCGGAATCCAGACTTGGGCCTCAGTTTCCCCTCACAAAACAATGACTTGAACCCTTGGCCCTTCCTTCTGTAAGAGGCTCAGCTCTTCTGTTCTAATTAGTCCTTGTAGGCCCTGTTTCGACCCCAACATGCCTCAGCTCGCTCATTACCCACCACTGCCAGGGACTGTCAACCACGCTGCTGAGACAGACTCCTAAAATGTGTGCGACGGCGAACTTACCCTTTCAACAGAGCAGAGAGAGGAATGGCATCTGTTGGCAACACAACCCAGAGATGGCACTGGGGCCAAAGCAGCCCTGTGGAGGCCTGGACTCTAGCCTCCATTCTTCCGAATGGCAAAATAGTATTATGCCCATTGTACAGACGGACACAGTGAGTCTCAGAGAGCGAAAGTGACTTGCCCGTGGCTTTCTTCTGGAAAAGGCGCTCATCTGACATTAGCACTCACCACTTCCCTATTTTAGGTGCTGGTGGGGTCTGCACACCCCTCAGCTCCACAGAGCCCTCAACTCGGGCAGGGTCCCACACACTGGGCTTGTCCAACACCAACACAACACGAGGCCTTGATTCTATCTCTGTCCAGTGCCATTTTCCACCAGGAAATTAAGACACTAATTGGTGCTCAAGTGTTGGAGAGCGGATGTGCCCTCTCTTGCTTCGAAATGCATTTGTTCTTTGCTGACCTTGACCTCCTACTGTGAGGTTGTGCCCTCCCCCACCCCCTGGAGGCATGCAGTGCGCTTTCAGACAGGGTCCTCCTTTTCCAACGACAAGGTCTAGTCCAACGGAACACATCGGTAGAAGGAGGTCATGACTAGAGGTCAAGAGACCCGGCTCTGATCTGGGATCTCCTACCAGCCGCTGACCCTGTCTCTGTGGAATCCCATTGCCTCTCCAGAACGATCAGGTGCATCTGTGCGAAGCCAAACAGCTACAGATGCACTTTCTCATTCTGTCCCATCGAAGGCAAGACAGACAGCCCCACCGCAGAAAAGGGGAGATGGAGGCCAGAGAGCTGAGGACTCGCCCAGTATCCCGTGGACCCAGAGGGCCAGAGCCCGACCTTGGACCCAACTTTCAGGCTCTGCGTCTAGTCCCACTACGCTCACTGGGGCACCGGCCGCTTTCTAAGCTGTGAGCTCTGGTTTGTGCCCGAGTGCCTGAGCAGTGGCAACCCCGGGCGGTGTGGGAGGAGGTGCCACAGGGCTGCATCAACTCCCTCCCCAGCGGGGAGCCCTCTCCAGCTTAAGCTCAGGGCTGGCCCTGCAAGGTACCGGGTGGCATCCCAGCATTTCCCTCACCTGCCTGGGCTTGGCAAGCGGAGCCTGAGAACAGATGCCGAGCACCTTGTTCTTGGCACCGGTGATGGATTTGTGGGTCCCCTTCTAGGAGCCACGCTCACCCTCCCCCCCAACCCCCCGGTATACGGTGTGTCAGCCCGTCCCGGGCTGGTGAAAATAAACAGCGCCGTTATCCCTCCGCTGACTGCCACACAGTCAATTTATACCACTTAAGACACAGGATAAATGGCTTCTCAGTTTCATAATGAAAGGAATATTTCATTTTGCAGAGCTGAGGAACTGTTTATTGAGCATAAAAGCAACATTTGTGCTGTGTTTTGATAATAAACGGATCTGGAAGTCGGTTCGTTTAGACGGAGACTTGCACCTGACCCGTCATCTCTTCGGAGGGAACGGGGTGCCTGGAGCCTCTGATGGGGAGGGGGTGTCTCTGAGCCCCACAGTGTCCTCTCCACTGGCTCTATTGACTCAGGAGTCCTCACAGCCATCCCGTAGGGGGTGCAATCACTCCCCCCAGTCACATGTGGGGAAACCAAGACACAAAGCAGCTAAATGACTTCTCCGGGTCACAGAGCCTGCAGGTGATAGAGCTTGGATTCATGGCACATGAAAGGGCTCCAGAGCCCGCTCTTGCCCCCTGTGCTGGAGAGCTCCTCCCAGCCTCCGAAAGGTCTAGAAGGTGGAAGGAATATACCAAGAGGAGGTGAGCAAGAGAAGAGCTTTAGAGTTCGCAAGAATAGGAGCCCGACTCTGGGTTTCTGTCGCAGCATTGCCAACCAGATGGCAGGTTTCCTAGAAGCGAGTGGCAGGCAATCTATGCGAAGAGCCTGCTCCCAGATGTTCCCTTGGGCAGGGCCTCCAGCCACTGCTCTTTTTCCAAAATTACCTCCCAGTCACAGGTCCCACTCCCATGGCTCCTTTCAGTCACAGACGCACCAGGGAAGCCAGCTGTCCTTACTGCTGGATGTGACCTGCGTCCATCCCCTGCTCATGCGGGTCCCCATTGGGGTCTCCGTTCTGTCCAGATGCCAGCATTTCCTCCACTGATGCTCTCGTCCACCTGCTAGGATGGTCTGAGTGTGTCCCCCAAGTTCATATTTGGACCCCAACCCCCAGTGTGATGGCTCCAGGGGAGGCATTTGGGAGATCATCCTGCCGAGGTCACGAGCATGAGGGCCCGTGATGGGATTAGTGTCCTTATGAGAAGAGGAAGAGACACCAGAACTCGCTCACTCTCTCTCTCTACCATGTGAGGTCAGAGCAAAAAGGAAATTGTCTGCGAGCTGGAAACAGCCCTCAACATGAACTGAATCTGTTGGCGCTTTCATCTTGGACTTCCAGGTTCCAGAACTAGGAGAAATAAATGTCTGTTGTTTCCGCCTCCTGGTCTGTGGTACCTTTTTAGAGCAGCCCGGGCAGACTAATACACCTGCGGACGTATGAGGTAGGGGGTTAGGATAATTCTTATAGACTCTGGGCACTGCTACGTGCTAAGCATAGTGCCAAAAACTCACAAGTTATCGCTTATCTTTACAGGAACCATGGTAATTAGCTATACCTTCTCCTGGCTTATCAGTAAGGAGACAGGGCGCCTGGGTGGCTACATCGGTGAAGTGTCCAACTTCAGCTCAGGTCATCATCTTGCAGTTCATGGCTTCAAGCCCTGTGTCGGGTTCTGTGCTGACAGCTCAGAGCCTGGAGCCTGGAGGGATTCTGTCTCTCCCTCTCTCTCTGCTCCTCCCCTGCTCACTCTCTGTCTCTCTCTCTCTCCAGAAAGAAATAAACATTAAAAAAAATTAAAGATAAAGAAACAGTCTCAGGAAAATCAACAGACATGTTCAAGGCCACATGATTGGTAATGGGCAGAGCAGAAAGGCAAGAGCCATTCCCTGGGACTCTCTGCTTTGTCTCCTCTTAAAGACTTCAGGGCTGAAGCCAGAAGAGTGGTGTGCTGGGCTCCCTACCCCTGGCCCTCCATTCCAGAAGAGCACCTTACTTCCTATGAATGCCTCAGTCTATCCCTGAAGTAGGCTGAACACTGGTCCCCAAAGATAACCACCTCCGAATCTTCAGAATTTGTGAATGTATCTTATAAGGCCAACAGGATCTTGCAGATTTGATTCATTTAAGGGCTTTGAGATGGGGAGATTGTCTTGGATTACCCAGGTAGACCCTAAAGGTAATCACAAAGTGCTCCCATCAGAGGGAGATCCAACCACGGAAGAGAGGAAGGCAATGTGATGATAAAAACAGAGGTTGAAGAAATGCATCCATGAGCCAAGGAGTGTGGCTGCCTGGCTGGAAGAGGCAAGGAACGGATTCTCCTCTGGACCCCGCGAGGACCCAGAGATTCTGACACCTTGGTTTTAGCTCCATACGACTCATTTCTCACTTCCGATCTCCAGACCTGTAAGTATAAATTTGTGTTGCTTTTAACCATTAAGTTTGTGGTAATTTGTTACAGCCACAACAGGAAACTGTGTGGTCCTATGAAATACAGTCTTCTGATTTGGTCCTGACTTCAAAACAATTGTCCGGTGGACTCTATACATACACCAGCATTTGTCGGTTCCCCAAGATAGGATCCGAAAACTCCATTGCTGCTTCTAAAGTGTTACCACTGAGAAAAATCCCAAAGCTCAGAGAGGGGAAGCGGTTTGCTTAAAGTCATAGGCTAATGATGGGGAAGATGAGATTTGAACCCAGGACTTCTGGTTTCCGAATGAATCTTTGGTCCCCATCTATGGACTCTCCCTCCTTTTTGGGGCAATCTAAACCTCTAAGGCGTGACCAAGCAAGGATACCTGTGGGAGCACAGAACTATGTCCAGTGTGTGTGTGTGTGTGTTTCGTTTTGTGTTATGGTGGTTGTTTTGTTGGCTGGTTGGTGGTTGTATTTTGTCCCCACAGCAGATCATAGGCCTGTGGCACAATAAGAGAGACAATGTTATTCTGAGTTTGAATCATCATTGTACCTTCCCGTTGAGGACCTTTTTTTGGTGAGAAAGAGCTAACTGTAAATGTTCACTCAAAGCAGTTTATGTTCTTCCAGCCTTGCATCCAGGCAGGGCCATGAGACTAGTGCTGGTCAAGGGAATGCGGTAGAGGTAAGATTGACCACTTGCAGGCTTTGCCCCTAAAGCCTCCACAAGGCACCCTTTTTATGTCTGCCTTACTCACTGGGAGGCTGGATGCAGAAGATCTCAAGGAAGATGTGGAGGAGACCAAGGTCCTGCAAGGCTATTAGGCTCAGGTCAGCAAAGCTGAGTAGAGTAAGTAACACAAGCCAAGTAAAAAGGAGCAAAAAAGGCCAGTACACATAAGACAATATGTTCGCCCTCCCAGCGAGCCTGAGAAATACGAAATAAAAGCAATAAATTGGGGAGGGTTTAAAGTTGTATATTTTATCAATTGTAAAACACATTGTTTTTCACATGTTGACATTTTGGAAATCGGAATGCATCACATGACCGATAGCACATCACAGTACATGGTAGCAAGTGCTTTTTCTGTTTCATGGTTCGTAACATAATGGTGTGCGTTAGATCGCATGAAATGTGGTCAAGACGTGATCACGATCCCGTTTTAAAAGAACGTCCCTTTGTTCAACTAGAAATTTGAGTGCATCATTTAAGCCTCCGGGTACATATTGAGATAATAGGAGCTGCTTCGTATTCTGTGTCTCCCTCTCTCTCTGTTCCTCTCCTGCTCGTGTTCTGTTTCTGTCTCAAAAATAAATAAACATTAAAATATTAAAAAAAAAAGATAATCTGAGCTAAATCCCTAAGTCACCATGTGGAGGAGAGTATCAGCATCGCAAATTTCAGATAAAAAAAAGCCAAGATTGCAGTGTTTCAGAAAAGAATGGTGTAATGTAGGACTGAGGTGCTGAACGTTAGAAATGGAATCCTTCTATTGGGGTTATCTTTCGGTGAAGGCAGAAAATGGCTAGGACATGACTGACACACAGTAGACACTCGAGAGAAATTGTTGAATTCATTAATTAGAGATGACTACTAATGAGTGATCTTTCTTTAATTCTGTTTCTCTTGTGTTTTGTTTCTCTCTTGTTTCCCCCTGATTCTTTCCCAATTTTCTATGATGGGGATGCATTGGAGAAAATCTCAAAAATTTTAAATATTTAAAGAAAATCCTCAGCCCTTCTTCCAAGTCTACCTCTTTCCTGTGCCTCGGCCCTTCTCTGTAAAATAGGAGTAGTTTTAGTAACCGTTTACAAAATACGAACCATTTTGATGCATCAGGACCAAAACTCACCACCTTCCAGGCACACTCTAGCATCGTGTTAACACTTTGCTTATGGTGCTTAGCACACCCTTCCTTGAATTTCAGTTACTCACCTACCTGTGAATCTCTTAAGGCAGAGACTAGGTCTTAACTCTCTGTGAACCCTTTCCTCCCTTTACCTAAGGCCATAACTAGCCTTTAGCAAGTACCCGCATGGATGGATGGATGGATGGATGGATGGATGGATGGATGGATGGATGGTTAAGTGGATGGATGCACAGCTGTATTCAGCTATTATTATTTTTTACTCTTACATCACAGGATACGGGTCAAAACAGAGCTTACCTTTGGCAACAGAGAGTTCAAGTTCACCGAGGCAAGGACAGATTTCACAAGGCACACAGCCAACTTATTCAATACTGCAAATGAGTACAAATGATAAACTTCCTCCAAAGTCCGGAAAACCGAATGGGTGCCTGCCCCTGGCCAATACGCATGATATATTCTTATTAATAAAGCCAGAGTAGTGTCCTCAAATTATCCAAGGAATACATTTGCCCACCCACGGCGATGGGGGAAGCAATTACTTATTAATAAAGCAATAGCTAAATCTAATTATATCCCCATCAGAGGCAGCTGGTAATAACACCAGGCTGGTCTTCCAGAGCTGGATGACCTCGCTGACCTCAAATCAAGGTTTAAACCATCTGTCAGCTTCCAATACCTTCCCAGCGCACCTACCAATTACCAGCACCCTGGTGCCGCTGTCTGCCGGGGGTCAGAGGTCCCCGCAAGCCCTGGATAGCTGGAAGCTGGCGTGGGGCTTTAGAAATCTCATTATCCTGTTAACCATACATTTATCTGACAAGATAAAAGAGACTAGGTGACCAAGCTATCATTAAAGATTAATAGAAAGTATAAAAAATTCAGCCACAACCAGCGTCGCTGTTTAGGGTTTGTGATCGGCGTGACAGGGTTATTAATCAGGGAGCCAAAAAGATTTAGGTCTTTGCTCTTGATAGTTCCTATTTTTATTTTTAGTTTCGTACTTTTTTTTTTTCCCTTCCCTGTGTCTCAAGTCATTGCCTCGTCTCCTATCACCCCAAACCGGAGGTCAGAGGAGACTCCTGCTAATTGGCTCCTCCAGTTTCAAATCATAACCCTTCGGGCCAATTATAAGATCGCCGGGACTCCGAGGTGGCATGGTGGCGGGAGAGGAGCGCTGCTAAGCGGCTCACTGGGTACAGCCCCTCCTCGCGTGCCCAGCCTGCTAATCAGTGGGGTCTGCCAATACTTTTTTTTTTTTTTAAATGTTTTTATTTATTTCTAGGAGAGAGAGAGAGAGACAGCGTGAGCAGGGGAGGGTCAGAGAGAGAGGGAGTCACAGACTGAACAGGCTCCAGGCTCTGAGCTGGCAGTCAGCACAGAGCCCGACGCGGGGCTCGAACCCACAAACCGCGAGATCATGACCTAAGTGAAAGTTGGACGCTTAACCGACTAAGCCACCCAGGCGCCCCAGTACTTTTTTAATCTAATGCAGTCCTGCAAAGCACGCCCAAGCCCCAAGATGCTTTCTCCCAATGCTGATTCCATTTCAGTCTTCCAGGCGAGATCCTCCACCCACGCCTGCCGGGAATCAGAGGGCACACTCTCTTTGAAGCCTTAGGGATTCTTTATATTCTTTTCGGTTCTGTCTCTTACTGCCCACCCACCCCACCACCCCGCTTCTTCCCCGGCCTCTTCCTCCTATATGTTTCTGATCGCAAATCAGCGTCCCTTTCCCATGCAGTCCACCCCCCCACACCCCCAGTACTCGGAGGCCAAGGCAGGGAAGCCAGGAAGATGAGGTGGTGGGTGGGAAATGGTGCCCAGGGCGAATGTATGGCTTTCAGCTGCCCCGTGGAAGGAACTTGCGGTCAATGGTCCTGGGGTCAGTGCAGCCTCAGCCGTGAGCAGGGGATGCCCAGGGGGTCTGCAGGGTTTTCAGCGGCAGCCTCCCCGCCGCCCGCTGGCTGGCCTCAGGAAAGGCAGCAGGCATCTCTGGGCCTGCTTCCCAGGCTACGAAACGGGGACACCCCCCTCCCTCTCAGGGTTGTTTGAAGATCAAAAGGAATCCTTGAGTGTGGTCTCCTCTGTTGTAATGACTTCTTGCCTCTGCTCTTGCTTCCTCTGGGTTCCATTAAAGCTAATCTGATAAATCAATTAAGGATAAAATTCCATTGACTGGCCTCTGGCTAGCTGCCAGAGTTCAAGGACAGCGTTTGATTCTTCTCTGCAACTATTCCCCCCACCCTGCCAATACCACTCGCCTCTGCAAACACGCGCGCCCGCGCACACACATGTAGAAAGTGAGTCTTCGGGGAATTGTGGAATGCCCTCTGTTCCAGATCACAGACTCCGCTCGTGCCCCCGTGGCATAGCCAGCACGCGCCCCGTAAGTCTCCGCAGAGGGATGAGAGTCTGGCCAGAAGGGCAATCCAAGCCTCCTGATAGGAGCAGAGGCAGGTCAAAGCCGGGCAAGCACAGCTGCCGATCTGGCCCAAGAAGACAAGGGGGGTAAAGTGGAAAGAAGAATCAGGCGGAGCAAGTGCGGGTTGGGAAGAGGAGAGCTAGCCGGGTCAGAGAGAACGGCTTGAGGACTGAGCTCCTGCGTAGACTCAGCCTTTAAAAAGACATGACTCCAGGGGCGCCTGGGTGGCTCAATAGGTTAAGCATCCGGCTCCTGAGTTCTGCTCAGGTCATAATCTCGAGGTTGAGCAGTTCGAGCCCCACGACAAGCTCTATGTTGACAAGGCGGAGCCTGCTCGGGATTCTTTCTCTCTGCCTCCCCTCTGTTCATGCACGCACTCTCTCTCTCAAAAATAAATAAGTAAACATTGAGAGAGAGAGAGAGAGAAAGAGAGAGAGAGAGAGAGACATGACTCCAGCCAGCTGTGTGGCCCGGGGCTGGGCATGGTTGCAGAGCATGGAGACCGGCCTTTGGCTGCAGCTGGAGGGCGCTATCCTTCTCCCTGGAAAGCTAGGTAGGCAAAGCCAGAGGCCAAGGGTGGGGGGGGGGGAGGAGGGAGCGGAGGGGAGGTCTTTGAGCAGGAGTGTGCCATGAAGAAAGTGACATTTCAGGGACAAAGGTCTGGTGATGCTACACAGGAGAGAGGAAGAAAGAACGGAACTGGGAAACGAAGGACAAGGCTGAATCCGTTGGGGGGAGGTGGGGGCTGGTGATGCTGCTCATGGACGTGAACGGAGAGGCGGCAGAGTGTGCTCACTCCCCACCCGGACAGAGCCACACAGCTCCCACAGCCCGCCTCTGGCTTCCTGCCGCCGCGTCCCAGCCTCAGCAAGTCCTGCAGGCCCCTCCCGCCCCACGGCAGACCGAAAGGAAGAACACGGTCCCTCCTTCCACCTCTCCCCTCCGCCCCCTGTGACAGCCCGGAGAGCTGTCGAGCTGTCCTGCCTGCAGAAACGTGGCACTTCGCATTCAGGGCAGCACACGCCTCCTCCTTCACTAGATCCTTTACTAGATGTGTATCTAATACATAATTACATTGTAAGTACCTTGTCCCCAGAAAGTAATGTTCCTTTAAGCCACCATGCCTGTTGTTTGAAGGTCCTACACTTGAGAAAGGAATCCGGAGTAAGACAAAGCCCATGACCGCATCAGGCGAACGGGCCAACCTTGCAGACAGACAGACACGGCGACAGCTTCCTGAATGGTGGACACTCATAAAATTCCTCCTGAAAGAGTCTGGGACTAAGAAAGGTGTGTGTGTGTGTGTGTGTGTGTGTGTGTGTGTGTGTGTGTGTGTGCGCACGCGCGTGAGTGCATGCTGAGGAGGAACAAGGAAGAAGGAAATCAGTGTTTGGACATCAGCCTTAAGTAAGCCACCGTTCGATGTACCCATTTTACAGCTAAGGAAACTGATACACAGAGAAGTGAAGACACTTGCTCAAAATGACTCTGCCTGGGTCACAGTTCCAAGTCAGCTCAGTCTCTGCTGAGAGGGCTGAAGACACGGAAGTACAATGCTCCCCCGCCCAGTGGCATGCTTCGTATTTTCTCAGATCTACTTATAGACTTCGCAGCCATTGCCTGAGTGCCTCCCATCGTCCGCATTGTGGTTGAAACTGCACCTATGTTATCTACTGCAATGCTCATAACCTTTCTGCAAGGAGGTTTATTATGCCTGTTTTGAAGCTGAGACAAATTGAGGCACTAAGAAATTAAATAATTCCCCCCCAGGAGCTCAATTCAAATCTAGGTTTGTTTAAAGTAGTTTTGTTCCCCCCCCAGAAAATAAATTTCCTTTCCGCACCAATGTCTATCATTTGAAGATTCTACATTAGGGGAATAAGAACAGAGCTCAAGTGCTTAACCACTACGTTACACTGACTTGTTTCATTATGACCCAGTTTTGAGGCTTGGGAGTTGAGAATCTAGGTAGATAGGGAAACCGTACACATGTGAGAAACCAAAGCTGTCACGTGATGATCTATGTGTAAAGGAAGGCAGCTACCTTACCTCGTTGTCAAAACTCATATTGTATCTTCCTACTCTGTTGGTTTCGTGTCTCCTGCCCTGAGCTAGCCTCCCTCAGGTTGCAAAATGGCTGCCACAGCTCCATATATCGCACACAGTCCTGCTGTAGCCAATGTAAGAAAGAGACCAGCTCATTCCTGGGTCTCTCCCCTTTTCCCTGTACACTTATTTCATGCAATTTCTACCATACCTGTCTAACCTTCCGTCTGCATTATGTATGGACACACATTAGGAAGATGTTTACCTAACCTTCAAAAGACACGGTTTTTGTAGTTTCCTGCGTGGCTTGTTTTTTTTTCTCGTTTTTGTTTTTGTAATGAGCATACATACATCGCTTTTTAGGGCAAAAAATGATAAAATCAGGATTCAAAAGAAAGGCAACAAAACAAATCATAGCATGTCATTCGCCTGCTGATGTCACACCACTCTAGACAAGACGAATGCCCCAGACTTCGTCAGAGCAGGTAAGGCTGTGTATGATCAGGTGTCCACGGTCATTCCACGGGACGCTGGTCTCTGGACATGCTGGCTGTGTGGGTGTCCCCTCCCTCCGGGCTCAGGTTGTCCTCCGTGGCTGGAGGGCCTCCCATCCACGGCTCCCGCAGCGAAAGCCCTACCATCCCCCAAGGTCAAAACCAAACATCACCTGCGCCTTAAAGCCTCCCCAGGAAGCTCAGCCAGAAGGTACCGCTCCCCCATCCAGGGGCCATAGCTCTGTATTTATTCTTGTATTTTAGGACGGTTTACAAACTGCCTCGTCAGGTGGTTGGCTTGGACGGTACGCTAGAGCCGGCTTCCGCTCGGCCTCAAGACTGATCCTGTAAGTGGTCACACTGGGACCTTGACCCTGATCTCAAGACCCTGTAAGAGGTCACTGGGACCTTGACATAGACCATGGTGGGGATATTTATACCACAGGCCTTGGCAAGCGCCATGATTGGGTGTCTTAGCCCCCCACCCCCTACCCCGGGGGGAGTCTGGCTGTTAAACATTTACCAGCCCACACCAGTTTGGGTAGCTATCGTCTTCCATCTCCAAATCAACTCAGTGACGTCAGTCTCACTCCGCACCCCCCATCCCCCCAAGCGCCGAGCACGGTGCTTTCCTCAAAGCAAAGAGGCTCACCGATAGAGAATCAGCTTCTGGAAATGCTGCCTAAGCAATCCAGGAATTGACTTGTCCTTCCCAGCCCTGGGAGTGGCCGGGAGCTTCTGGAAGGCTCCCTGAGAGTGTTTCTAGAGAAATCGGCCCCACCTGTGGGAGAGAGAATATGGGCTTAACAGGAACCGAGGAGATGTAAAATGGCCCCAGGGGTCCCCAAATCTCTAAATCTCCTACAATGAAGAGGCTTACGTGACTCAGTGACTGAGCCAAGCAGGTTGCATGCTGAAAAGTGCAGGGTGGATTGCTAAACCAGCCCAAGTAGCATCGATCGTCAGCTTAGGGTGGGGTCAGAGGGGTCGATGCGGTTCCCTAAGGCGCTGTCTGTGCTTTCAAGGGAGATTGCATGTGACAGAGAGGACAGCAGGAGGCCAGCCCGGGCAGTGCGCCCGTGGGGCCCAGAGTTCCTGGACCTGAAGATGGGGCCTGCCGCAGGCCCGGCTCTGTGCAGGGCACCGGGGCAGGACGGAGGTCCTCAGAGAACTGACAGCCATGCAACCAAACCTCTCACACCACAGGGCCGCATGGTCACCCAGACGCAGGAGATCTGGGACAGCATCCCCTCTGCCCCCTCCCCCGCCTCCGCCGAGAGTCAAGGGCTGTCTTGCTCAAGGGTACTTTCCACCACGCCGCCCAGTCTTCAGGTCATTCTGAATCAGGTTTGTTGAAATAAATCCGAGTTCTGGTCCTTTGCCCTGAGTGTCCATAGACAAGACCTTCTCCCCGGGCCTCAGTTTCCCCATATGGACAATGAAATGCCTCAGCTTTCTGAGTTCAGGGATAGCCTTCCCCCCTCCCCACCCCCCACATTTAGCTTTGTCACTTTATGTTTCTGGGCATGCTTGAGCCCTGCACCCCCAGCCTGGAGCTGTCCCTGTACAAACCAGTCTCTCTCCTGTCAGTGGGGGACAGGGTGGTTGGGGACTTCTCCCTGGAGCCCCCCCCCCCCGGCTGGCTAGGAGAGGTGCCTGCCTATGGCAGCCAGCTGAGCGACGACAGGAGAGGGGAGCTCAGCACAGGTCCTGGGCCACCCACCCTCCGCCAGCGGCTTCCCGGAGTGGAAAGATGTCAGAGGCACGTCAACACCGTGGCAGCCACCCTTCAGCGCAGACAAGGCAGGGAGAGAGCCAGCCTGCAGTAGATAGGAGCCCAAACCCAGGAGGGGCCTGCACCCCCCACAGCTCTTAGGGATCTGGGGAGAAAGGAGGGGCAGGGAAATTCCTTCTCCTGCATTTTCTGCCCACTAGACACTTTATAATTTACCGCGTTTCTTTCTACTAGAATCCCGCGAGGCACATACTTTTGCCTCCAATTTTCAGATGAGGCTCAGTGAGGGGCCCTTCCCTCAGCGGGCCCTTCTAGAAAGAAGGGGGACCATGACTGAAAACGAACCACCTGACTTCAGTTTTCCTGTCCTGCACAGGGCACAAGCTCAAAGAGGCTGGCTAACTTACCCAAGGTCACCCAGAAGGTAGTGGCAAGAGCCGAAACCGCAGCCCAGTGCGTGGCAAAGGCTGTTGCCATCGGATCCTGCGCCTCTGTCACTGCTGCCCAGACCGGACCCCATCTGCATGCAGCACCGCCAGGGGCCATCTCCTCTCCCAGGCTATGGCGACCCCATCCTTCTCCACAGTGAGCATCTGGCCCGTCTCAGGCAGGCCCCTGGTCCCTTCTCAGCCCCAGGACAGCCCTCCGTCACACACCCCTCCTTTCCTTATCCCCCACCCTCCACTTGTCCAGGGGTCCTGGCTGCCTCTCCCTCAGTTTCCATTTTTTTAATTAATTAATTAATTCATTTATTTTTTATTTTAATGTTTATTTTTGAGAAAGAGAGAGAGACAGAGCATGAACAGCGAAGGGGCAGAGAGAGAGAGAAGGAGACACAGAATCCGAAGCAGGTTCCAGGCTCTGAGCTGTCAGCACAGAGCCTGATGCAGGGCTCAAACCCATGAACTGCGAGATCATGATCAGAGCCAAAGTCGGATGTTTAACAGACTGAGCCACCCAGGCGCATCCAGGGTCTATATTCTTCTTGCGAGAGGCAAGTGCATGAACAAAGCGCTCTGACGGTGGGTGCTAAGTGCTGAGAAGGCTACAGAGAGGTGACGTGAGCCCACCCACCGGTCCCTCAGCCGCCCTGCACCACACCTCTGTCCTCACTCGACCCTGGGGAGCAGTCACAGGAGGAACAGAGGGACCAGGAAGACCGTGCCAGAAAAGAGGCTCAGGCCAGACCCTTTGAGTGTGACGTTGCATTAGACTTGCAACCTCACTGTGGAAGACAGAGATCATCTCCAGGCACAGAGACACACGGAGGCCCCCAGAGCTCGCCCAGAGACGCGGGAGCCGGTGCAGACTGTACCAGAGCCCAGCTCTCCAGACTTCCAGCCCCAGTGCTGTTTCCAAAGCCCACCGCCTTCCAGGCAAGATAGGAGACCGCGGCCTCCCCTCCATGACCCCATGCCCCAGCCCCCTGACCTGGGATAGCCCAGCCTCCCCCTCCCCCCCCCCCCGCCCCAGCCCCTGCACACTGCTATGGCGATGGCTAGGAGCACAGACAACCGAGGAGCTCCAGAGATGAGCCCAGCAAATAGCACAATCTCTCGAGAAGGTGTTCAGAAGAGGCTCTCCGATCCGTTCACAGGGCAGGCTGCTCGCTAAACTGATCTCAGACCAGATTCTCCCAGCCGGAAGTGGCCCTAGAATTTAATCCAAATGCCTCTTTTCACCCATGCATCTATTCCTCGCTCTCTCTATAGTTACATGCAAGCATTAAGCGCTGATCGTGTGCCATTTACCACGTGTGCCATTTACCACGTGAGGTGCTGCGTATACAGCGGAAAGCGAGGCAGGTAAGACGCTCGTCCTCATGGAGTTTGCGCGCAGCTGAAGACATGGGCAATGACGAAGCACGTGTAATTATAAGGTCACACACCACGACGGAGACTATGAAAGCCCAGGAAGGGGCGACAGGAAAACTTAGAAAGGGGGAGAACTTATTTTTTCAGGGTGTCGCTGAGGCGGGAACAATGATCCGGCGTTCAATAGGGTGGAGGGGTGGGGAGGAAAAGACACAGACGAAGGAACAACCAAGAGGAAGGTGCACGGTAAGTTCTAGAAACCAGGGAAAGGACACTGCGGCTGACAGCTGTGAAGCAGAAACAGAGGCGCCCGTATTGCGGTGGGCTCCACCCCGTGGGGTGACTTATGGATGTGATGGAGCACTTGAGGGGGCGTCTCGGTGGCTCATTCAGTCGAGCGTCTAACTTCGGCTCAGGTCACGATCTGAGGTTCAAACCTCGCATCAGGATCGCAGCTGTTGGTGCAGAGCCTGCTTTGGATCCTCCGTCCCCCTCTGTCTCTGCCCTTCCCCTGTCGTTCTCTCTCAAAAATGAACAAACATTTATATATAACAAAAAGCATTTGGCCTTGATCCCGAGGCAGTGAGGAGCCTGGGGCTCTTACGTGGGACTGAGTGGAGCGGAGGGGCCTTCAAGTTTGTGAAGGTGGCCCCGCAGGCAGGTAGGAGCACGGCTTGGCTGGGCAAGAAAGAGCAGCAGTAAGACCTGCCCGGAGGCCAGTGCAGGTGCCCCCAGGAGATGGCGATGCTTTAGAGCAGGGGTGACAGTGAGAGGAAGAGAAGGGGGCACATCCCAGAGATACGAAATCCCGAGGTGAAATCAGCAAGGATGGATGACGCATCGCAGCAGGGGATGCAGAGAGCGAAGTTGAGGGCTGTGCCGGGCTCCACTCTGTGGAAGCACGTGGGTGAGGAAGACCTGATGTTGGAATCCAAGGCCCAGACCGGCGAGATGTGCCCGGGTCCTCACAGCGTGCCCCAGCCCCACCCACAGAATCTCACACAGTCCCCAGCAGCCAGGGCTCGGGATAGCCAGGGATACTGAGAATTCTCCTGCATCCCAGTCTGTCTCCGAGCAGTTACGTCTCCTGGGGACTCACCTTCCATCTCTGTTTAAAATATTGTTACCCACAGGGGCGCCCAGGGGGCTCTGTCGGTTAAGCATCTGACTCTCCGTTTAGGCCCAGGTCACTGATCTCAGGGTTCTTGAGTTCGAGCCCCATGTTGGGCTCTGTGCTGAGGGCCTGCTTGGGATTCCGTCTCCCTCTCTCTCTTTGCCTCTTCCCTGCTCGCTCTCTGTCTCTCCCTCTCTCAAAAATAAATAAATAAGCATTTAAAAATACAATAAAATATTGTTACCAACAATAAAATGACGCCAGGTTCGCAGCACCAAGCGATACGCGAATGGAAAATATTTTTGTTACGCAGCGTGGGCGGGGTTGAGGCGTGGGGATGAGACAGAAGGGCATGGGGCACAGCACAGATGGAGTCCTGAGGAGGGTTGGGCGAGGCCGCCCGAAGGAGCCACTGGGCAGATCCGACGCACTCTCTGGCCCATGTTATCTTGCTGTTTAGTCTCCGCAGCGGCCCCACGAAGGTAAATACCACCTGCTCAGTGTGTGGATAAGCAAGCCAAGGTGAACGAGGGTGGGCACGTCATCCCCACTCTCCAGCTCCCAAGCGGTCAGGCTCTGCTTCCCCTGCCCAGAGCCCTTCACGGATGAGACCTTGCCGTTGGAGGTAAACGTGGAAACTGGCTTCTCAGTGCTGTCAGCTACCCAGGAACTGGTGGAGGGAAATTTTGGTGGCTGGGGCCTCTGAAGGTCTTCAAGTGTAATAACCCAGGGCAGTTCTGAGGAAGGGATTGGCCTTCTGAGCAAACTGATGTGTTCTCTTCAATTTCAAAAGCCCAGGTCTCACAGAGGCAGGGGGCCGGCAGGAGGGGCGGGGAGGGAGGCGCCGGCCAGGCCTTGGCCCCCGTGACTGTCGCCCCCCTCCCCATCTGCTCCGGAGGGGCAGAGGGCGAGGAACATGCTGTCCAATGATCCACAACTTGAGCAAAACTTAATTGCTTCCCTGAACCTGAAAAATATCAAACCGCATAAATAAATGTGCTTTAAATTATTAATAAAGGCATTTACATCTGGAGTTGGAGCATGGAAATTAATCTAATTTCTTATGCTAAACTGGCTGGGGTGGCATGTGATTTAAGGATCTGGAGACACAAAGGGCAGGGAGGGAAAGGATGGGAGATGGGCCCTCTTTGACATTTGCATATAAGATGCGGAAAAGAATGAGGAGGAAGGAAGGAGCGGCAAGGAAGGCTGGGTGGAGGGTCTTCTGAAGACGCAGATGAAGGCCACTTCACCACTGAGAGCAAGAACACGGAGTCTACATTTTTAACGGCACTGGAAGACGGTCCCGTGCAAGTACTAACCGGGCTCCACCATGCTTAGCACCCGACGACCCTGAGGAAGCCTAGGTTTCTGTGCAGGTTGAATTATTTGACTTTCTCATGGGAAGGAGAGCCAAAGTTGGGATGGGCCCATCAGCTGGGCTTGGAGAGCAGGACATCAGCGAATGCCTGTGTGGCCAGGGGGAAGGGACCCAGAGACTGCTGTCACCTGCCCCCCAGCCCACCCTGACACTCTCAGGACTTTCTTCCTTTAGCTTCTGGAAGCAGGGTGGTACCAAACAGCCCTGCATCCAAACACCAGCTCGCTGAGTAAATAACACCTCTACGGTATAGGAAAGGAAACTGAGGCCCAAGGAAAGTGGCCGGTCCAGGGATACACAGCTTGTAAACCATGAAGCAGGAGTTTAGCCACTTGGTTCTCTGATGGCTGGAGAGTCAGGCTGACCCGGGGCTCCCAGCCCTCCATCTTAGCAGTGACCCCACTGGTGTGTGTGAAGCCCTTACTACGTGCCCTCTGCTGCATGAAGGACTCCACATGCACAGACTGTACTTCTTCACAATGTGTCACAGACACACTCTTCGCCCTGTATTGACAGAACACCAGAGGGGTGCCTGGGTGGCTCAGTCAGCTGAGCATCCGACTTCGGCTCCGGTCTTGATCTCGCGGTTTGTGGGTTTGAGCCCCGCGTTGGGCTCTGTGCTGACAGCTCAGAGCCTGGAGCCTGCTTGAGATTCTGTGTCTCCCTCTCTCTCTGTCCCTCCCCTGCTCACCCTGTCTCTCTCTCTCAAAAAATGAATAAAACATAAAAAGAAAGAGAGAAAGAGAGCACCAGAGCAGGCTCTTAGGGACACACATTCCCTCTCCTAGGCCACAGAGCTTTCCAGACCCACCCCGGGTCAAGAGGGCTGAAACAAAAAGACGGGAGATGAGTGGCCAAGCACGGAGGCCACCAGGGGGAGGTGCAGTTTGGTGCCCACCCCGGACCCTGGGCGTCTGCCTCATCCTGCCCCCGATCTCTCTGCCCATCAAGAGGTCAAAGATTCAGCTGGTCTTTTTCTCAACAGCTTCCATTCTGGTTGCTACTACTTAACACCCTGTCCAATCCTGTCGGCCCCATGCTGTTCATTGCACTCTTTCTACCAGTGTCAGAGAGGCTTCGTTGAAAGATGGTGGCTCCAGAGTGATGTAGGGGAGCCTCGGGCTGGTTACTGTCCCTCTTGGCAGCCCGAATTCCACCCTGGAAAAAGAAGGTGGTGGTGGCCCCTACCCAAGGTCACAGCCTGGTACAGATCAGGGCCTGTTTCTCCCACAAGTGCCCTCGATGCCACCTCAAAAGGCAAGCAGGATGGAACAGAAAGGTCCTATTTGCTGCAGGAATATGTCTTTAAAGGGGGTGGGGGGATGCTTGCTCCAACTTTTTTTCCAGTCGTTTTTCCCTCAGATGTTATCCTGCCTAATTACACTTCCAAACTGCAACACGATTTTTTGAAACGTTTCTTAAATTGAAGTTTAATTAACGCTTCTTAAAGAGAGGATAAGAGTTTAGACTGAAGTTATGATACAGTAGAGGTGGCCATTTTGTTGTCTATCTTTAGATTTTAAGGCAAATGGGAGCCCCGTTTTTCACTCACGATGTGAAGTCAACATTTACTTCCATTTTGTAGGACGTGAAGAATAGTTTTATATTTTACATTGTGGTAGTGGTTTGTAGCTGTTACCTCTTTTACGACACACTGGTGGCCGCTGCTTTGTTAGCTGTCAGTGGGTCATTTGTTGGGGACATCGTTGCCAATTACTGCGTGCCAGAGGATAGTTGCTAAGGCCAAGTTGTTAAGGAAACAGGGTATTCCTGAATCCCACGTGTTTTGTGTTGGGCTTAGGAGGAAACATCCCATTTTCTCAGAAATTGCTTTCACCCTAAGTGAGTCAAGAATTTCCAAGGGTGCCTGGGTGGCTCAGTTGGTTAAGCATCCAACTCATGATTTTGGTTCAGGTCATGATCTCGTGGTTCATGAGTTGGAGCCCCGCATCAAGCTCCGTGCTGACAGTGCAGACCTTGCTTGGGATTCCCTCCCCACCTCTCTCTGCCCCTCTCCTGCTTGTGCGTGATCTCTGTCTGTATGCAAATAAATAAATAAAACTTTAAAAAAAAAGAAGAAGAATTTCCTAGTCCAGCTATGGGTACTCTGCCTCCAGGATGAGAGCAGATAGGTAGGGAAAGGGAACTTCATTTGGAGGACAGAAAGCTTCAAAATTGTCCCCTCTCTCTTCCCAGTCTTCTGTACGATCTTGGATGTGAAAGTGACTTGTGAACTTTCACTAGTTCCGTACGGTTACTGCTATTATCGTAGCTCAGCTCGGTGATGAGCACTCATTGAAGGCTATTCATTTCCCTTAAAATAGGAGTGATCCAAACTGAAGAAAGAGCACTCGGGCTTCAAAAGATGAAGTGGCAGAAGAAAGAAGTCTCCTCCTTTCCTCCCCCACCTGCTCATGGAGAATGAGGTCCCCTCACCTTCACTGTGAGCAGGTGGGAGCTTGCTGAGTGTCCGCAAATCCAAGTGGCGAGTCCGGCAGGTATGGCTGGATCGGGGCAGGAGGGAAGGGCCACCCTAAAGGCTGTGGGTGTCCATGAGGAACCACGTCGTTCACTTCCTGTGCTCAAGTGGGGGCCCGTGATGCCAAGGCTCACCTGGCCTCTAACAGGCAGGTTCAGGGGTCCCTGGTCAGACTTTGGGAGAAAGAAGCGGAGAGGGGTCCCTGAATCTCCCTAACCTGCTTGCTGAGCCCAATATACTCCTAAGAAGTAGACTGTCGGATGCCGATTACGTTATCTGCTCAACAAACATTTCCTGCGCAGCTACTATAAAGCTGTCCTTGTGACCGTCGCTGGGACGGGGAAGTCAGAGAAGGAAGGCAAGGAAAATCGAGACCGAGGGCCCCATTTTCTCTCTCACATAGTTCTTCTCTGCCTTGTGCTGGGTTTCTGTCTGTCCGGGGCACACACGCGCTCTACACCCTCACACACACCCCCACGCACCCCACTCCCTGCTCTCCCGAGAGGCCCCTTGGCTGCGGGCCCTTCCTGGAAGCCAGAAGGGACGCCATGGGGAGAACAGGTTGATTCGGGCAGCAGCCCCCCACTTTGCCCCCCCCCACCCCCAGCCCAGGCTCCCTCCACACCGAGCGCCCCACACCCGTCCCCTAGCTGGGCCCGCCTCGGTGGCTCCCGTCTGTCACCCTCAGGCCTTGCTCTGCGTTACTTCAGTTTTTAAAAAAACAAGCCGAAGAAGGAGAGAAAGGGAAGTGTGGGGAGCCCAGGGCAGGCTGGGGCGGCGGAGGGGAAGGGCCCCCCGCGGGGAGCAGAGCCAAAGCCGCTGGGGCCCTCTGGGTGCCTTGTGGCTCAGGCCCAGAGGCTCATGCAGGCTGTGGTGGCGAGCGTGATAACTGGTGAGCCGATTCGGAGAATTTCTGCAGGTTTTGTAATGAGAGGTGATAGCACGCGGCGGGAGATAACAAGGTGCTCAGGCGCTGGGCCAGCGGGCTGCACGGCAGCGACAAGGGAGGGCGGGGACACAGGGACAGGACGCACCTAGCGGGTCTGAGCAGACACAATGAATCCCCTTGGAAAGAACTCATTGGTTCAGGGCTGGGGTGGAGGAGTGAAGAGAACCGAGGTGAGGGCAGGCTGGGCCCCTCCCGAGCCGCGCCGCCCCTGCTCTGGGACAGGCTCTGCTCCACGCCTCTCCCTCCGCAGGCTGCCTGTCGTGAGGGACACCCCCAACCCCCTCCGTCTCAGTGGGGACACAGTCTTGGCTTGGGCGCAGGACACCACAGTCAGCAGCACAGAGCGGAGTGCCCGGGAGGGAGAGTCTAGGCAGGGTAGTTTGGACACATTCAAACTGTAGACGGTCCCTCTGACCATCTGACCATCCATGACCGACCATGGCTGCGAGACCCTAGCTTCCTTCCTTCACGTGGCATTCAAGGCTGGCCCGTGCTGGCCCACCTTTTCAGCACTATCTCCTTCCACCTGCCCCATGGACATGGCTGACCCTCCAGACTGTTTGTCAGGCACACTACACACCCACTCTGCTGCCCCAGGGCCTTTGCACTTGCTCGTTCCTCTGCCTGTGAGGCTTTTCCCCTTTCTACCTGCCTGGCGGGTCTTTTAGGAACCTGCTTGGATGTCTTCTCTTCTGTGAAGCCTTCCCTTGGCCCCAGGGCAGGATTCACCCCAGCCCCTCCAGTAGTACGGTCATCTATGTTGCACACACGTCCATCCGGACTGTTTGTTTTCCTGGCTGTCTCCCTTCCAGGCTGAAGGGAGGAGAGCAGCCCTGTCTTAGTTACCTCTTGCTCTCAAAGTTCAGGATCTGGCATATGGCAGGCACGTGATAGAGGACGCAGTGCACACGTGGGGAGGATGAAGGGCACATCCCGGCGGGGGAGGGGCCTCCCTTGAATGTGCCCTCCCCCTCCCAGTACTGGGACCTGCCCCTCCCCTCCCCTCCCCTCCCGTCTCCCAAAAGTCGTCTAAATTCCCTCACAGACCAGGCCCCATTCAAGGCCCTCTGCTCCACTCTCATACTCTCACACCTTGGATCCCAAGTAAGTGCTTGATCCCTGTGAAGTGGTTTGGACCCCAAAGCCTAGAGGGGGGTCACAGGACCGCCGCTTTCCCTTTAGAAATCCATCAGAAGGCGACAGGTGCACCCCCTCGGCAAGCCCCAGCCCGTTCTACGCAGAGAAGGAAGTGGCTCCTACCGGCTGCAGGTGGATGCCGCTAACTCGGCCCCGGGGCTTCTGCTCTCTCCGTTGCCTCCCTTGGCGAATTCCCTCCAGCCCAGGACCAGGGACGCTGAGCCCCGCCCCCACGACCCGGTGACATCGGCACCCGGCCCCAGAAAGGGGTTTCACCCCCAGGGACACAGGCAGCAGCCCCCCCTGCCATGCCTAGAGTGGGCGGGCGAGGCGAGGAGGTGTGCAGAGGCTGACAGGAACTAGTCTAAACCAGACTTAGCCAGTTTTGCTCCGTCTGAGCAGAGGAAGTGAGTGGTTCACACCTGGGGAGCTGGAGTGGCCAGGGGTGTCTGGAGGCCTGGGGTTGGGGCGGTGCGGGCCTCTATCTCTGGATCGCCCACTGAGCACACAGGCGAGGTGGCCCCCACACCAGGGCCCCTTGAGGGATGACGGGGCCAAACACACACCCACGAGAGACACTCGAAACCACGGGGCTGGGGCTTCCCGTCTCCTCGCCCTGTCCCGGCCCTTCCCTGTGTGGTGGAGGCAGCCACAGGACTCTGTCCTTACCTGTGTCCTTCCCCTGAGGTCCTCGGGGAACCGTTTATGCTCCTGGCTGTGGGCGCCCCCACTTTCTGGAAACTTCCATCCATCCCCCTCATCCTCCATGGGGCTTCAAAGCCAGGCCACTGCTCTTCCGGAAATGAGACATCATGGCAGCCGGGGTCCCGATGTCCCCGTCCGGTTACCAAGGAGGCCCATGTGTGTCCCGAGGCAGACACAGCCCTGTCCTGTCTTCTCACGAGGCGGAAGTGCTCCTCAGAGAAGCAAATGGAAGGGGAGGCCCAGAATCAAGACCCTCACAGGCACACTCACCTTCAGGAAGCAAGGGGTCCGCGACTTCGAGGAGAGCTTGCCTGAAGCCCGCCTCGCTTGCCTACTGGTTGTGTGATGTCCGGGCACCGTTACTCCTCTGAGCCTCCATCCCACCCCTGTGAAATGGTCCCGAGCCCAGAAGGCCTGCTGCAAGGGGCCATTTGCAATCCTTCCTCAAGCACATCAGGATCCTGAGCTTAGTGGGGGCAGCACAGGATAGGTGTTCAACAGACCATCCCTTGCTGCCCCTTCACTGCGTGGGTGGATTCGGGGTCTCCGACCATGTACCGCTTGGACCCGGGATCAGACGTCGCGGGTTTGAATCCTGGCCCCTCCACTTGCCCGTCGGGTTTGCCTTGGGCAGCTAACTTCACCTGGCTGACTCTCCCTCTCCTTCGGGCAGTAGTGACCCAGAAGAGCTGACACAGCACAGGGCCATCGGGAAGACTGCGGGGGAGGACGCACACCAGGTTTAACCCAGCAATTGGCACGTAGTAAGTGCTCAGTAAATGTCGGCGGTTCTGTTGTTTTTATCTTACCACCGGAACACAAGTGCATATGTAACTCTCCTCCTTGATGTTCGAGTCACATCCAACATGGCCCCTGAGACCCCGGGAGAGCCAGGGGCACTGCCACTCTGGCCGGAGCCCCTCTGGCTTCATCAGCCACACCTCCCAGCCAGATCGGCATTACCTACGGAACCCTGGGCCCCACCGGGTCACCCATGAAGAGCCCTGCTCCTGGGGTCAGGTCAGGAAAGGTGCTAGTGTGTTCCCACCTGGGCCCCTGTGCATGGGGGGGTTGGGAGGGGAGCCCCCGCTGCTCTGGGCAGCCTGCCCATGGCCGGGTCTCCCGGTGGAGAGCAAAGGCTCAGAGCTGCAGCGGGGCCTGGGCAAACCTAGAGCCTACTGGATAGTGGGAGTTCAGGTTTGAGAGGGGGCGTTGAATGCGCCACGGCCGGGTGACAGCCAACGCTGGCCCACATCATCCGACCCCTGTCCTTGCTTTGGCCCCCTTACCCCATGCCAGCATTCCAAGAAATCTTCCTTGGGACACATGCACGTACGCTTTTAATTTCTTTTGCAAAGGCATCAATCGTATACCTGCGTTCTGACCACTGCTTCCTCAACGTTTTGTTGTGGTTGAATTTTTTGAGGAAATTCACATGACCTGTGATTAACCATTGAAGTGTACCATTTAGTGGTATTCAGTGAGCTTACTACGTTATGTGACCACCAGCCCACTCTACTGTCAAAGCTTCTCGGGGGTGCCCGGGCGGCTCTGTCGGTTAAGCAGCCAACTTCAGCTCCGGTCATGATCTCACGGCTTGTGGGTTTGAGTCCCATGTCAGGCTCTGTGCTGACAGCTCAGAGCCTGGTGACTACTTTGGATTCTGTGTCTTCCTCTCTCTCTGAGTCCCTTCCCCACTCTCACTCTGTCTCTCAAAACAAAACATTAAAATATTTAAAGAAAAAAAATGTTTTGGCGCCCTATGAAAACACCCCATTCCCATTAAAAAATCACTCCCCATTTCTGCCTCCTCCTCCAATCCCCTGGTAACTTTGAAGCTGCTTTCTGTATACACCATGTAAAAGGAAACATACAGCACGTAGCAGTTTGTGTCTGGCTCCTAGCACTGCACATAGTGCTTCTGAGGCCCACCCACTTACAGTATGCATCAGTACATCATCCTTTTTCATGGCTAAATCATATTCCATTGCATTTGTCCACGGATGGACTTTGGCATTGCTTCACCTTTTCCCAACATGCAGAAAAACGGGAAAGAATACCATATGAGCACCCATTTTCCTGCTCCCCTGATGCCACTGCAGGGCCAGGACCAGGGAGGGGCCGGTAAGCTGCTTTCGGTGCCCGTGGGAGGCGACGCTCACTCCCCGGGTGGGCAGGGGCAGGGCGGACCCTGTGAGCGCTGTCCGCCTTAGTGTTGTGCACAGGGCACCCCCTGGCCTCACCGTAGGCCTGTCTTGTTGGACAATTTTAACATGTTGACATACTTGTTTTATCCTGCTCTGTAAACATTTGTTCCTGCTGAGATGTTTGAAGACCAATTATGAAGCCCACGGCACTTCTCTCCTCCACTGCTCCACGTGCACCTGCTCTGAGAACTTTCTGCACAGAACAGATCCATCCCTTCCCATTCCACCCCTCCCCCCCAGTGCCAACAACCTCAACCTGTCTTCCATCGATTTTGTTTGTTGGCTGTTTGGTTTATTTTCACAAGGGTCTCATAAAGTTTCCCACGTGGCACATGGGTATCAGGTCTCTTTCACGCTACAGTGGCCTTGGCTTCCTCTCATTTCATATCGTTGGCCTTTGGAAGGGTCTTTTAGAAAGGATTTGCCTGATGGTTTTACCTTGCTGTCATTCAACCCGACCTCCCTGTAAATCCTGCACACAGGTGGTTGGGGCCAAAGGCTAAAGTCTGTGGCAAGAATACTCCACAGGTGATGTTGTGTTCCACACGTCACCTTACGTCAGAAGGCCTGTGACGCTAAGTTTGTTCAACTGGATAAACTCCCGGCCACCATATGTCTCTAATGTAATGGTACATCATCTCCCTTTTTCTCGGGGAAGGTGCTTTGTGACTGTACAGATATCCTATTTCCCAACACCCTTCACCCACTGGCTTTAGCACCTATGGATGAGCCCTGTGGGAATCAAGAATTACACCAGGGATTGCAAATGGCGACTTACTTTTTTTTTTTTTTTTAATTTTTTTTTAATGCTTTTATTTCTAGGAGAGAGAGAGAGACAGCGTGAGCAGGGGAGGGTCAGAGAGAGAGGGAGTCACAGACTGAAACAGGCTCCAGGCTCTGAGCTGGCAGTCAGCACAGAGCCCGACGCGGGGCTCGAACCCACGAACCGCGAGATCATGACCCAAGCGAAAGTCGGACGCTTAACCGACTAAGCCACCCAGGCGCCCTGCAAATGGTGACTTTCTAATGTGGTCGTTCCTTCTATATACGTTGCTCAGCAGGTGTTCTCCTGTGAAGAGCAGCTTCCCATCCCTCTCCTCTCTCCCTCTCCCTCTCTCTGTTTAATTAATTATAGCCATTTTTTTCCATTGAAGTTCAGCAGTTCCAAGTTTAGCTAGAGGGGCCCCTTCCAGTCTGCTTCTACATTTTTTTGACATGGCCCCATGTAGACCAATAAGATGTCCCAGATTTACTTGTACTTTCCTTCCCTCAGATCTGGAATCAACCATTTCTTAAGGAAGGTTTAGTTGGTGGTAATGGCCTTAGAAAGCAGAATCTGGGCCCTGGGAGTTCAGTCTCCTTGTAACAGGGGCTCCTGATTCTAGATTCCATCTGTGGACAGAAGCAGGAAAAATAAAATCAGTTCATAATATTAGCAGCTCAGATGGAACATTCTTGGCGATTCTTTCTGAACTCTTTCTTCTTGTTGTTCATTTATTATGTGAGTCTCTTTTCTCTTACACAGAGCATCTTGGTGTCTAATAGCATTACTATATGTATTTACTTGCTTTATTTTACTATATACATAGTAACGATAAGCCTACTGAGCAAAGCTTAAGACTTCTTTGTAGTTTCATTTGTCCTGGGAATATATTCCACCATAGGTATGTGGTCAGGGTATTTTTTTTTTTTCAAGTTATTTGAACTCACTCTTTTTGCCGTATGGTTAGGTCCTGAAATCAATTCGCGGTTATGTCCCATTGTGTATCTGTGTGCAAATTTGGGGAGGTTTTTTTTTTTATAATTTTTTATTTAATTTTATTTATTTTCTTGAACATACAAATCATGTCCATTGTTAAAAACACATAACGATATTAAAAGTCCTATTTGGAGAAGTTTTCCTCCTATGCCAATGCTCTCTACCCTGTTCCCCTTCTCCTCCACTAATTTCTGGTATATTCTTCCCGTGTTTATAGAAGTGTGTACACGCATATATATTGCTGAAGCAGCAATCTTCTTTCCTGCAGAATTTATGTTAAGGGTGTAGATGGGAGCCCAGTCCTGGAGGAGGAAATTATTTTAAATGAGGCCAATTTGGGGGCACCTGGGTGGCTCAGTTGGTTGAGCGCCTGACTTGAGTTCTGGTCATGAACTCATGGTTTGTGAGTTTGAGCCCCTCATCAGGCTTTCTGCTGTCAGCTCGGAGCCTGCTTCAGATCCTCTGCCCCCCATCTCTTTCTACCCCTCCCTCTCTGGCTCTCTCTCTCAAAAATAAATGAATAAACTTTTTTAAAAAAAATAAATGAGGGAAATGAACCTCATTTGAACCTCACTCCCTGCTAGCTGTACCACCTGAGCTGGTCATATAGGTTCTTTGAGTCTCATCTTCCTTATCTGGGAAATGGGATAACAATTCCTACCTTTTATGGTTCAGGCTAGGATTACGGTCTTCATCATATCACATTAAATAATTAAATCCTAGATAGTTGGATGGTGAGTGTTCACATGCGTTCTTACATATATGGTGGGTGTGAGGGTGCGGGGAGGGGGAATCCTTTCTTCGAAACTTGATGATGTGGGCTGACAACTCTTTACCCAGAATCCCGGGAGCCAGATATGTTTTAAAAATCAAAAGATTTATAGTTCGGGGCACCTGGATGGCTCAGTCAGTTGAGCCCCCAACTTTGGCTCAGGTCATGATCTTGCAGTTCGTGAATTCCAGCCCCGTATCGGGCTCTGTGCTGACAGCTCAGAGCCTGGAGCCTGCTTCAGATTCTGTCTCTCTCTCTCTCTGCCCCTCCCCCACTGCTCCCTGTCTCTCTGACTCTCTCAAAAATAAATAAACACTAAAAAAAAATTTTTTTTAAAGAAGATTTATGATTTTAGTAGGTGCTAGTGTGGGAAATCTGTTCAGGGCACGGTACTCCTAGCAGAGTCTGAAACAGCACCTTCTAGTCAACCATAGTATTTCTGCAGCAAAATGCATGAATGTTTACATCATGTATAAAGATTCCTAGGTCAGCCTAAGTCAGATTCTGGTGCTAAATGGGTCTGTGGTGAACTGTCAAAATCAGTTTTTCATGTTTGAGATCTTTCTGGGTTTTGAAACTGTGGATAAGGTGCCATATCGAAAGATCATCCTTAGCAAAGTCTTACCTTTTCAAAGCCATTTCTGACAATATGACGTCAGCGTGTTGTGCCTGCATCTTCGTATCCCTCTCTCTTCTCATAGTTGAGGACATAGTGGACACAATGGAGTTACAGGGGTCCTGGGGCCCCGAAGGTCAGCCTTGGTCATGCTAAGTAATTTCCACGTTTGGTGCAACTGTATCAAGATTATGAAACCTATTGCTCGTACACCAGCTTTCTCATTTATCCCTTTTCTACACACTTCTAGGAAATGACATAGGACAAAATGCTATGGCATAGTCACATGCATGCACACACCATGCCCAGAGGATGAGCAGAAGCACTCTTTCGTGTCCAGGCGCCGATCCCCATGAATCAGGTGATGTGGGGCACTCCAAAATCAGCGTGCGAATGTCAGCTCCGAGTCATCCAGGCCTAACGCGCAAAAGCTCACGGTGCCAGTTCTCACTGGGAATCTGGGGTTTGAATCTATGCTGTGGGTGGGATGAGGGAACCCCCAAGCTGGACAAGTCAAGTGGTCCCAGGTTGGCAGTGCCCCCTCGTGGCTGGAAGAAACCAATACAAACCGTCCCAGGAGGGAAGTGTCCTTAATCTGATTGGCTGAAGAGAAACTACCAAAAAAAAAAAAAAAAAAACCAAAAACCAAAAACCAAAAAAACACTCAAAGCAATGAGTCACCATGAGCAAGAGTCATCAGAGGCAACAAGCAACAGATTTCAAACACGGTTTCTCAACCTCAGAGCTACTGACATCTTGCCAGGTGCTTCTTTACTGTGGGGGTTGTCTGTGCATGGTTAGCTGCATGCCTGACCTCTACTCACTGGATGCCGGTGGCTTGCGCGCATGAGCACGCACAAACATACACACACACACACCAGTCATGACAACTAAAAATGTCTCCAGACATTGCCAATTGTCTCCAGAGGGAAAAAATTGTCCCCACTTGAAAAGCACTGTTTAGCTCCTCAAAGATTTCAAATATTAGAATCATGGGATAGGTCACATGACCATGATAACTATGTATGAACCCAGATAACTATGTATGAAATGCTTAAAAACTTGAAAGATGGAATGGAAAACAACGATCAAGGAATAAGAAACCACCAAAGATTATAGGGAGATGTTTATAAAGACTCAAATAAAATGACTGAAAATGAAAAATTAAGAATTCGGTGTATGTGTTAGACACAGATAAAGAAAGAATTAAAGAAATAGAAGAGAGATTTGAAGAAATTACTCCAACTAATCAGAAGAGCCAAAAAGAAAAAAAAACAAACAAGGAAACTGTGACCGCATGGATAAAAGACAAGGACAATGTGAGAGAGACGTTAAGGTACAAACAACTAAAGCACCAGAGGAATAAATAAAGAGAATGAGAGAAAAGTAATATTTGCAGAGATCACGCTGGAGACTTTTCAGGACCCATATTGGCAAGAAGTCCCAGAGATACCTGGCAAGATGGAAGTTTAAGTTGTTGCTGTGAGTTTGATGTAGGAGAGCTGAGGACTGAACCTCAAGGGATTATCACCAAAACAGAGACACCAATGCAACCCAGGGGTCCACAGGAGGGCCATGGTGGCATCAATGGGATGGATGTGGGATTCCTGGGAGTCATTCGTGTGGACAGCTGACCTGAGCTCAGCCTTAAAGGATGCTGAAGGACGTTCATCTAACGTTGAATCCAGAGACTTTGATCTGAGCCTTTTGCTTTACAGGACGACACGGGAGATTAAATGGAGGTGGGAGGGTGAAGTGCAGAGAAGAAATGGATGTTCTCCTAAGCAGAAGAGCCTGAGCAAAGGCATGAAGGGAAGACTGAAGGCTTCACGAGCGAAGAACAAAAGGAGGGGCGCCTGGGTGGTTCAGTTGGTTGACAGTCGGACTTCGGCTCAGGTCATGATCCTGCAGTTTGTGGGTTCGAGCCCCTCGTCGCGCTCTGTGCTGACAGCTAGCTCAGAACCTGGAGCCTGCTTCAGATTCTGTGTCTCCTTCTCTCTCTGCCCCCCACCCCCACACTCTCAAAAACAAATTAAAAAGAGAGAGAGAGAAAGAACAAAAGGAAATTTTTTTTGATGGGGTTGGGAAACATTTAAGAGGGCAATTGCAAACCAGACTGGATGGGCAATGTGAAACCAACCTGGGGAAGTCCCTTGAGGAATAAGCAGATATGCTTGGACTTAAAACTTTAGGCCAGATGTTGGTACACTACAGCCCGTGGGCCAAATCGCCCACCGCTTGTTTTCATCAATAAAGTTTTATTGGAGCACCGCCATACTCATTCATTTACATATCATCTATGGCTATTTCTGCACCGCAATAGCGAAGATGAGTAGTTCTGAGAGACACCGTATGGCTCCCAAAGCCTAAAATATTTACTTTATGGCCCTTGGGAGGAAAAGTTTGTCGATCCCTGATCTAGGCCGAGGCAGTCAGCCATGAGGCCTTTCTGCCAACAGATCAAGATGAAGAGGATAAACCCAGGAGTCACTGAAGGGATGGTGTGTGGTGTAAGAGGAGGAGAAATGTGCCATGCATTTATTAATTTCCTACAGTATACCATCCCTCCACCCACATTATCATTATTGCTGTATGAGAAGCAATAACCACCCTGCTGTTGTTACTTTTCTATTTCAAAGACGAGGAAATAGGATCCAGAGATACCGAGTGGCATATCCAAGGTCAGCCAGTGTTTCACGTGGAGTTTTTTCAGATCCGATTTTGAGGTGGTTAGACTCCAAAGCCAATGTTCTTCCCACCATGCCTCGCTCCCTTTCAAGACACTGTGTATTCAAGGTGCCGAGGGTGGCCCCAGGCCAGCGCGTCGTTATTGTGTCCTAACCAGCAATAGCCCAAATTGGAGACCTGGTCAACATTTCCCTCCTCTCTTGAAAACAGACCCAGGGACCCACTCTGACCCAGAAGGAGGGTACCTCAGGCCCACGGTTCCTCCAGCCTCGGCTCCCGACTTGTCCAAACATTGACTCCACCCCGTCCCCCTCCACCCCATGCCTCTGGAGCCACTGGCTTGGCCAAAAACACCTATCATACATCTTCCCTGCGGCATCAGCTCACAGCCTGATGCTGAAGGCGGTTGGGTGATCTGATACCATCTCTGTATCTATGAAAAAACACACGAGGGTTGGCAGCTATAGGCATTACCACCCACAAGAGATGACCCAGTTGATTTGCAGCAAAATTGCAAACAGCCTCTGCTCCTGCCCCAGCCAGATCCTGGGCCCTGGACCAGAGCCCACGGAGGCTTGTTTCTACCCCCAGACGGGCTCCTGTTCCTCCCATGACTAATTTGGATCTTCATCTGACAGCTACCCATGACCGCTCTGCCCAGATAGGGCCTCACAGACCTGCCTCTCGGTTTTGCGGTCAAACTGGTTCTTGAAACTTCCCCCGGTGTTCCAGCACGGTTTAGACTCTCTGTGGGGAACTGTAACTGGTGGCCCCTTGGGGCTGAGCTGGCTGGGGATTTGAGAAACCCAGAGAAAGAGAGCAGGAAGGTGTGAATTCGACTTACGGCCTTGGCTGTCTAAATGGGTATGTGCCATCATGGGGAGCTCCCCACAGTGGATCCCAATGGATGAGTCTTCCCTTATCAGCTGTCCATCGGGCCAGCCGCCACGTCACGTGACCTCTGACCCTCAGCGTGCCTATGAGGAAATGGATGCAAGGCTAAGCAATCAGCCTCCCCAGAGCAGAAGGGAGGAACCCCAGGCCTACCAACAGCTGCCAATGGGCAATTGTTACACCCTCCCACTCCACTGCCTTGGGAAATAGGCAGAGGGATATGTCAGCTCCCGGGGACACCACCCACATGGCTGGTGTTTGCTATGGTGCAGCTGTCCCAGAGGCAGAGGGAAGTGAGAGACCACTGGCCCATGCTTACCCTGACAGCCTTTCTCAGACACAGCCTCCTGGCTTAATTGCTGTAGCCACGGCCCGTGCTCACATGGAGTCCTAGAAGGAGAAAGACATTGGAGCCGGGAAAGGACAAGGGAGGTGAGCTTTAATGAGCTCAGCGCTGGGCACTCGGTGCATACGGACCTCAGCACATTTATTTCTTACACGTTATTGATTAGACTCTACGTATGCATTTCTGAGACATAAATGTCCAGGACTGTAAAGTGAACTCCCTCTGGATCCTAGCACTGTTGGGGGTGAACTGCCTACGTGATCTCAGTTTACTCACCTGGGTACATAGAGACGAAAATACATTGATGATTTCATATCCTGGTTACAACGGTTAAATAATTTATGCGAAGTATGTAGAATGATTCCTGACATGGAGTAAAAGAGGAGTGTTAACTAACGGTGGTTCTTTTTTAATTTATCACCTTCACGTTGCCATTGAAGAAATTGAGGCTCAGAGAGGGCAGTGACCTGCCCGAGGTCACACAGCTGGAGAATGGTAAGGCTGGGGTTCACTTCCAGGGCCATGTGATGCCCTTACTGCCCGTTCAAGTATTCTCAGTCCACGAGGGTCGAGCTAGAAAGAGAAACTTGGGTACCTTTCAGCCTCAGGGCAATGTCACTGCTGAGGCAGATGCCAGGAGCAGTGGCTGTCTCCAAAGAAGGGAAAGAGTCACCTTCATCAGGTCATGGGGCGAGGAACACAGGGAGGAGCTCACGGCTCCTCAACACCCCCAGGGTCCGGAGGGAACCCAGGAGGGGAAACGGCTCTGAGTGACGGGAGTCGACTGATCCCAGAACACCAGGGAGTGAATGTGGAGAAAAGAGTCAAAAAGAGACCTCAGTCTCCCTCCCAGAGGGTGAGGCCAGTGGTGGTGAAAGGGCCCCTGACAACAGATAAACATGAAGATGAGTGCCCGACGCCACCGGCACAGATTCAGAGACAGAGACCAGCACCCACGCCTGAGCGGTGATGCTGAAGCGTCGTGCGCCAGCCCGACATCAAAGCCCCAGAAGCCCCTTCCCATGCAGCACCCTCCTTAGCAAGCCAGTGCCCGGGCACAGATGGGGCCGGACCCCTGGTGCCTGAGGGGAGGTACCCAGCCTCCAATTTTTCCAGCTGGCAGATGTGAGTGACCAGATCCAACCCCCCAGGGCGGTTCTAAGGACTGAGGTTAGATCCCAGGGTGGGATACAGAGCCAGTGCCCCTTGGAGAAGAGGTTCCCAAGCAGATTCAGTCATGGAACGGGAGCCAGCCAGAATTGATAGCCTTTGAAATGCTCATGGGCGGGCTGGAGACTCTGATTCTGCAGGTGAAGACCAAAGCCTTCTTGATAAACAGTGCTATCTGCTTAATGAATGCATTTCTAGGGCATTCAAGTTCAAAGCCAGTACAATACTGGCAGGCAAGAAGGAGAGGAGAATGGGGAGATGGGGGGGGCTGCCTAAAGAGCCTCCTTACTTGCCGGGGTCCCCAAGACCCAGCCTGAGAGCCTGAGAAGGCTGGGCTGTGGCAAATCCAGCCCCCTCCCATGGCCCGGGGTGCACTGGTGTGCAAGGAGAGCTAGACTCGTGCTCACTCCCAGAAGCTTCTTTGGGTTTCATAATTGTTGCTCTGAAAATCTGTCAATGGGTCCCAGGGGCACCAAGGCAGCTCTTTGGAAAACAAGCAGATGGCAGTGGAGGAAAGGAAAGCCTCACGCGTGCAGGGGACCGGAGCCTTTGAAAGGAGATGGGTTAAAGGGGAGGGCATCAGAAGCCCCTGCCCAGCCTTCAGCCCCAGGGCCACAGTACCTGAGGACTCACCCCTGCAGGGGGTGGGAAGGAAGGACTATACAGCACCCAGCTCCACAGGCCAGCTTCCCGAGGGCCCAGGGTTGTTGCCTGGAGGCTGTGACCCTGGATTCTGGGCACTGTCTCCCACCCCCAAACTAGATGGTGAAGACGTTGCAGCCGTAGTATTTCTCTACAGTACAATTCACTGTTTGATCCAGGGGAATGTTCAGCACAGATGTAATCTCTAAGGAGTACTTACCAGTAACTTCTAATTTAATCTGGAAGCGATCTTGTGATACTATTACAATTCCTATTTTACAGATGGAACATTCGAGGCACAGGGAGGAAAAGTAATTTGGGCACAGTCACACAGCTAGTAAATAAATGATAGAGCAAGGATGCGAGCCAGGGAGACTGGCCCTAGGGCCAGCTCTCACGCTGTCAGTATGTAGCTCCTATGCTGGCGCCTGATTCCTGATCCCTGGTCCACCTTTAACCCCCAGGTGTTTCCGAGTCAGGCCAGCTCCTGGCTCAGCCTCCCTGTCCTCAGCCTCCTCTCCAGCTCAGCTCTCCCTCTGGGTTCGGGGACTACTGACGCCTACAGGTCTCATGTGCAAAGACACAGCTCTAACAGGATCACGGGGAAGAAGGTGGCATGGGGACCCAGGCCTCTCCCATGGCGGCTAAGGGAAGGCAGAGGGCTGCCAAGTGTCAGAATTGGAAAGTTCCACATCTGGGCTATTCTTCGATGATCATCCAGGCCCCACAAGAAGAAAAAAAAAAAAAAAGGAACAGGGGCTGTAAAGAAAAGGGAGCACCGTGGCGGAAGGTGATGAGATGAGCCCTAACAGAGACCTAACCGTCTGGGCTGAGTCAGTCCCCTGGTTCGGTCCTGCCTGAAGACAGGAATTAATTGAGCTCAGAAAGAATATTTCCTGCTTCCATCCTCCCTTGCATTTCCAGCTCACTGAAGTCTTCCGTGACCGCGCCCTAATCTAGCTGGAAGGAGTCTGCAAAGCCACAAGTGTCCCCGTGCTTTAGAACTAGGATGAAGTGAGGGGTGCCTGGGTGGCTTAGTCAGTTAAGCATCCGACTTTCACGTAGGTCATGACCTCGCGGTTCGTGGGTTCGAGCCCCGCGTCGGGCTCTGTGCTGACTGCCAGCTCAGAGCCTGGAGCCTGTTTCAGTCTGTGACTCCCTCTCTCTCTGACCCTCCCCTGCTCACGCTGTCTCTCTCTCTCTCTCCTAGAAATAAATAAAACATTAAAAAAAAAAAAAAGAACTAGGATGAGGTGTTCTCCAAGTAATAGGGACAATCTGCACAGATGGGCAAGAGAGCAAGAGAGCCCAGCCTCCGGGGACAAACAGGTTTAGAACCTGGAGCCGAAATGCAGATGGAGCTGCAAAGCCGGGCACTGTCTGCCAAGGGACCAAGAGAAAAGACAAGTCCCGGCCTCTGGGTTTTATTTCTAGGCTTGCCCTTGTGCCAGGCTCTGTAGCCACCTCCCCGGGGCCTCCGTTTTATGTGGAAGGAGGAAGAAGGAAGAGGAGGGAAAAGAGAAGGGTGGTTAACTTTGCACCGACGGAGAGCTGGACACCGCGCAAGGCACTTCACACAAAATATCTCCCAAGGCCCTGGGGTTGGCGAGTAGTACAGCCCTGTCTTACAGAGGAGGAAACGGGCTCAGAAAGATGAACTGACATCCCCCAGCTGGGATGCAAAACAATGACAACAAAGAAAACAATAATACCAATATACTAATACTTAACATTTATGAAATGCGTGCTGTCCTCTGGACAATATACTGACTTGTTTAAACCTCACCAAAACATCATTAGTTGGATATTATTATGCCCATCTTACAGATGAGGAAACTGAGCCCTTAGATGACTTGCCCCCTTCCCCCCACTCCCAGGACCAGCGGGCACCACTGTCTTTCTTCCCCACGTCACAGAGCTGTCACGAGGGCCGTGGTATTGAGGAACCAAAAGCACTGTGTGTTTTTCCAGAAGAAAAGCAGCCACCGGGCCTGCCTTTGCTGACTTCCTGAAGTGGGTCCCTCTCTGGCAGCAACAGGCCCTTAACCTCTGTTGATGGGTTGAAAGCCCAGGGGCTCCTTCGGTTGACTGTTATTTTTTCCTGCGTCCCCAGGCGGGAGCTGAATGGTTGAGAATGAGAAGGGTAGGAGGGGGAGGGGAGACCGCACTGCCACTGCTGGGGCTGGAGTTCTGGAGTGGGGCGCACACAGGCCGCCCGGGCCGGGGACTGCCCCCCGCCACCCCGCACACCCATCCATGCACACGCTGCTTGCCGTCTCTCCTCAAGTCCTACCTGCACCACAGAGGGATGGGGGCTTTTCTTCCACAGACTCTGCCCTGCTTCTCGGCACAGCAGCCCCAAGCAAGCATCACTCAGGAACCTTTGGTTCGGGGTCACCGGCCAGTTGGTGCCTCGTGAAGATGATGGGTGCTGGCTCTTGGAAGTGAGTCAAGGCAGGGGAGGTGGATGGGCACAGGAACCTTCTCCACCCGCCTTCCCCACCCCCCATGGGGAATTCCAATCCAGTAAGACATGGGAGCCAAGGCATCTGCATCTCTCCATCTCTGGGCAGTCACCCCCCATGCGCACCTCTTCCCCGAAGTCCGTTTGGTTCTAGAACGCCCCAGCTCTCCGAGGTCTACTGCTCAGCAGCCCCAACCAGCCCCTACCCCCGAAACCCACTCACTCTGCAGGTCCCGTCTGCTCTGGGAGCAGAGCTGGGGGATTGGGTGGGCAGGGGGAGATCAGGCGCTTCTCTGCACCTGATTTGGTCCCGCGTGGTCCCTGTCTGACCTCGGCACAAATGACTCGGTGATGGTCCTGCCTTCACAGCAGGGGCATGAACACATGTAGAGGGACTCATCTGACACACGTGAACGCCGACACAGAGGCGTGTGGACAGTGCCGGGGAGGACGGGAGAGGCGCCTACTCACTAGGCCGTGCAGGAGCAGATCTGGGCCCTGGAGGACAGACAGACAGAGGAAGAGCATGCCCCGGATGGGCCAAGGCACAAGGGGAGGGGACGCGGCTGGTGGGGTGCATACGGGGCTGGGGCTCTCCCAGGCCCAGTCTTACCGACAAGACCAGTCTCCGGCCCCATCCACACCCCCTCCTGGAGTCTAGGCTCAACCCCAGGCAGATCCCAGAGGGTTCTCAAGGGCAGGGCCGGGCAACACCTTCTGTAGCACAATCTCAGGGGTGCATCCAAGGACAGGTGCTCGGCCAGCACCCGCTGAGCCGAAGGCTCCTACCCGGCCAGTCTCCCCCAGCTCCCCTGTCCTCATCTCCTCCTGAGGTTTACTGAACAAGGGAGGACCCAGTCCCCAGTCCCCACTCCCTTGGATACCGTCCCACCCTTCCTGCCATGCTTCCTGCTTTAACGGAGCCAGGAAGTCACATTGCAAGGAGAGACGTCTAGGGAAGTTTCCCGATGGAATCAAACGTTCCGTGGCTGCAGGAACACCAGTGGCATCCCTATCCCCTAGGTCACCAGCTGGGTCCGCCGGCTGATTCCCCGACAGTGCTGGCCCCGTGGGTTTTCCCCGTATTCGCACAGCTCACCCCAGGATTTCTGGTGTGCGTCTCTGTGCGTGTCTCCTAGAGGGATGATGTAAGCACCAGCCGTGAAAGCGGTGGGGGTAAAGGGGTTTGGCTGGGGAATCTTGATGCCAGCGCTGGACCCAGTTGGAAGGTCCAGATCCGGCCGAGCCAAGCTTAGGGAGACGACTGTGCACCATGGCAGCTGCATTAGGGGCTATGGCACTGGCGTCAGGGTTGTGGATTCACATCAGGCCGTACGCTCTAGCTCGTGCAGGATTTCCCAGGAGCCTGCAGTGAGAAATCTTGTCCCTCCGATGCTTCAACCCTTCCGCCTGGCCTGGGACACAGACACAGGGCATGTCAGGCTGCAGACATTGGCTCCGCTCCTCACCCAGGACCTCGGAGCTGGTCAGAGAAGCCTCCACTGCCTGAGCACCTGTGCCTATCACCCCAGGCCCCGACCCTGCTCTCTGATCCCCTGGGACCTGAGGTTTATAGGCCTGAGAGTCAGACCGGGCTTCAGAGAAACCAGTCGTGGGAGCCAGACACAGAATTTCAAGACTTGCCTCTTCCACTTCCTCACTGTGTGGGCCTGGGTGGGTTACTTAACTCTCTGAGCCTTAACCTCTTCCCTCACCTGTAAAAGGGAGATGATAGCCTTCCCTCATGGGCACAATATGTGGATTAAACAAGGTAATGCCCCGACAGCCCCAAGCTCAGCAGCGATGGGCCCCCAGCAGAGCTAAGTAAACCTTGGCTACAATTATAAGCTGTTATAAAGCACTTGGCATGGAATAAATACTCTACAAATAAGCACCATGCAAGTCTAAATAGTTATTAATTATTATGATGACTAATCATCATTATTGTTGATGATAAACGTGAGAACTGCGACCCAAACACCAGCTCCCCCACTCAATCTGTCTGCAGATAGTTATCCCTCCTCAGGCACGAAGAGCATTCTGGGACGCAGAAAGATTGCTGGTCCTAAGCTTGCAGGCAGGGAGCACCGGTCTTCCCCACAGCCCTCCAGGCAGCACTGCATGGGCTGGTCTCACCCGGGCGGGTGACATTCACCCAAACACATCCCGTGTGGCCAGTCAGGCTGCTCAGTCTACCTCTGCTTGGCTCCTCTGCCCCTGGGTTGTTACATATTTTAGATATCACCTAAGTGAGAACACTCCTTGGCAATGCCTTGAGTGCTGCCTTCTAGGCAACAGGAAGACATGAATGTAAAGTGTGACCTGCAGAAATCCTGGTCCAGCCCCCAAAACTCTGTCTCTGAGATGAGAGCAGATAGGTAAGGAGCAGGCCCTGGTGAGCATGTGACTTTCACCACCATCCTGAAATGAATCAGAGCAAGGCTTTCGGAGGTACCGAGCCTAGCTCAGTTCCAGCATAGGAGGGGCCCAATAAATACATGATGGATAGTTGCATGGATGGGTGGATGGGTGGATGGATGGATGGGTGGATGGATGGAAGTATGGATGGGTGGATGGATGGGTGGATGGATGGAAGTATGGATGGGTGGATGGATGGGTGGACGGATGGGTGGACGGATGGGTGGACGGATGGGTGGATGGATGGAATTATGGATGAGTGGATGGATGGGTGGATGGATGGAAGTATGGATGAGTGGATGGATGGGTGGATGGATGGGTGGATGGATGGGTGGATGCATGCATACATGTATGCATCGATGGATGGAAGGGAGTATATTAATCATACGTTTTTATTTTTGCTACTTCTGATGCTTTGGTATCTGGGGCTTTGCTGGCCAAGAAGAGACTGCCCCTCCCAAGGGTAGTCAATTCCTAGAGATAGTAAACAACTTGCCTGTGACTATACCTTTCATATGCAAACCAACCAATCCGAAGCCCAGGCCCCTCCCAGCTACCTCCTTTATCAGACTCCGACTCCAGGCCACTCTCCGCCTTACCTAATCATCCCCAGGACAGGCACCAGACAACCAGGGACAGTGCCTACTGTGGTTATTTAGACTAGCTAATCCTGAACCTGCTCACCCTGCCCCCCTTGTCTCCTCCCACGGAAACCACTATAAAGACTCTTGCCCTGCTTTCTGCTCACTCCCTCGGCCTCCAGACTTATCCCACTACTTCCACAGGTGGCCCGGCACGATGTGCAGCAGTTCTCGGAAACGGTAGGTAACAGACTCTGTCTTCACTGGCCAATGTCTCCTGATCTGATGGCCTCGCCGTACCTGAATCATAATAAAACCCGCATTTTAAAACAAGGAGGGGTGGAAGGAGGGGGGTGAGTAGGAAGGGAAGATGGAAACCAGGAAGGAGGGAGGGAGGCAAGGAGGCAAGGGAACAAGGGAAAAATGAAATGAAACTGGGTCTCAAGTTTCTGGAGGGATGATCTGAGCCACAACTTTGCTCTATGCCTGGAAGAACCAGCTTCCTCCTAGAAGATTCTGGATGTGTTGGAGAGAATATCTCTTCAAAGTGCCGTAGGTCAGCGATGAACACCACGTGTTCTCAGGACCTTTGGGGACAGACCTGGGTCTGAATCATGGCCCTGCTCTTTGCTGGCTGTGAGAACTTAGACCACTGACTTCAACGCCCTGACCTCATTTCCTCAACTATTAAATATATATACATGTACGTACCTTCCACTGTCTTTGAAGCTAGAATAAGAAGATGCGTGCATAACGCAGTGCCCAGCTCAGCGCATGCACTCCATAAACAATGAATGTTATTACTTGGCTCTTATCCAGTCCTACACCCCTAGTACCATCTGCTAGAAAGACTGTGCTATGAGGTCTAAACATCGTCCTTGCTCAGAAGCCCCCATTTGGGGTCTCTTGGTCTCGGCCTCCCAGAAAGTTGTCTCAACCTCGCAGAGTTTGGGGCTTGGCAGGCAGGGCACCTGCTGCCCCCATGGGAAGGAACCTTCTAGAAGGGCCCCCTGCGCGATCCTCTCTCTGACCCCTTCCTGCAAAGATTCTGTTTGGCTTCCTGCTGATTTTGAAGTGAGGAGGGACGGACCTTTCCACCGGAACAGCGTTTCAATTTCCCCGTCTCCCCTGTACACCATCACTCAGTAAAAATAGCTAATTTTAAAATGGCTGCTCATATGATGGACGAGATTAATGGATCTTGAAGAGCAGCCAGTATCCAACCGCTCCTGCAGCCATGATGAAAGCTAATAATGTAGAAAATTCTGCCAATTCCTTTAATTCATGAATATTTAAGCCTGTGAAAAATCTGTCAGATTATATCATTTTTTTCTGGTGATTTTCCGCCTAAGTACGTCGGTGGCGGCCTGCCAGTTGCTCAAGAAACTTCAGCGGGAGCAAAATGGGTTTTGTTGTCGTTGTTGTTACTATGCGCCGTCGCGTTCTTGCTGAATCCATCCCTCATCCCAGGACTGAGTCAGGTTCGCCTGATATGGCCAACGGCAACCCTTGGGGCTTTTCCCTCAGCAGATCGGTTCTCCTCCCAACCCAAGAGCTGGAAGAGGCCTGTGAGAGCAAAGCCCGTGGTTTTCAAAGTGTGTTCCACGGTACCCCGGGGTTCCTCCGATGATGGATCTCTGGGAGGCGTTTGGGGTTGGCAATGTCAAGTGGTTGGGGCTGCGGAACGTGACCGTCGTTCCCCCCCCCCTCCCGCCCCCCGCCGTTTCCCCAAGCCTTCCTGCCTTCCATATTGACGTCCCATGGAAAATTTCCTTGGAAAGAAGTGCCGCCCCACATTTCAAAAATTAAAAAGGGGTGGGCGTGGCAATGACCCTCTCCAACAACAGGTGAAGAAATTGAAGCCCCCCCCCATCCTCGTCCCCCGAGGGTAAGGAGTTTGTCTGTGTCCTAGGAAACATCAGCGGCAGCACATGGACCGCCGCCAGGGACCCCTTTCCAGCACATTCTGGCCGCCCTTCTGACGGCCCTGCCCCCCTGTCTGGGGGAAGCAGGAAGCGGGACTCTGATGACAGCAGCTCCCTGGCCCCCGCGGAGGGGCCCCGTCCAGAGCCTCGAGATGCTTCCCTGCAGAGACACGAGGAAGACAGTGAGCACGCTCTGCGACTTGGGAGGGAGGGGCGGCCAGCTTCAGAGATGATTATCGTTCGGGGACTTGGCTGGAGGAAGGAGTGAGCTGCTTTTTATAGGAACTTGCAGTTCCTCGTTTTGTTCTCCCCGGGTTGTTCTCCAAAGAAAGCGGCTCGCGTCAGCTGGCAGGAGCGCCGGGCAGAGGGGGCGGCTCTGGCCGCGATGGCCCGGGTTCAAGGCTTGCTCCAGCCGGTCACGTCCTCACCGGGGCGGCCGGCCGGCCTTCCCACACTCCGCCAGCGGCCCGGCTCAGCCTCCGCCTCGCGGGCCGGCCCCCGGCCAAAATCAACAAGTCTTTTGTGCTTCTCCTTTAGACACTGTATAATTACAGCAAACAGGGACTGGCGGAGCCCAGCGACCGTGAGGCCGCGGTGCCGGCTCTCAGCTGCTCTTGGCACTGGGTCCTGGAGCGCAGCGCGAGGGGCTGCGGCTCCAGTTGGCTCGTGCTGGCCGGGAAAACAAGAGAATTTCAGGAGTCGCGAGTGGTGTGCTGGCACCGCATCCACGGCGTGTCGTTCATCAGCCATTTCCCTGACACTGGGTTGCGTTTTACCACCGCGCCAACCGGCGGGCTCATGAGTCAGTTACTCAAAAAATAAACAAAGAGTTGAGGCCGACTGTGCCCGGCCAGCGAAACACGTCAGGCTGCTGACATAAATGGGCCCTTGCCGCGTTCTGGGTGGTTTCTTTTTTGCTCTTTTTGTCTTCTCCGTTGAAACCCTGGAAGTGACACTGCACACGTCCCTCCTCCCCCTCCCCCCCTCAGTTGCTCTGTTCCCTGGGGTGGGGTGAACAGAGGGGTTGCGGTGCAGAGGGAACGGGGCTCCTCGCCAGGTTCATGTTTCCATCAAGCAGGCTGGAACCGGGAACCCCAAGGGCCCTGCTCTGAGCGAGATCCCGAGGAGGAGACGGCCAAGCGCAAGGTGACCAGGGACCGAGGCCAGGAGCACCCCCACTCCCTCCGAAGTGTGGCCTGCTTCATCCTCTCAATGGCTTTATCAGCAAAACAGCTATGGCCTCCATTTACAGATGAGGAAATAAAGACTTCTCAGTCTGTAACTCAGATTCAAGGTCAAGGTCACGTGCAGAGTAGTGGCAGAGCTGGAGGTTGAACCCAGATTTGCCTGACTGCAAAAGTCTGCGGGTTCCCAGGCATACCATCCCATAATAGCTAACGTTTCCCGTGCACCTAGTGGGGCATGTGGGCTTACGGGCTGATCGACACCCACGCGGTCCTGACCCACCCCCGCCCCCTCCCTCCAGGCTGCCGGACAGGCTGGGGAGGCAGAGAGGCAAGGTCAATGAGACGAGTGACTGGTTCACTGCATCTGTGGTAGCGCCCTCAGGGAGTACAGGGTGGTCACAGCATGCAGGCCTGGCGTGGCCGGAGAGGACTGAAGGATGTGTAGGAGATACAGGGGCAAAGCATTGCCGGCAGAAGGAATAGCAGGCACAGAGGCCGTGAGGTCGGCAGCATGGGTTGCTGACCTTCCCGGAGCTTCAGGACCCAGAGGGAGGGGTCACGCCAGTGAAGAACTTGCCGCAGGGGCCTTGAAGGCCAACCAAGGAAATAGTTGGGGGGCATATCCTACCATGGGTTTTAACCAACTGCATAATCAGCTCTGACTTTTTAAAGGGCCCCCTTGGTTGTTTTCTGAATGTTAGACCCGAGGGGCAGGAGGGGGCCGGTGGGGGACAGCGGTGGCTCCTGCTTGAGGGTCAAGCTGAACCAACCAGTCACCTCATCACGTTCCTAAGGACCTATTGGCTGATTAGGGCAACCTATGGTGGACAAAGTTTATAGACGTGGAGGTAACCCTAAAAGGGCAGAAAGCCCTGTTGCCCAGGCAGCAAACGCATGGCCTCAGTTCCTATGGAGGGCTGGGCGCGGTCCCCTCTCTATCCCCCTCTGTGGGCCTGGGGAGAGCCGGGCCGGAGCCGAGGCCAGGCTGGGCTGGCTGCAAAAGCAGCAGCCCCTTCCCCTCCACCCCTTTGTCCTGTGAGTCACTCTTCTGAGCAGCCCCATGTTCCCCTCCAGGTGGCTTCGAAACCCACCTGACCAGAAAACACCTGTATTGAAGAGATGCTGGCGTTCCTCCTTCTCTGCCTTTGCCCTGGCGGTTTCCTCCGCCAAGACTGCCTCTCCTGGCCCTGCCTTGGCCATCTGGTGATTTGGGGTCAAGCGGAGGTCCCATGCCTGCTCCCTTCCCCACCCCCACCTCCTCCCTCACCCCGCCCCCCAAGCCTGGAAGAGCCCAGGGCAAAGGGGGCTGCTCAGAGGCACCAGCTGCATGGGGTGCCTCCAACCCCTCCCAGGCTCAGCTGGCCCAACCCATTCGTCCTGGCCTGGGCACTAAGTCTGGGGACAAGTGCCCTCCCCCACCCCTGTGGCCCTCCCTCAACTTTGCCCACCCCCCTACGGAACACAGCGAGACTGAGATCCGGGCCCTGGGGTAGGCTAAGGGGCAGGGGTTTCCCAAGCCCTGCGCTGTGCCCGGGCACCTCGTCTCTGTAACGTCTGCTCCTTTGCCACAGAAAGGCCTCCGGGAACTCATGGGGAAGGAAGGGCCGCGTCGTCCGGGGTCCCTGGGGCGTTCGGCCTAACGCTGCCGCAGAACCAGGGAATCTTTGCCGCTGTGTCTGACCTCCGTTCTGCCAGTGAGGAAGTAGAGGGTCAGGGGCTCAGTAGAAAGAAGCAGGTGAAGCTCCGGCCCCCCTCTTTACATGGCTCCCTCAATGGTGAGGAGGAGAATGGAGGACACCTCCAGGACCCTGTCCCCCTGAGCCAGACCCTGTGGTGACAGCCCCAGGACCTCCGCACACCGGCCCGGTGAAGTCTGGCACCCAGCTACGAGCCTCTCCGCCCAGGCTGGGGGCCAGTCGCCAAGGTCCCACAGGGAGCCCGCGGCGCCCCCCACGACCCTCCCCAGTAGGGCCGAAAGCACTTGAGGAGAAGATTTGGGGCTCGGGCTCAGGTGCCCAAGGCTCCTTGGTAGGGGCTGCTGCAGTCTCTCCTGGCCCCTCCCCAGCCCCACGGCGGCCCTGCAGCCCTTCCTGGGCAGGACCTCACCACCGCTCCCAGCGGCCTCTCTCTACCTCCAGTTATGGTGTAAGGGGGTAAAGGTGGTGACAAGCAGGATGAACCCACCCGCTGGTGGTGGCGGGGTCTTGCTCGCCACACACATGTCAGGAAAACTTATTGCTCAGAAAACATGGTGAACTCTGCTGATTCATAAATATTTAATGTCCTCACCGAGGAGCCACCAGGGGGGCTCCTGAGAGGCGGGTTAATTGCCTCCAGGACAGAGGAGGCCAGGCTCTCCTCGGGGCCCGAAGGTCTCTCCCTCCTCCTGGCTGCTCAGCGGGCCCGGCCCAGCCCAGCAGCCCCTGTCCCCCAAGTGCTGAGCAGGCGGTTTCACTTCCTGGTGCTGCTGCCTCATGATGCCCTCCCTGGGCCCCGGGGAGTGTCTGCCATGAGAAGGCTGCACTCAAGATGGCTTCCAGGCCTGCCCAGGTGGCCCCTGAGCCCCTCTGGCCCTGTACACAGCCCCAGTCAGGGGGGAGAAGGACCCTGGAGGGGGAGCAGAGAGGAGCCAGAGAACACCATGGGCTGTCAGCCTCAGGTAGGGGTGGAGGAGGAGGGAAGAAGGGAGAGAGCGAGAGAGATTGAGAAAGGAGCTACGAAGCCAGGGTCAGCTGGGGACAGTCCATGAGGGAGTCCCAGTCCCAGTCCTGACGCTCCCCCACGGTGATGCCACATTTTTACCCCTGCCTTGGGAAAGCCCCGGATGAGAAACAGACACCGGAAGGGCCAGAAGGAGGCCCCGGGGGCAAACGCGGCCATGTTTGGGGGAGAAGGCCTGCTGCCAAGGTGCACAGGGACGAAAGGAGACGCTGTGCACACAGACTCGTCTCCCCCCTGCGCCCGGGGCCTGCGTCTTCCGCACTGCAGCCCCCTGCCTCCCCTGGGTCCCCGTGGTAGCGAGTCTCCATCCCCGGGGGGCTGGGCCCTGGGACTGCATCGCCCCCAGGCTCCTTTGCCCGCTTGTCCTGCTGGGGGTCAGCGCCGGTGAGGCCCGCAGGAGAGGAGCCGGCGGTGGAGACAGGCAGGGGTGTGCCGCTGGGGGTCCCCACGTCCTCCAGGACCACAGCGCCTCCTCCAGGGTCCGGTTCTCACCAGGTCCCCACAACACTGCCCACCCCGCCCCTCCAGCCCGGCTCCCACCCCAGCCAGTCTTGGGGTGCCTCAGCACCTCTCACAGGTCCCTCCGTCCTGCACAACTCCGCACCCTGTCCTCGGTTCCCTCGTGGGAACCATTGGGGCAAATCCCTTTCCTGCCAGGACCCAGCTTCCCCTCCACCCCTCACTTCCTCTTCCTCTTGGCCCCTCAGAGAAGAGACAGTGGTGCCATGGCCAGAGGGGCTGGTGTGGGACAGGGGAGAGAGGGCGACCAGGCAGGGGACCAGGCAGTCACTGAACAGCTTTGGGAACTTGGGCCAGCCCCTTAAAATCTCCACGCTTCGGTTTCCTGATCTGTAAGCAGGAGCCTCCTTGGGAGTTAAGGAGATGAAATGGGACCCTCCACACCCTTGGAGCCCTCACTCTCCGAGAGGCCCACGGTTGGGGGGGAGCAGCTCCCCCAGAAAGTCCCCAGAGTCCCTCCTGTATTCCCTGGGCCCCAATGCACTGAGATCTCCATGGCAGCCCGAGGGGTCTCGGGACCCCACGCCCTCTGCCCCCATACCTCAAAGCCGCAAAGAGAGAAATGACTGCCGCGGTTCCTGCTGACAGCCTCAGACCGCAGGGAGCTGGCTGACTCACCCCTGGCCCCAGAAATAGAGAGTGCCTTCTAGCCCACCCTGCGGGCCCCCTGCCTCCGCCCAGGGAGCTCACAGGGTGAAAGAAAGTGACCTTGAAGGCACCCTGGTTGTGCGCCCCAGCTAGCAGCCTTCCCTCACCTCCCCCTGCTTCTGCTGGGTCCCCTCCTCAGGCCACCATGTCATCACCTCTGCTGTGCCAGGTGCAGTGAGTGGGCAGGATAGTGTAAACATGAAGAGAGCCTGGTTCTCAGCTCAGGGTCCTGAGTTCCAATCCTGGACAGAGGCTACATCAAAGGATCACCCCTTCAACCCCCAGGCCCTGGCACCAACTGCCCAGAATTCAACAGTGGCCCCATATCACTGCCCGCTAGTCCTTCCGAGGGATCCTGAACCAGCCTCAGTATTCAGGGAAAGCCATACCAGGTACCTCTGCTGCTGCCACTTAATAGCAAAAATGATCTAACTAATGCCACAGAGCTGATTGGCCAATTTCTCTTAATACTGTATGTTGGCTGCATCAAAAAATACTTGGCAAGGGGCGCCTGGGTGGCTTAGTCGGTTAAGCGTTCGACTTTCACTTAGGTCATGTACTCGTGGTTCCTGGGTTCGAGCCCTGTGTCGGGCTCTGTGCTGACTGCCAGCTCAGAGCCTGGAGCCTGTTTCAGTCTGTGACTCCCTCTCTCTCTGACCCTCCCCTGCTCACGCTGTCTCTCTTTCTCTCTCTCCTAGAAATAAATAAAAAACATTAAAATAAAAAAATACTTGCCAAGCGCCTACGATGTGCCAGGCACTGTAACAGGAGTGAGACAGGATGAGAAGCAAGCAGACACCAGGTCTGCACAAGAATTTGCTCTTTTTCCTAAGAGCATTGGCAGGCTATTGACATGTTTCATGGGGTGAGGGAATGTGTGATCAAATTTGCGTCTTGAAAGGATCCCTCTGATGGCAGCATGAAGGACATCTGGGTGGGGCCAGATGGGCACGGAGGCCACTGAGGGGCATCACAGCGACCAGAGGGGACACCGGTGCCATGTGGACTAGTGATGGAGAAGGAGAGAGAGGGTGGATGGAGTGGAGAGCTACTGGAGAAGTAAAATTGGTAGGGCTCAGAGGGGGTTTAAAATGAAAGGATGTGGGACAGAGAAGGAGAGGCTAAGGATGACACTGGCTTGCACAAGTAGGTGAATGGCACTGCCATGGAGTGAGACAGGAGCCCTGGAAGTAGGGACCAGGGGCGGAGGGAGGAAGACCCTTTGGTTTTGAACATATTACATTTCAGATGACGTTGCAGATTCCCAAGAAGATGCTAAGTAGATAGTGGGACCTATGATCACGGAGCTCAAAAGAAAGGCGAGTTCAACAAAAGCTGAGCAGATATGCAAGCCCAGGGGGTGGATGAGATCTGCTGAGAACAAAGTTGAGTGGGGAGAAGAGAGGTCCATGCCCCAAGAAACTCCGAAACGGAAGGCCAGGTGGGGGAAGGGAAAGTTGCACGGAGCAAGCGACCCAAGAGATAGGAAGACAATCAGATAAGCGTTGTGCCCTGAGGCCAAGAGACTTGTATTTAAGAATGAAAGTGAGGTGTTACGTGCAAGGTCAAGGGAGACAAGGACTGAAAAGTGTCCACCACATGTAGCAATATGAAGGTCATCCGGTGCCTTGGCGAGAGCTATTCTGGGAACACTCTGGTTGGGCTGGAAACTATTTCATCAAAACTTGGCTCATCCCCTAGGACCTCCCAGGCTCTCTGCCGGGCAGTAGGTATACTGTGGTCCTCAGGGGCTCTGCTCCCCACATTCTCCTAGCTCCCCACCTTTATGCCAGACTTCTCCTACTTGGTGGGACCATGTGACTAACTCTAGCCAATGCATTGTGAGCAGAGCCAACGGAAGTCGCTTCCAGCACGAACAGGTGCGAGATACTCCACGGTGCATTTTCCTTCTGGTGTGGGATGGGCAAGGCTCGAGATGGTGGTGCTCTCTCAGCCTGAGCCCACTGTCATCGTGATGAGCGGAGTCTCCCCCCCATCTCTCTCTGGTACCACCCCGACATCCTGGCGTGGCGTCCCTCCTTCAGCTCAGGGTTCTGTCTGCAGACACTTCCCTGTTAGTGGCACCCTCCAAAACAATTAATTCATTAATAAGCTTTTCCCATTGACTGAGGCTGGACCCGAGGCTGGACCTCCCAGCTGAGAAGGCTTCCTGACACAGAGACAAGCCACAGCCCTCTGGCTGGGAGTCCCTGCCCCAGCAGGCCCTCGGGAAGACGGTCTAGGCAGAAGATAGTGAAGCTGTGCACAAGGTAGGAGGAGGTGGTAAGAGTAAGGAAGGAAGAGATGAAAACAAGAGGCAGGGAGAAGAAAGGTCATTGATAGAAACTCCCTGGGAGCTTCCGCGTTGCAAGATGCTTGCTCGGGCCGAGAAAGCAATTGATCTGCCAGAAGGCGGGGAAGCTTTGAGAACGCAGGCTTTGTTGTCAGAGAGATCTGAGCTCCAGTCATATCTCTCCCATGTATTTGTATTATGACGTTAGGCAAGGTATGGATGGTGTCTCTCTAATGTGCCCTCTGGGCCCCCCTGTCCTCCTCCAATTCTTCCCGTTGTGCCTTGGCTCCTAAGCGAAGCTGGGAGATATAGGACTTGCTGGCTGTCACTCCCAGGCCCCGGGTCTAGGAAGACATCACCATCACAGCAGTCTTGGCTAAAAGACCAGAGGCAGCCTCAGAATCCTTCTTAGCACAGGGCTCCAAGCAGCCCATCACGGTGGGCTTTGAAGATAAAATGTCCTTGCCGTCTGCAGCCTTTTAAATGTCGTGCAACGTCACAAGTTAGGCCCCCTCTAATCTTCCTGCCTTACCTCCCAGCAGGCTTCCTTACTCATTTTATTTATTTAAAGAAAATTTTAATGTTTTTGTTTTTGAGAGAGAGACAGAGAGACAGAGCATGAGTGGGGGAGGGGCAGGGAGAGACCGAGAGACAGAATCTGAAGCAGAATCTAGGCTGTCAGCACAGAGCCTGGCAAGGGGCTTGAACTTTCGAACCAGGAGATCATGACCTGAGTGGAAGTCAGATGCTCAGCCGACTGAGCCACCCAGGCGCTGCTTCCTCACTCATTTTATGTTTTTGTGCATATTTCTGGGGAAGCACTACAATGGTTGGCGTCCATCCATGGACCCGACAGTGACCCCTACCAGGCCAAGGTTCCTTGTCGGCGGGAACAAGGGCCTTTATAGATACTTCCCACCTTTCTCTCCAGCACTACCCACTGGTCCCCAGTGGGTACTCGATGAGGTGAATAAACTAAAGGACGGGTACACAGGGGAAAAGAGGAGAGATTCTAGGGCTCACATTCTTCATCCGTAAAATGGGATTAGTGCCTCTCTGTTAAGGCGAACAAAAAAGTAGGGCAACGTGTGCAAAGCACAGAGCCCGGGATTCGGAACAAAATGAAGGCATGACAGAGGGGGTTCGCAGGAAGAATACACTGGAAAGGAGGGAAACTGAGGCAGACGGGGAGTAAACAACTCCTTAATGAGCCCTGACCATGTACCAGGCACTGTTCTTGGCCCCAGTGATACTCAAGGGTGAAGAAAAGACCTATTGCTGCCTGCTTGAGTGACAAGCCAGAGGAAAGACAGATGGCCTCCTTAACCTCTGTGAGGGAGGCGGGAGTTGGCCCTCTAAGACTTTACTCACTTCCCAGGAGCAAGGTCAGTTTCCTAGGCTTGGCATTTGTATCATCCGGAGAGGTAAGATTGTGCTGCAATAACAAAATCCACCCCCCCACGCACACACCAGATTTCAGGACCTGCCCAAGTTTATCACTCAGGCAAAGCCATGTGCCTCTAGGGACACTCTAGGCATGATCTTGTCTGTATTGGCCCCGGGTTTGGGGCTGCTCCGTTCCAGGGCCCGCTCTGAACACCACGGCTCATCTCTCTTCTTCTCATTGGTAGGGTTGAAACTTCAGTCCTTAGTCTAGAGCCCGTGTCGGGCCACCTTGGAGCCGTTGCACCTAGTTTCCCCCCTGCAGAGAAGACACTGCCACCTCCTCCTGCCCTTGTCAGATCCTGGGACTCTGCCCCAGTGAGCCAAGCTTGTGCTCTTCCTGGGACTCAGAAAGAGAGGAGGGAAGCAAGGTGCTCGGCAGGTTCCGTTGGGACCTCAGCCTCTCCACCTGAGAAATGGGCAGAATGGCTCTTGCTCCCTGGGGAGGGGGAAAAGGTTGCCCTTTCCTGCCTCTGAGAAGAAGAATAAAAACCCGACCAGTTCTAGTCTTCACCTCTTCCTGAACACAGTCCCGACCTGAGGGCAGTTACAGGCCGAACCTGGGAAGCAGAGAGAAGAAACCTTGAGGTTGGAAACTTGAGCCCGTGGCCACTGCATGTCAGCTGAAGGGGAAGCAGGCCAGGGAGCTCAGGGAGGAAGAGGAAGAAGCAAAAAGGGCTCATGTCCCTTGTACCCCATGCCACCGTGCTGTGTGAGAGGGTGCACCGCCTGGTGCCCTGATTCCTCTTCCTCTTGGTGTCGTGGTCAGGCTGCGGGTGAGTGAGCCGTACGGTTCCCCAGCGTGCTCGTGGCCACAGTCGCCGGAGGCTTGCTTCAGTCCCCTGTCTTGCCTGTGTGGACCAGCTCCATGACCTCCCTCACCAGTCCCACGCCCTGGCGCCGGCGCTCCCACGGTGGCCTCCGCTTCCCTTGCCCAAGTCCAAGTCAGAGCGTGGCCGGCCCCAAACCCCAGCCTGGCCTGGCCCGGCCCGGGCAGCCCCTAACCAGAACACAGGGCGCAGCCGCCTGTGACCACATCTTGCAACGTGACTCACTCCATCTGTGGAAAGACTGATACAACTGTAGGTGAAGAGTCATTTTTGCTGATGAGGAAACCGCAGCAACCCGATGGGGGTGAGAGGGCAATCCGACGGGGCCACGGGGACCCGCCCTGAGACAAGGCACAAGGAGAGCACTCGGGCTTTCCGGAGCAGGCGGGAGAACCGGGGCCAGAGAACAGCCCCCCCCCTCCGCCCCCACCGTGCGTGGCTGGCCACCTGCTGAAGTGTGGCCAGGGGCCAGGAGGAGGGCTAGACTCTTCATAGATAAGGGTGGGCGCAGCTCCAGGACACGCCAGCTCTGCCGGGGACCTCCCGGGCCATCCATCCTCTGCCATGTGCAACGCGGACGTGGGTGTGGGAGGTTCTTGGAGGAGGCTGGGCGCTCACGAGCAGGAACGCCTTCTCCGGGGGCTGGGGCTGGTGCCTGGACTAAGATGGGAGCCACCTTGTTCTCACCACACTGCACGGAAGCATCCGCATTTGTCTTTCTTTAGAGAATCACCTCCCGCAGCCTGAGCAGGTGCTCAGGAAACACTCCTGAATGGACTCTGAGATCCCAGAGACCCAACAGCCTGCGTGCTGTGACCAGGTGCCCCATCTCCTGCCCGTTTCCAAAGACTGGGAAGCCCGGCTGAGCCACCTGCCCAGTGAGACCTGAGTGTGTCCCCTGACTATGAAGGATGGGGCCAGGGACCTGCCCTCCAGTGGGTGCAGCACCCCTCCCTCCTCGGAGCTCGGTGCTTGCTTCCAGGACCTGGCAAAGGGTCTGTGGTGCGTTCTGACGTCCTTGTACTGGATTCTCTTCCTGTATTTCTATGATGTCTCCACTTTCAACATAAGCCATCTCAGACATGGGCTCCACTGACCAGAGACACCCCCCCACCCCCCCACCCACCCCCCAGTAGCCACACCTCAGCTCTCCAGATCTGGACACATCAAGGCAAGCCAGGCATTGTTAACCTCATTTTACTAGAGAACCCCGGGCTGGGGAGGCTGTATAACCCACAAGGACATTCATAAGAAGCGGCCTTAGAACAAGGACTCAGACTCTCTCCAAATTCCCTGCCCAGAATTCTCTCCAGATTCCAATCACAGGAACCAGCTTCCTTCGCAGGGACTCCCCGTGAGGAGTCTTCCGGGAGGTACCAAGCAGGGTGTAAATACAAGAGAAGGCAGCAGTTCACCTTCCAGATCTACAAGTCACAGGTCAGCAGCCCAGGAGCCACATGAAACATGTGCCCCTCTGGCTCCCAGGCTGGAGGTCCCCTGGAGCACCACCAAAGGCAGAACTTAGCCGCCAGCGTGCAAGCCTGACCCCTGGTGACCATCACCTTGAACTGCGAGGCCAGCATAGGGGGCAGAAGAGGTCAAAAGGTTTGAGACTCCGGGCGGTGCTAGAGACTAGAGATGGGGCCAAGTTCTCACCTACACAGAGGTCATGGATCGTCCCGACCTCTCAGCCTTCAGGCCAAGTGGCTTTGGCACCCCCTCACATGGCCAGCTCTTGGGGTGAGCTCATGAATCATATATCCCGGGCCATCTGACAGGCAGAGTGAGTTTTAGCCCCTTTCTGCAGATGAATAAACTGAGGCCAGAGCAGTGAAAGAAATTCCCAAGTCCAGCGAGTCAGGAAGTCAATGGCAGACCTTATGCCTGGACCCAGATTTTCTGACCTAAGAGACTATCCTCTCTCATTTTCCTAACATCTCCACCCTCCAGGTCACTAGAGGCAAGAAGGCAATGGGAAAACATGGCCTCTAGGATACCCCACTTAAAAAGTGGATTTATTTAAAGTAAGTGTATTAAAATAACTGCATTGGGGCACCTGGGTGGCTCAGTCGGGTAAGCGTCTGACTTCGGCTCAGGTCATGATCTCACAGTTCATGAGTTCCAGCCCCACGTCGGGTTCTGTGCTGACAGCTCAGAGCCTGGAGCCTGCTTTGGATTCTCCCTCCCCCTTTCTCTCTGTCCCTCCCCTGCTCATGCCCCTCTTTAAAAATAAATAAACAGGGGTGCCTGGGTGGCTTAGTCAGTTGAGCATCCAACTTTTGCTTAGGTCATGATCTCGCAGTTCGTGGGTTCGAGCCCCGCGTCAGGCTCTGTGCTGACAGCCAGCTCAGAGCCTGGAGCCTGTTTCAGTCTGTGACTCCCTCTCTGTCTGACCCTCCCCTGCTCACGCTCTCTCTCTCTCTCTCTCCTAGAAATAAATAAAACATTTAAAAATAAATAAATAAATAAAATAAAAATAAATAAACATAAAAAATTTAAAAACCATAATAAATTTAAAACTTTTTTTAAAATTAAAAATTAATGCATTTATTTGAAATAAGTGTACTTTAAAAATGTATTTAAAATAAAATACCTGCCAGATAGCTTACCCCTTTCTCCCAATAGCCTCAGCGGGGGCAGCGGATCTGGTTATGTGGGGTCTAGAATGGAAGGAGGAGACAGGGGTTGCCAGACTTAGCAAATACAAATACAGGATGCACAGTTGCATCTGAATTTCAAATGAACAATGAATGCACTATTTGGGCCACACTTACGCTCAAAAAGCATTCGTTGTTTTCCTGAAATTCACATTAAACTGGGTGTCTTGTATGTTATCTGGCAATCCTAGACTAGCTGCCATTATGGGACGGGAGAGGAGGCAGCTGGCTTAGGGGGCTCCCTAAACAGCCCAGCACCTGGGAGCCATGACCCAGGGGACCCCGGCAGGGAGACGGGAGTCCCTGTGGGCGCTGAGCAGGAAAGCGAGGTGCTGATGTGTTTCTGTTCTAGGGGATTGTTCTGACAAGCCTGTGGGGAATAGGCTGGAGGGGGGAAGCTACTGGTTAGGGAGGGCCCTCAGGGACGCATGCTGTGATTTGCATGGGGTTGCATGTGGGGGTGGGGGGGAAGTGGTGGTCTCTGGCCTATTCTGAATGCATCTCGGTTCCTCCCAGCTCCGCCCCCTCAGGCACTCACACCTGGGTTCTCACCCCTCCCTCTGACTTCCGTTCCTCTCCTCCTCCCTCTCCCTGTTTTCCTCACCCCCCTGTCCTCTGACTGGCTTGTCCCAGCTCAAAGGGAAGAGTAAGGAAGCCACGTGGCTGTTTTTTCTTTCCCATCTCGACTCCCCTAGTCCCCCACCCTGACCCGGAGGGGGCCCAGCCAAGTGGCCAGGGGCCAGCCTTCCTGAGAAAAGCCTCTCCTTTCCGCATGGGCCTGAGAACAGAGCAGGAGAGGCCTCATGTGGGCCATCCCCCTACAGCGAGGGTTCACCCCTCAGGCCGAAGGTACCAGGCCTCCGAGTCCTCCAGACTCGGAGCCCACCCTCAACCCCGTTCTCCTGGGGCATTTTATACTCATTTTCCCCGAGCTGAATCTCAGAGGGAGGTGGGGAAAGCGGGTCTTCCAAGGTCGTGCTTTTCAAACTTACTCCCAAATTAGGTCACCGGGAGGGTGGCGAGGGGGGACCCCTCCAGGGGGCCAACTCCAGGAACCTGTCCCTCAAGGCGGCCACAGAGTCCATTTATTCTTATTTTATAGGACAGGGTCCCTTGTGGAATTCTTGCTTTTTAGTAAGGATCCGCTGGTGAAAATAGTCATCTGTATATATTTGAACCCCATGGGGGAGTCTGCATGGTGATGCTCGGTTCTCTTGTAAGAAGACTCCCCGAGTTCAGCCTTTCCTACTCCCCTTCACCATCACCAGACCCTTGCGCCCTCAGCTTTTAGTCCCCTCTTGTTTTCCCCCCACCACCAGGGCTTTAAATCCTGGTGCTGACTGGCCCTCTCCCCGAAGGTCTCTTTCTCAATCCCCACTGCAGCTCCCTAGCACCACACTGGGCTGTGGCTTCGTGGCCCATTTTACAGATGCAACCACTGAGGCCCAGAGGTAGCGGCGCCCGCACTGGATCCTGAGAGTCTGACTCTGGATGCCGGCCCTCCCTCAGCAGGCGACTACTGCCTCCCCAACCCAAACCGCTGGCCAGAATCCCATCCAGAGAGGGGACGGCCCCACTCCCCTCCAAAGGGAAGAGTTTGCCTCCAGAGCTGGGAGCTCCCAGCTGCCAGGCTCAAACCAGCGCGGCCCAGTTCCCTGTGGAGAGAAGAATGAGGTTCTTGGGGTTTCGGCCTTGGAGACAGATCTGTGCGTAGCATCCAGAGGCCCACAGCTTGTCGCCTGTTCATGGTAGGAGAGGAACCCATGGCTTCCGGCTCACAGACGTGCTCAGTCAACACTGTTGCTCACCCACACGTGTGCTAAGAGGAGACGCAAACCCTGCTCACCCTCTGTTCCAACCACTGGGGACCCCAGAACCATCCGGTGGCTCCCGCCCTCCACTCGGCATCAAACACACAGAAGTTCAGTTGGCCTGGGTAATGCCCGAGCCTCAAGATTGTCTGAATGCTGCCCAGGTGATTGGCACCCTCTGGTCCAACCTGTTCCTTTCACAGAGGAGGGAAACTGAGGCCCAGATGGAGGCCGGTGACACATTAAAGCTAGGACCCGGGACCAGTGGTCTGGAACCAGTGTGCCCCCAACAGCCAGATCCATGCTGTGAGACATCAGAGGAAAGGGGTGAGCGCCCAGGTCCCCACCCCCAGATGGAAATGCTGGTCTTCCGTCCTGATGGAGCCAAGTCTTCCCTCTCGGATTCCTCTCCATGAGTCAGGTAATGGGTAGGTGACTCAGAGCAGGCAAACAGCCGGCTCAAGCCTCGTTAGCAGTTTTGAGCACCTACGTTATGCAGAAACTCTTGCTAAATCTTTCGCCAGCGTGTCCTCATCCCTCATCTGCCATTCCTGGCCAGAACGGCTCAGCGTTCTCCAAGAGAATAACCGCAAGCCGTTGTCTATCGGCGGGTGAATCGATAAAGACAGTGTGGTTTATAGACATAATGGAGTATTATTCGGCCATCAGAAAGAAGGAAGTCCTGCCGCATGGGACAGCTTGGATGGACCTGGAGGGCATGATGCTAAGTGGAATGAGTCAGACAGAGAAGGACCAATACCACACGGTCTCACCTGTGGAATCTGAAAACATCGAATCCACAGAACCAGAGTGCAGACTGCCGGTTACCAGGAGCCTGGGGTGGGGTAAGCGAGACGAGCTGGTGAAAGGGCACGAACCTTCATTATCAGATGGCTAAGATCTGGGACTGTGATGTGCCACACAGGGAGTCTAGGTAACAAACTGTACCGTGTACTAGAAAGTCGTAGGAGAGGTGAACTCACCATGTCCTTGCCAGGATAGCAACAACAGCACAGTGGCAACCAGGTGAAGGATGTGTTAACTGACCTTATCCCGGAAAACATTTCACAATATAAATATGCATCGAGCCATCGCATTTTGCATCTGAAACTTACACAATGTTATATGTCAATCGTACCTCAGTGAAGCAGGGGTGGGGTGAGTACCTCAGTGAAGCAGGGGTGGGGTGGGTACCTCAGTGAAGCAGGGGTGGGGTGGGTGGATGGAACACAGGCTGGGCTTCACCCGGCTTTCTTAGCCATGCCCCGCTTAACAACATCCAAAAGATCTTGCTTAGAACTTCTGTCCGACAGCCAAGGAGCTTTGGTCCTTGCCCAAGGCGGGCAACTCCTGGTTCAACTCCAAGGCCAGGCCAGGCCATGGCTCTGGAAGGTTCAGAGCACAGAGCCAAGAGTCCGGGTGCCTGAGCTCCCGTCCCAGCTCAGCCATCGTCCACGAGGCAAGTCATCCCCCTTCTCGGGACCTCAATGTCACCGTTCATTAAGTGGGAGGGCTGAAGTCTATCAAGGATATTTGATTTATTTTGTGCAGGACAATGCTTGTTTCTTAAATTCTATTTATTTATTTTGAGAGAGAGAGCACAGGCATGGGAGGGGCAGAGTGGGAGGGAGAGAGAGAGAGAGGCCTCTTGGGAGCAGGCTCCACACTGTCAGTGCAGAGCCTGATGCAGGGCTCGAACTCGAGAACCGTGAGATCATGACCTGAGCCGAAGTCAAGAGTCAGACGCTTAACCGACTGAGCCCCCAGGTGCCCCAACACTTTCATCACATAAAGCTGCATGCGGAGGGCATTCAGTGGGTTAAGCGTCTGACTTCGGCTCAGATCATGATCTCACGGCTCATGAGTTCGAGCCCCGCGTCAGGCTCTGTGCTGACACATCGGAGCCTGAAGGCTGCTTCGGATTCTGTGTCTCCCTCTCTTCTAACCCTCTCCTGCTCGCATTCCGTCTCTCTCTCTCTCTCTCTGTCTCTCAAAAATAAATAAACATTACAAAACTTTTTTTAATAAAAGAAAAGAGAGCTGCGTGTGGAACGTACAGGTGATCACGACCCCGGCAGAAGCAGCAGCCACGCTCTCAGAGCTCGGCACACTCAGCCCTGCTTCTCCCCAAAGCTTCACTCTGGTCTGTGAGGCCTCCCCTTTTTTTTTTTTTAATTTTTTTTAACGTTTCATTTATTTCTAGAGAGAGAGAGAGAGACAGCGTGAGCAGGGGAGGGTCAGAGAGAGAGGGAGTCACAGACTGAAACAGGCTCCAGGCTCTGAGCTGGCAGTCAGCACAGAGCCCGACGCGGGGCTCGAACCCACGAACCGCGAGATCATGACCTAAGCGAAAGTCGGACGCTTAACCGACTAAGCCACCCAGGCGCCCCTTTGGGTCTGTCATCCCTGGGATTCCATGGCCAGTAGGGGTAGCGAGGAGGGGGGTAGGGGTGGCGGGGAGAGGGGTGGTGGTAAGAGATCACCCAGGAACCAACAATATCTGCGCAGAAGGCTCCAGCGTTCCTTTTCCTCCAGAATAACCAGGGAAGGAAATTTCGGGCCCGTTGAACATGACTCTTCCAGCTAAGGAGGTGACAGTGCCGTCCCGGGGCAGCAGGGTGAGGGAGGGGACGGTGGGGCAGAAGGGACCGGGTGGCACCCTTGTTTCCCATCCGCCTTCCCCCTTTTCCGCAGGAGAGGGCCCCGGTGCCCCACGCACGGATCCCCACGACATTTTGGTGTGTTTCCCAATCCTGAAGTGGGCCCTCCGGGCTGTTGGAAGGATTGTGGAAATCATGCAAAGGGCCCAGAGCGGCGGCAGTTGCTCGCCAGCAGTTAGGACTTGCTACAGCTGCGGTTTTCCGTGTTGTTATTTTGTTCCCCTGCGGTCTCTATGCTCCTTTGATTGGGTGGGGGCGCAGGGGAGAGTCATAATTCTTAGAGCCCTGGAAACCTCATCTCAGAGATAAAGAAAGAAAGTGAGGCCCAGAGAAAGAGAAGGCCTTGCCCAAGTTCACGCCGTGAGTCAGAAGCGGGCTGGGCTCGGACCAGACCCACGACTGCAGACCCCAGGGGAGCGCTCCCGATGGTGGCGCCCGCAGCGGTCTCCTCTCTGCCCGGCCCGCCCCCCGCCCTCTGGCCCAGGACGCCTGGGGTGCCGAGGCTGCAGTCTGCCCCCCCCCACCCCATTTTGGAGCGCATCCTGCCTTCCCTGGCGGGCCAGGGCCTGTAATCGCTCTAACTGGCCCCTGGGGAAGGAGGAGGCCGGCCCGTCCACATGAGTCAGGTTTCCAGAGCAGAAGCCTCGGGCACAGCCACATCGCGCAGCCTCAGCCCACAAACCACTTCCTGCCCGTCCCTGGCACCACCAGCCGGAGGCTCCTGGGAGCTGCTCAACCCCCATCTCTGCGGCTCCGCCAGTCCCAACCCCCCCTGCAAACCCCGCCTCATGCCTGTGGGCAGGGGACAGGAGTGAGGGGGCCGCCAGCTGGGGCCCCGAGGCCGCGGAAGCCCCCACCAGCACAGCTAACCCTGGCTGCCCACGAATCCTCAGTCGCTGTACTTGCCTGTCCTCATGTCCTCCATGCCCACAGCAGAGGGAAGGACAGAGGGCCAGGCTGCCCATTCCCCCGGAGCCGGGCCGACTATGTCCGTCTCTGCATGGCAGGTGGCAGGAGGGACAGAGTGAGCACGGGCTTTGGAGTCAGGCAGATCAGAGTTTGAATTCCGGTTTTGTCACCACCCTACTGGGACTTGATCTGGACTTCCCCTTTCTTGGCCCAAGTTTCTCCACCTGCAAAACGGGGAGCATATCACCTCTTCTAGATGGGATGAGAGAAGCAACTAAATCCATACACTCAAAGCCGACACAGTGCCCCAAGCACAGTAGATGCTCAGTAAACACTAGTGTCCTTGTTCCTGCTCAGCGTGATGACAGTGGTTTGGTGAGGTGATGACAGGCAGCACAGGGCTGGGTCTTCCCTCCAGTGGGAGTCAAGCGACTGGATCCAACCTCAGCACTGCATCTGACTTGTTGTGTGGCCTTAGGCCGGCTGGACCACCTCTCTGGTCCTCGGTTTCCGCATGCATAAGTGTGGGGACTAGAGGGTTTCCAAGGTCTCCCCCAGCTCTGGACACTCCAAGACAGGGGCTTGGGGCTGATAAGACAGTGACACTGGGAGGGTGGAGGTGAATGGGAGGTGGTTATCACCATCATCAGGGCGACGGGGCAGTCTATCTGTGACTGTGACCTTGGCAGGGCTGGGGAGGCACCCTTGCTCAGATGGGGCACCGGAGGCAGCTCCCAGGGCACAAGCACTGGGAGATGGGCCTGCACCCAGAAAGCAGGCACCCACTACGTCCCTCTGCGTGGCCTCACCGGCCCCTCTCTGGTGAATGGGCACCGTAGGTCCTAAGAAAAACCAAAGACCATCTCCGCCTTTAGGCAGCTTCTGCTTAGGGAAGGACAGACTTCACCGCGCAGCATCAATAAAAATGCTAATAATAACACACCCTGACATTTTTTTCCCTGCTCGCCCCAGGCCATACCTGCGTTGAGCCCTTAATGAGCATTATTTCATTTAATCCCCAACACCCCCAACGAGATCGTCACCATCATTATTTTGACTCCACAGAGAAAACGAAATGTACAAAGGCTGTACCCCCGGCTCTGGGGTGGGCAGCAGGTGGGGGTCAGCCTGCAGGCTCAGGCTAGGGCCCCCAGGAGAGCAGAGGTGGGAACAAAGCACCAAGGAGCCCCAGAGGAGAGGACCGCTTTCCGTCGGGGGGTCTTGGAAAGGCGTCCAAGAGGCAAGGGCATCTGAGTAAGTTGCCAACAACACTAGCCGCCATACGTATTGGGCGCTTGTGCATTTCACGTACTTCTCAGCCTTCAGGCGAGGGTCTCGGCTAGCTCTCAATTCCCATCCACGTGGTGGGTACGAGTATTATGCCTTTCTCACAGCGGCACAGAGAGCTCAAGGGCTTACCCCAGGCAGGGGAAACCGAGGCCAAGCGGAGAGGGCAGACTAGACCAGGTCAAGCTCAGGGAGGGTCAGGGGCTGAGTGGCCGGAGCCTTAGGCCCCGGGAACAGAGGCTGACAGGCAGGCAGGGCCCAGTCCTGATCCCCCGCGCAAGGGCGCACGCACCCTGCAGGGAAGACCCAGGCCCTCACTTGTCACCAGAAGTGGCGTTCGAGCTTCAGGGCTTCCCTCTCCCCAAACGATGCTTTAGTCATCCTGTGTGTGACTGATGTGCAGCCCCTGAGTGAGCAAGCAGATCCTGGGGCCCCTCATCCCCAGAAAGCTGGGGAGAGACTGGGGTGTCGGGCCTGGGACTTGTACCCTCTGGGAGAGAGAGGGGAAGCTCATGCTTGCCCTCCTTCCTGAACCCGTAGAGCAATTCCGGTGCGATTCATTTTATTGCAGACACAGAGTAATCAAAGCGGGAGAAGAGGTTAGGGCTTTGTCTCCCTCAGCTAAAGATGGTTGGAAAAACAGGTTTGAAAATGCTGAAACTCAGGGCACCTGGGTGGCTCAGTTAGTTGGGCGTCCAACTTCGGCTCCAGTCATGATGTCTCAGTCTGTGAGTTCAAGCCCCGCATCTGGCTTTAGGCTGACAGCTCAGAGCCTGGAGCCTGCTGCACATTCTGTCTCTCTTTCTCACTCTCTCTGCCCCTGCCCTGCTCGAGCTCTGTCTCTCTCTCTCAAAAATAAATAAACATTAAAAAAAGAAGAACATGCTGAAATCCAGGTTGGCAAACTGAAAATTAGTGGCAGATTAATTTCATTGTCTCACTGGGGAGTGGAATCCTGTACGTTAAATATAGGATGAAAGGGAGATTAATTCCCCATCTATCTGGACTGGAGGGGGCAGCCTGGAGGGAATTCACAAGGGTTTCATGCCTTTGGGGTGCAGGGGGGCCAGTTTCAGGGGAGGAGAAGCAAGGTTTGTCCAGGGCTAGCGTGGGGGACAGGAAAGGCAGGAGGCTCCCAGCCCCCTGATAGCGGGGAGAGGGGCACCGACTTTCACAATGCCCGTAACCCCTTTAGCTTCTCCGTCCCACAAGGGCTTGCCCAGATCCATTCCATCTTATTCACACGTCCTCTGCGTACCCATTCTGTCCTTCTTTATAATACACAATGACACATGTATTATAAACACATAAAATGCCCTATGTAATCTTTATATGGTGGTTTATGTGGCTGGCACTCTCCTTAGAGTCATTCGGTCGATGCTTACAGCAAACCCATGAAGATCTACCATCATTATCCCTACTTTACAGATGAGAAAACTGAGGCATAGAGAAGAGACGCGAACTCCAGAAGAGGCTTTGAACTCCAGGCCAGCTGGCCACTGAGTCGGTGCTCCTTGCTCCTGCCTCTCCAAATGGAGGGTTTTGTAAACGGAGCACCCCAGTGCCACGTGGTATTGCCTGGGCTATTCCTGGCCCCTGCTACGGTCAGTGCCCCGACTTGGACAGAGCTCCGCCCTGCCCACATCCCTCACTCATCCATGCCTCGTGAGGTTCCGTGCAAACTGGAAACCTCTTGCGTGAGCTTTGAACGTTGTCATCGGGCCCAGTGTGGTGGCCCTGGGCTGCAGCTGCCGTGTACAGGTGGAAAGCCAGCTGGGTGCAGCACAGAGACCTGCCCACCCATGCAGTAAAACGCTGGCCCGGGGTGGGTGCGGGGAGCTGCCCTCGCGGTGGGGAGGGTGGGGCGGAACAGCCCGGGGCCAGCCAAACCTCGAACTGTCGCAGCTGCCTCCCAGACCCGCGGTCAGGACGTGGAACCAGAAAAGGCTGGCCTGGGAGAAGGGAAGGCTACACAGCTTGCCAGTCCACTGCGGCCCAAACCACAGTATGGCAGGGCCAGAAAAGGCTTCATGAGACTCCTAGCCGGGGGCGGGGACGTGTGAGTGGGCTCTGGCCGGGCTGGGATCCAGTCCTCTCCCAGGGATGGCAAATAGCCTTCAACTCACAGGTCAGAGCCAATCAGCCAGTCATGGCTGCCTGATGATGTCCAACTCATAGCCTGGCTCAGCAAGGAAGAGTTCTGTGATTGATTAGCAATGTCTGCAGCAGGTGCAGCATTGGAAGTGGCACCAAGATCGGAGCCTGTAGCTGTCCTTGTTAGCTCCAACATAGTGCATTGAGGACCCCCCCTCCACAGGGCCACGGCTTCATCTCCACTCCTCTCCCATCCTGCTCGCCTTGATCCACTGCCCCCGCGGTTAAGGTTCTCCGACCACATATGTGAAAGACAATGCATTAGCATAGGCTTCCAGCCTTCCTACAGCATCGTGTTCCCACTGTCTCCAAAGCCCCTCCCACCCCGCCTGCCCGATGGACTCATTTTCACCCTCCAAAACTCACATCCACGTCGCCACCCCAGATCCATCCCTACCTTGACCAGTTCCTCCCTCTCTCTTCCGCACATCAGAATCAATAGACATAGCCGCTGAGGAATTCCCTGACACGGGGTCAAGTTCATGACACACATCATCTCCAGACCTCCTTAGACAGACACTCTGCATCATGTTCTAAGATGATTCCGTCACGCAGATGAGGACCCAACACTGAGCGATGGTAAGAGTTGGCTCCAGGTCCCTCAGCTGGGCTGTGACAGAATGAGATCAGAGGCCGGCTTGTCTAATGCCACGTGTCCATCATGGTGCTGCGATCGGGCAATGGCCTTCTCTCACTGTAACACAGCAAGGTGGGGTCTTTTAGGGACGGGTCTGTCTTCTCTCTTGAGGAGTTACTTCCCAGGTAGCCATGCCCATTTCTCTCTCTGGTCCTCAGCAGGTGGCCCACAACCTGGCATGCAGGAGGCACTCAATAAATGTTGGCCAAACTGGATTTGATGGAGTGGCTGGGAGCTCACTTGTCCTGGCCCCTTGCCTCATGTCTGTTCCAGTCCTCCTCCCAGGGAAGTCCGTGGTTAATAGCGCCTCGTGGGGACAGAGCCCTTGTGGCCTCTCAGGCGGGTGGGGGGTCTATTTTCCCAAAGAGGTTGTACACTCACAGTGACAGAAGACACAGTATACATTTTCTTTTCTATTTAAATCATGTTATTTATTTAGTTTAGTTTAGTTTAGATTAGTTTACTCCTTCCTTTGCTTCTTATTGGTTGAGTGCGTCCACTGTATCAGGCACGGGCTGGGTCCAGGGGAAACATGGCCCCTTCCTAACACAAGGTTATCCAAGTGGCTCTGTGGACAACCCACTGCTTTAAAAAAGTTTTTTTTTTTAACATTTATGCACTTTTGAGAGACAGAGCATGAGTGGGGGAAGGGCACAGAAGGTGGGGAGTCACAGAATCCAAAGCAGGCTCCAGGCTCTGAGCTGTCAGCACAGAGTCTGACACGGGGCTCGAACTCACGAACCTTGAGATCACAACCTAAGCTAAAGTTGGATGCCTAACCTATTGAGCCACCCAGGTGCCCCTAACAATCCACTGCTTTAAAACACAGCTTCCTGGCCCCGTCCCAATCCTCCAGGCTCCAATCCCATAAGGCCGGGGCAGAGCTCTGAATTGCCCAGTTTTAAGGAGACATTTCTGATACAAAGCCATCAACCACCACTGCACTGTAGAAGTCCCCAGGTTGGCATCCCAGCCACCGGCTGTGCTGACGGCTGTGTCATTGGGTGCCCTGGTCCTCCTGCTGCCCTTGAGGGTACCGGGGGTCCTAATTCTGGCTCTTCCTCCTTCAGACTTAATTTAAATACCTCTTCCCCTTAGACGCATCCCACTGTGATTGCCCTGTAATTTGTCTCCCACTTGTCCCAGGCTGTGAGCAACTTGAGAAGAGAAGCCTCTTGATAACTGATATACTCTGTTGAGCTCATCATACATTTTTATGGAATTAAGGAAAACATTTAACCTGCCCTCGCAGGCTGGCTTGAAGGCACAGGGGCTGCCTATCTTTCTGGGTTCCGGGGATGCACTGGTCCAGGTTGGGGCCAGAAAAGAGGGAGGGAAGCACCAGGCACCGGCTCCCCCCCCCACCCCGGGACATGGATGGGAAAGGCTGGAAGAAGAGCCCCTTGGATGAGACAGTTGGATGTGAGCAAGGATGTGCCACGGTCTGCGATGCAGCCCCAAATTCTGCCTCAGAGAATTCTGAGCTGCCAAGGCCGTAAGGGGCCTCCGGAAGTCAATATCATGGTCTCCCTATGAGCTCCAAGTGGTGGCTGCTTTCACCCACCCAGAGATTGTTGACTCACGGCTCGGCTCTCCCGTGCTTATCACTAAGAGATGATGCTAACTGGTGGCCTAATTAGCACTTAATCAGCAATTCCAGCCATGCCCAGTGTTGGGTGTTGGGTCTTACTACCAGCTGTGTGACTTTGGATGCATGGTGTGCCTCTCTGGGCTTTATCTCTCCCGCCTGCAACATGAAAGTAACTGTAAGAGGAAGTAACTATGCTTCATGAGGCTGTGGGGAGAAATAAGTGCTAAAGAAACCCCGAGGACCCGGGACTTCTTCCCTTCCTCACCGTGACTGTGACTCACCCCTCGCCTTGGAAGCTTCCCAATACTGGCCATCCACCTGCCTAAATGTCCCCTTCCAGCAGTGTCTTCCTTGATTAGGCCCATCTGCCACTTCCAGGCCCTGGAGAGAGTGGAGATTTCCTGTCCACACTGCTTAGACGACTCCTAATTTCCTCAGGGCTGAAACATGCCTTTTCTAAGTTGTAGGAAGCACTGGATATGACACCCCCCCTTCCCCTCCCCCCCCTTCCCAAGAAATCCTGAACTCCTGGGCTTGTACTGAGCTCAGTGACACCTTTGTAGCCTGGTCACATTCCCAGTGATGGTCCCACCCAACGGGCCTCGGGAGAAGGGTGTCCTCTGTTCAGCATTTCTAGGGGGAAGCGCAGAACTTTTAGGCCAGGGAAACCCCAGGGCAATTGACTGCATGGCAGGTGCTGGCCCCTTCCATTGCTGACTCCAGCACATTTGATGAGTAGCGTGGGCTCCTTCCACACGTAGGCACAGCAAAGGCCCTGTGGTGGCCAAGGATGACCCTGTCCCTCCACGGCCAGTGACAAGCTCCTTTTCCTGCAGAGCTGCCGTGGGCATAGCAGACAATACAGCAAAGAGAGATGCAGAGAATTCAGAAGAACGTCGCTCTGGAAAGATTCATAGAAGGAGCTAGTATGTTGTGAATGCATCCCACAAGCCAGGCACTGAGCAAAGGCTGTTTACAGACACCATTGCCAACGTTTTCCACACTTGACCCTGTCACCCAGAGACTGTCAGCAGCTGCAGTGCCTTGGTGATGTCGACAGCTCGGGCGTTCGTGGCTGACACACTCGGGTTTGAGACCCAGCTCAGCCAGCCTCTAGCTGTGTGACTGTAGGCAAGTGACTCCACCTCTCTGAACATCCATTTCCCCACCTCTGAAATTGAGGGAGCAAATCCTCAGCTCACCAGGTTGCGGTGCAAATAAAATGAAATAAAGAACACGTGAGGTCCGTGGCACACACTCAGTGTTCAATCAATGCTGGCAAAGCACATGAGTTCCCCGTAAGGTCACACGCCCCCAAGAGAACAAACCAACTCCCCCCTCCCCCCTCCCCCCCGCCCCAGCAGCTGCTTCTGTTTTCTTCCAATGCCTTATCTCTTGCCAGGAAGAGAGATAACTAACTATCTCTGGGCAGGAGAGGGGAACTAACTAGGTAGGGCCTGGATGCCCCTGCACATTCGTTTAAATTTTTATGAAATGAGGAACTTGCCTCTCCCACTTCTAAGTTCCTGGGCTTAATGAACCCAGTCAGGGGGAAAATACTCACTGGTCCTCACTGAGGGCCACGCAGGCGGGAGACGCAGGTCATTCCTGGTGCTCACCCCTTCCAGGCCTGTGGGAGGAGAGGGCCGCCTTTTCCTCTCAGATGCCAGGAGTAAGAAGTGAAAATATCTTGAATTCTTTTGCACTGACGCTCCTCCCCTCCCACCGAATGTACCTCCAGGCTCTCATAACACCCAGGGTTTGAAAAGTGAAATATGCAAAGCAATTGTGTCAGGAGACAGGGAGGTGTCAGCCCTCCCCAACCCATCTAGAAAGAGGAGCCAAGAGCATGCCTACAAATGCTGTAGATCCTCACGTCTCGGAGGCACCAACGGCCTGCTTTAAATCCCTTGTGGCCGCTCATCGGGCTGAACGTCTTGACAATGGGCATCAGAGTCAGGGATTTCACACTCTGCCTTTGCAGAGGTGGCTCCTAAGTTCAAAACAAAGAGCTCTCTGCAGGAATTGCAAGGAATGATTCCTTGTCTGGGGGGCAGCGAATGTGGGAGGCGAGGATGTCTTCAGCAGAGAGTAGGACCAGGTGCTAGACGTCAGGCAGACCCCTTTTGCCAAGATCCTGTCCCCTCCCCTGGACAGGCCACCTGGAGCCATCACAGTGACTAGGCGTGTAGGGTTGGGGGTGCAGGCAGGGGGAGGAGGAGGAGCATCTGCTCTGGGATCTGACACAGCCCAACGTCACCAAACCCTTCCGACGGGGTGGTGGGGCCTGCCTCCGGAGCCGGACTGGTATGACCTCACACACGTCACTGAACCTCTCTGAACCTCGGTCTCCTTTTCAGGCAAATGAGAACAATAAAAACAACCTCATCCGTTGTTGCGGGATGGGGTGGATAATAACGAGGGCGCACGGGGTACTGGTTGGGATCACTCCGTGGGATCCATCATTGTTCCTTTTAACCCGTCTGCACATGATCTTAGCCAAAAGGTGGAGAAGCGACTGTGAACCCTTCTGGTCAAGGAGAAGAGGCTGGGCTGCCCCGCCCCTTCCTCCCCCAAGATCCACGGTTGCTGTCCACGTACCTTCCGGGGGCTTCTCCCCAGTCGCGGCTGCCCTGTCCCCAGTAGCCGCTTCACCTGGATGCCACCTGCATCCTATGTCAGCCCTTGGCCTCCCCTCACCTTCGGAGAGCACAAGAGATGTCCCAGGAAAGACTCTTGCCTCTGGGCAGAGTCCTGGGGACTCTTTATGAGAGGCTACAGCTCACCTCGAAGAGACTCTGGTCATCCAGGAAGAGAAGAGCTTGGACATCAGGCCACATGGCTTCCAGCCCCCAATCTGCCGTCCACCCACTGAGGGACCCTGGGCGAACCCCTCCCCACTCTGGGCCTGCTTCTCCTTCATATGCTACAAGGGGGAAGGGACCAGAGCTGGGGCTTTCAAATGGCACTGGGGTATCGTCACGATACCCGCCACCCCCACGCACGGGCCCTAGAAGCCAAGGCTGCAATGGTGCAGCTCTCTCTGGTCTGTTTCTTTCTTTCTTTTTTTTTTTTTTTTAAATATATTTTATTTATTTCTAGGAAAGAGAGAGACAGCATGAGCAGGGAGGGTCAGAGAGAGAGGGAGACACAGAATCTGAAACAGGCTCCAGGCTCTGAGCTGGCAGTCAGCACAGAGCCCGACGCGGGGCTCGAACCCACGAACCGCGAGATCATGACCTGAGCAAAAGTCGGACGCTCAACCGACTAAGCCACCCGGGCGCCCCCTCTCTGGTCTGTTTCATGCATTGGGCCCCTGGGTATTGTCACTTGAGCAACATCAGCTCTTGTGAACCACACCACCTACCACCCTGGGCGGGCGCTAGACCCTTGGCGGAGCAAGGGGCATGGGGTACGGTCAGTGAAGCCTCTGAGGGAAAGAAGGGAAAGAGAGAGCCGCGGAGACAGGGAGGGAAAGGAAGAGAGACCCGTAAGCGAGGGGCAGGAGCAGGATAAAAGGGGGGGGCGGTTCCCGGTGCCCCCACGAGCTGGCACTCACATGGGCTTCTCGAAGGGCTGGCTCACCTGGAGGCCAGGATATTTGATGGCCCCGCAGGAAGGACAGCACTTCCCAGGACGGAGCGGGGAGCGGTGGAGGTAGAGTCAGTAATGAGCCCCCCTGGGTCCCCTCATGCGCCAGTCACGTCTGCATCTGGAAACCAGCTGGGCCCTCCCTCCTCCACAGCACCCCCTCCATCCAGGCGCTGCTCACTTATTCCGAGTGAAGCCCAGAGCGCGGGCGCCTTGGGCCTCGTGCGGCTAGAAGCCGGGGCTGGGGTGCCAGGCCGGATGCCCACAGGGGGCTGGCCTGGCCTTCATCCTTCCCGTGCACCTGCTGGACCCTCAGCCTGCTTCCGAGGCCACCCGGCATGCTTTTCTGGGCAGATGAACCAGGGGAGAGGTCTCAGGGCTCAGTCGTGATAGCCGCCATCACCTGCCACCTCGACCACACGGGAGCCAGGCAGACCCATGTTACAGATGAGGAAAATAAAGTCCAGAGAGAGCGGTTTGCCCCCATCCATGCAGCCGCCGGAGCCCTGGGCCTCCGATTCCAAAACCAGGGCTCCTTCCTGCAGCAACAGCCCCTCCTACCCGGCGCATCGCATCTCTGTCTGTCTACACACAGTGCTCACACGGTGAAACAGGAAGAAGCCAGAACAAAGACAAAGCTGGAAGGCTTGGGATACGGATTCTCAATGTCAGGTCAGAGGAGAGGAGCGGCCGTGCATGTGCCACCATTTTCTACACTTCGAGGCGGGCTGTTTACATCCTCAGTTTACAGATGATGACTCTGAGACTCGGGGAGAACAAGTCCCAAGTTCCATTGCAGCAGGCCCGTCCCACATAGCAGATGCGCTCACTGCCCTCCCGGCTTGGCCTCCCGGGGCTTCACAGAGCACCCCTGGGGACTGTGCTGGGCCCTCTGCTAAGAGGACACGGGGGAGGGGGTAGATCTTGAGGTTCCTGACCTCGAGTTGCCGGTAGCCTTAAGGAGGGGTTAGACTCATGTCACCTCCCCCAGGAAGATTCCCTGATTTGCCCAGCCTGGGCTAAGACTTCGGTCTACTCTCTTCTGGTGCCCTGTATTCGCCCTCCTGGGCCTCATCATACATGGGTGGAATTATCCATTTGAAGCCTCTGTCCCTTTTCTAGAGTGCAGGGACCAGGCCTGTCTGGTCCTGCACAGAGCCTGGCGCTCGGAGATGCCCACAAGTGCTGGTCCAGTGAAGGAGTGCCCAGATGGATGGAAGCAAGCAGCTAAATGGGAGGTCAGAGAACAGAGAGAAAGGAGTGTGAGTTCAAGCCCGAGAGGGGGTATAAAAGAAAGTTTCCATGTGTGTGTGGGTGGGGGAAAGCAGAAAAGCGGCAGCTGTTACCTTTAGCAGAGCTTTCTGGAGAGAGATGAACCCGGGGTCACATGGAAAGAACAGTCAGGAGACCAGGGTCAGTTTCCACCATGGTCCCAACTTGCCGGTGACCTTACTAGGGGCCCTGACAGGCTAGGGGGGTGGGGTTGACCGAAAGCCCCCAGACCCCGGAGCCCTGAGCCCCTGGCCAGGGCAGGGCTGACCCTGACGTGACCACGCGGCCGCAGACGTGGTGTGACTTCCTCATCCCCCGGCCACTTGGGGTCACTGGACCCAGCCGTGCCTTGTCTTGGCTCCACAAATGGGGACAAGCCACTGTGAGCTTCAGGGTCCCCATCTGTGATGCCAGAGGGGGGCTCTGCACCGCCCCCTCTTATTCCCCCACCACGAAGTTACTGGGGGCTCCAGCAGAATCCGGTTTGTGTAAGAACTTGTATATTCGTGAACTTCTACCTACAAAGGCATTCGGATGGAGAGATTTGTCTTCCAGCTGTCCCTCCCTCCCCCATCCCCCTCCAGCTCCCATAATGTCCTGTGTGTGCCCTGGGGCCCTTCCTTTTAAGTAATCCTAGTACTGACGATGGTGGCTTAGGTATTATTTCTTTCCAGGGGGAGAGGGGAGCCTCTGAAAGCCAAATACAGGCTATCTCCTGGGCAAGATTCCTGCCCGGAATGAAGGGAGCTGGCAGGGCAAGGGGTTGTCCAGTCCACCTGCCCCCTGGGCCCAAGCATCTCTTGGGACCCCTAGCAGCTTCTCCCCAAAGGCCACTCCCGGAACGTGGGTGGGACTGCGCTTTGGGGGAGGAGAGGCGGAGCTCAGATGTTAGGCCGTTCCTCCGGGCACCTCTCATCCACCCCTCCCTGCATGGACAGGACCACGTTATCCAGTGAGTCAGCCCCAGGCCCCCAACTCTTTTGTCTGCACGCCTGCTGTGTTCTCAGGGTGCTCACAGAGCACTCCCTGGGCCGTGGGGATGTGGGATGTGATGGTGGCAGAGGTAAGCAGCGCCCCTGGGTTCATCTGTCTGTAGCACGGAGGCATCTGGGGAAGCTTCAGGCCTCGGCCAGGCACCTTCCACCCTAGGGGAGCTCGGGGGGTCCTGTTAGGAAGGCTCAGACTTGGAAGCCGGATTCAGGCTTGGCTGCCAAAGGATTCCTGGCAAGTGGCAAACGTCTCCAACCCTAACAAAGTGTCAGCCCCTTCACTTTCTAGCTCCTAGCCTCCCCTTTGGAACCCAGAAGCACCCCTCTCTTTGGCCTTGAATGCCGAAACAGTGACCCCTGCTGGTGGCCAGATGTTTGCATCACCAGGCTCTGACAGGGACCTCTTAGGGCGGCCTGGATGGGGAGCGAAGCAGTCAGTAGGCACAGGCCAGCAGGAACGGAATGACCACCTGTCTCGTGGACCGCCTCGTCCACGCAGCAGAGGCCCAGAGGGAGACCCCTTAGTTCCCCAGCCTTCTGGGGCCTTCCTGGAGTTGCCCTCCCTTGCATCTCCACCAAGGCCTTCTGATGCCAAGGGCGGCTTGCTTCTTGCCCATTATTACTCTCCGGCTTGCGCGGACAAAGCTGGGAAATTCCGAAAGGCAGAGCCTGCCCGAGTAATTCAGGCGCCCACTCCACTTCCATCAAAACCCCCCTCCCTTGCAGATGCTACTGGGGAAAAGCAACCTGATTAAAGTAATTCACCCTCAGGTGTGGCTGACTAATAGCACTATCGTGGGGAGTGGGGAGAGGTGGCGGGGATCATTTCTCGGGTGTCTTGCCAAACCCCAAAATGGACGGCGAAATCTCAGACAGCAGCTCAGTCCATGAAACCGGACCCAATGGCAGTTAAAGAGAAGAGCTGGGGGCTTTGTCAGGGAATTCCCTGACAGCCCCCCCCTCCACGCCCCCTGGGAGAAGGGCCTCCACACTCCATTATGCATTCAGGAGATTAACCGTAGAATCACAACCCCAGCAGAGTCAGAAGGACCTTGCAGGCCAGCTGGCCCCGAGGGGTATGCAAATGAAGGCAGAGGAACACACACAGGGACATTCACTCTGTGCAGTCACCTGCTGGGAAAATTCTGGGGAGCCCAGCGACGTTGATGGCCGGAGCGCCATCCGACAGTTTCCTACTGGAAATGCCCAAAGGGGTCCGGGGGAACCTCCGGAGGATGTGGAGCAAGAAATTGGCCTGCCGAACCTGACCTTGGGAGGCAAGCAGTTCTACTTCCGCCAACAGAGAGGCAACAGGGGAAAGGAAGGGCTGGCTAGAGGGGGCTGAGCCAGAGGCGCGCGCCGGCGCCCGTGGTGGGGTCCACACCGAGCGACTGAGTAAACAGTGAATCAGGAGGTGATGCGAAGCCAACTATAGGGTAAGGGCCCCAAAGCAAGTGTCCCTACCTCTGCCCGCCTGGTAATGATCCTGGAACCCTGACAGAGGCCATGCAGAGAGGCAGGTCAGGGGTAAAGGGCCAGAGTGCCCAAATGTCACCTGCCACCATCCCTTCCGACTTCCCGACAGGCTCCTGTGGGCGGGCATCCCGGGCACCCAGCTGTGACTCCGGCGGGGTGCTTCCCCCAGAGGAAGGTGTAGGGGCCACATGCATAACCCTGAGTCAGGTCAGAACTCACACTCAGGCCTTTGGATGCCGAGGACAGCTCTCTAGACCTAGGTTGCCCTCTGCTGTTTTTGCAGACAGCTCACAGCCGGGCATCCATGCTGCCAGGCAGTGCCACCCACAACACGGCGCCCACATAAAGCGACCTGCCTGGCTCGGCTCCAGGAGGTGGATTCAAACAGACGGGAAGGGCATTGATATGTCTTTAGCATGTAGTGTGAACCAGGCACTCGTTTACTCCCAATGGCCCTAGGAGGTGGGGATAAAGCAGCATCTCCAGTGCACTACTGAAGATCTCAGTTTCAGAAAGGTTAAATGACCCACCAAAGTCACACAGCTAGCAATCGGCAGGACTTCCAAGCCTCAGAGAAGCCAGGGGAAGGGGCGGGGGGGGGAGGGCTGAGGTTAGAGCCGGTCTCAGGGTTTCGGCACGCCACCAGACGCCCCGCCCCTAGTGTCCTTCTGGCTACTCCCACGTACAGGCACACACACCCTTGTCTCCCCCCGCCCATCCCCCCCCACGCGTGCACATGCAAGTTCATAGCGCAGAGCACAGCCAGGCCCCCCAGGCGAGTGGCAGGTCTGAACTCCCCCTGGGAGGGGGGGGGGAGTCATGCCTTTAGAGGCCCCTCCCCAGCCCCTCCCTCCTCTCTCCACTCGGAGGCAACAGCTGCCTCCCCAGAGTCAGCATCAAAGATTCATCAAAGCCAAGGCCCTGCAAAGTGTGTGCTTCACATCTCTAAATGTGCTTCTTCCCAATGAAAAATTCAGTGGAAAACGCAGAGAGTAAAAGGGGCGGCGGGGGGTGGTGGTGGCGGTTGGAAGCAGATTCAGGAAGGAAGCAGGGAGGGAAGGAAAAGAAAAGAATGCTATCTCTGCATTGTGGTTCTGCTGAGTCCGCCCACATTTATTGAGCATCTACCTCATATGGGGCCCTGGGCCAGCCACAAAGGCAAGGCCAAAGAATACAGTGACTGAGGTTGTACACTGCACAACTCCAGAGGCTCCATTCCTAGAGATGGCAGAGGTGGTTCTGCAGAGGAAGCAGGCTGGGTCCTGTCCACGTGGTGTGGGAGTCCAAGGCCCGGGTTGGCTTCCCCATCTTTAGTCATCTAATATCCTTGAGTCTTAGATTCCTAAAATCTAAATGGTGGGGGGCAGCTTCCAGTATTCACCCTTCTCATTCCAGGAGTCCCAAGGAAGACGTGCACTTTGTTAACGCTGTGATAAAAGGGCAGAAAGCAGATGAGGGGTCCTATAGAAAAGCCCAAGCTAGAGGTTCAAGGGTAGAGAGGAGGAAGGGAGACTGCCGGCGAGTCTCCAGTTGGAGAGACTAAGGGAGGCTTCCTGGAGGAGGTGATATTTGATCCAGGTTATAAAGGGTGAGGAGGATTTCTGTAAGCAAGCCAGTGGGACAGAGCAACCACCACAGGGCCAGGGAAAGGGCCAGTATGGGCAAAGCCCTGGCAGAAGGAATGAGCCACTTGGTAGCAAAAAGGAAAGTCTGGTTTGGCCGAGGAGGAGCGGAGGGAGAGGGGCGATGGAGCTAGTCTATAATAAGACCAGAAAAGACCCCAGGGTCGCTGGAGGGAAGACCTTGAGGGGCCCATGGGTGTGGTGAGGGATCAGGAGGCAGGGGTCACCTCTACCCCCTCCCACTGGTTTTGCCACTTGAGATGAGCCACGGTTTCCCTCCAGCCTCAGTTTCCTAATTCAAGAACATGTAGATGTCACATCAAGTGAGCTACAAGTTCTTTTGGTGCATTTGATCCATATGTCCAGTTCTGAGACGTTGGCTCTGCTGGCCATGGGGCACCACAGGAAGCTTAGACTGAGATGCCCTGGCTTCCCCGCTCTCCAGAGGGCACCCCCATCCCGACCCCACATCCCCAGTTCCAAACAGCCTCCCATTAACTGTGCTCCGTGGACAGAGAGCCCCAGGGTATAGGGACATGGGCTTTCCTGGGGTGACTCTGCTCCTTCTTCCTTGCGGGACATACCCCTCAGCATGACCCCCAGCCCCCTACCCTGCAACAAGCGGGGAGCACCCACGCCTGGGGCAGTCCCTGTGCAGGCAAACAGCCTCAGGGTCACCCGCTCAGACCCGGGAACCCCCAGGGTGAGCCGCTATAACCCCCATGCCCCACACTACACTGCACACCAGCATCCCCGTCAGACATAACCTGCAGATGAGCCTCTACTTCCTGGTCAGCCCAGTGGCCCTCTGCAGAGACCAGAGCTACACCTGTGAAATAGCAGGTCCCGGAGCCACTGCCACCCGCGCAGCATGGTGGGCCCCCTGCTGCTGGGACAAGACCTTCCTGTCCCCCCTCCTCCCACCCTGTGAGAAGTGAGGTGCTTTCTCAGCCCAGCTCTGGAGCAGCACAGAGAAGTGGCTCCTGCCGGGGGCTTTGGGGTTAGTGGTACCAGTGGGGATTCTCAGCTCCTCTCCTTGCCGGCAGGACGATCTTGACCTTGAACAACTTCCTTATCTTCTCTCGGTTTGCTCCTTCCTATAAAAGAGGAATTATAACATCATTCTCGTAGGGCTATTAGGATGATTACGGGTGATCAGGTTTTTAAGGTGCCCTTCCCCAGGCCCAGCACATCATATGGGTTCAACATTACGGTGGGAATTTGCTGGTGGGGCACCCTTGGACCAAGCAGAGGATTTGCAACAAACCGGGTGGATCATCCAAGGTGAAACCTTCAAACTGTGGCTGGCGGGGCGGGCCGTCCAAAGTTTCAAGTGCTTGGCGCCTGGCTCCACAGCGCCCTCTTCATGCCAAGCCTGGCCACTACCACTGCTAGTGCCGCCCAGAGACTTGAGCGCCCCCTGTGGCCGCCCGTTTGTTCTCCTGGCACCCGGGGAAGGTGGCCATGGCAGAGTCCCCACAGCCTGTGACTTCCTGGACACAGCAGCAGGGGGGGCCCTTCGTCCGGCCGCCCAAAGGCAAAGCAGTTCCCAAGTGATACCTAACAGGCTTCCGCAAGCTCGTGCTCTCCCACATTAACAGGGATCGAGTTTCTCCAGTGGGTATATATTCATTATGTTAGAAAAATAAAGAAACAAAATAAATATGGATTTTAAAACAACATGATGGAGGTGTGTTGGGGTGCGAAAGAGAAAAAGCCGGTTTTCCACCAGCCTCGTTGCAGGGGTGAAGGAAAGAGGGGAACAGGAAATCACGGTTCCCAGAACCACTCCTACATACTTTGCCTAAAAAATAAGGTTGTCCTGCTGGCACAGGGGATTGCAAAGCATGGTGCGGCCACAGCCTGCGGGCTCTTCCATGAGGTGGGATCCCAGGCAGAAAGGCATCTCCTTGGGGCACCTGGGTGACTCAGTCGGTTCAGCGTCCGACTTCAGCTCAAGTCATGATCTCATAGCTTGTGGGTTTGAGCCCCACATGAGGCTCTGTGCTGACAGCTGGGAGCCTGAAGCCTGCTTTGGATTCTATGCCTCCCTCTCTCTCTGCCCCTCCCCCGCTCTCTCTCTCTCTTGAAAATAAATAAACATTAAGAAAAAGGAAAGAAAGAAAGGCGCCTTTTTAGCCCCCCACAAGGCTGAAGAGGGGATCAGCACCCACACCACCCCCTGCCCCTGGAATCTAGTCACCCCTGCAGTCGGCTGCAACTGGCTTACAGCCCTCTCTTTGCCCAAGGCAGAGCGCCTTCAAATTCAGGGTTTCAAAGCAACCCCCAAATGACCAGGAAGAGGATGACAGAGCTTCCACTGGGAACGAGGATGGACCGAGATGCACACTCGGCCCGAGCACCCTCGTTCGTAGCTCATGCCCCCAGTCCTCTGCGTTGCAAGGGTCACCTTTCCTTTGAGAACCCAAGTGTGGTGGGGAGTGGGTGTTTCCTGGGATTCCCCTCCAAGGATTTCTGAGCCTCCCCCTGGAATACGAGCATGTTCCTAGGACACTCTGGTTATTTCCTATGACTCGGCTTCCCAGCCCTTCAACGTGGGGGTGCCTGCCTACCTTCCCGTAACCTGACTCTCCAGGCCACTACACCCGACACCCCAATTAGTGTTGCATCTCAGCCCTGGAGGCAAGCCAGCGTCTCTAACCTTAAACTCAGCGAAGAGCGAGCTGGTATTTCCACACAATTTTATTGAAGGTTTAGGCATCATGTTTGTGCAACATAGAGATTAATTTACAGCTGCTGCTAGAAGTTGCTAGTCTTTTTAAAAATTTTTTAATGTTGCAGGGCGCCTGGGTGGCTTAGTCGGTTAAGCGTCCGACTTTTGCTCAGGTCATGATCTCGTGGTTCGTGGGTTCGAGCCCCGCGTCGGGCTCTGTGCTGACTGCCAGCTCGGAGCCTGGAGCCTGTTTCAGTCTGTGTCTCCCTCTCTCTCTGACCCTCCCCTGCTCACGCTGTCTCTCTCTCTCCTAGAAATAAATAAAAAAATATTTAAAAAAAAAATTTTTTTAATGTTGGGGCGCCTGGGTGGCTCAGTCGGTTAAGCGTCCGACTTTCGCTTGGGTCATGATCTCGCGGTTCGTGGGCTCGGGCCCCGCATCGGGCTCTGTGCTGACTGCCAGCTCAGAGCCTGGAGCCTTTCAGTCTGTGACTCCCTCTCTCTCTGACCCTCCCCTGCTCACGCTGTCTCCCTCTCTCTCTCCTAGAAATAAATAAAACATTTTAAAAAATTTTTTTTAATGTTTTATTTATTTTTGAAGGAGAGAAACAAAGAGACAGAGGGTGGGCATAGGAGGGGCAGAGAGGAGGGAGACACAGAATCCGAAGCAGCTCTAGGCCCTGAGCTATCAGCACAGAGCCTCATGTGGGGATCGAACTCACGAACCGTGAGATCACGACCTGAGCTAAAGTCAGACACTTAACCGACTGAGCCCCCCAGAGCCCCTCACGTTTCACTCCGTTTGGCCTCAGCCAGAGGAGGAAACGCTCCCCTCCCCAGTGGAAGGCCTTTGTCCTTTCCTGCCCAAGATAGTCCGTTTCCTTCGGCACAGGTCCCAGGCCCCAGGGGTGTGGTTTGACCAGCCGGGGGCAGGTCCGACAATCAAAATGTTTCCGGGTTACAGTGTTGTCCCGTCCAGTGAAGGAAATACAGCAGCAGTCCAAGCCAGGTCCCATGCACAGTGACCCCCATGTGAGGCGAAGGGCACGCGGTTCGCACACCTCACCGGGCCTGGCTCGGTCTCGGCTCTGGGCGCATCAAGAGACAAGAAGACACCAAGGACCCAGCACGAGAGATTTGTAGATCCAGGTGGCGCCCGGGGGAGCAGGGTGCAAGGACCCCCGGGACTCCACGGGACCCGGCTCTCCGGACCTGCCAGGTATGTTCAAAACGAGACACCGAACATCTCAGGCTGCAGCCTCTGCTCCCCGAGCATCTGACTCGTGTTTCAGAGATTCCTTGGGAAACACGGCAGGTTCTTGCTGCCCTGACCAAAGGCCCCAACAAAGGGCTGACCCCCAGAGCTCCGGAGGGTGAGTTCCAATCTCCTTCCTAGACCCTCTCAAACGAGTCCAGGTCCCCAGGGGCAGATTTTCACCTCCAACTGTATTTTAAAATCCAGTCTCTCCCAGATACCCGATTAAATAAATACATGTAGCTTTAAGAAGCCCTTTGTCCTCCCTCCCTTTGCAGGGGGGAAGAGGTGTTCCAATCAAGATTCTTTTTGTTCTTCATCATCTGGTCCCTTCCCTCTGTCAGTCTATCTATCTCTCCATCTATTTCTTATCTATCTATCTATCTATCTATCTATCTATCTATCTATCTATCATCTATCATCCATCCATCCATCCATGTATGTATGTATGTATGTATGTATTTATCTATCTATCTATCTATCTATCTATCATCTGTCTATCATCTATCTATCTATCTATCTATCTATCTATCTATCTATCTATCATCTATCATCTATCCATCCATCCATGTATGTATGTATGTATGTATGTATGTATGTATCTATCTATCTATCTATCTATCTAACCTACCTATCCATCCATTATCCATGCCAATCTTTGCTGAAATAGTCACATTTTACATCAAAGAAACCAGTCACTCACAGGTTAGACCTGAAATTCTGAGTCTCCTCAGTGCTTCCAATGACACTAGCCAGCTCTGTCCCTGTCACTTTCCCAGACTTCATCCACACCCAGAACTGGGGTGATTTGCTCTCCTTCAAAATATGCCTTCTGCAAAATACCCGAGCCTTCTTCTTTATCTGAATCTCTTCCTAAAATGTAGAACCTTTTATTTTTAAACATTTGAAAAATACAGAACAAAATACTAGCTGGAAAAGAAAAGCATCTATTCCCAACGTGCAGAATTAAGAGCACTGTTAACTCCTTGGCATAATCATTTTCAGAGTTTTCTAATTTATCACAACAGGAGAAAAATCACTGAATTATTTTTGTTTCAAAAAATGTATATGTTCAGGGTACCAAGGTGTCTCAGTCTGTTAAGCATCCGACTTTGGCTCAGGTCATGATCTCATAGTTCGTGAATTCGAGCCCTCCATTGGGCTCTGTCTGACAGCTCAGAGCCTGGAGGCTGCTTCAGATTCTGTGTCTCCCCCTCTCTCTGCTCCTTTCCTGCTTACACTCTGTCTCTATCGCTCAACAATAAACAGTAAAAAAATTAAAACATATATATAAAATATATGTTTATCACAAAGAACTTGGGCAAAGCAGAAAAGTACAAAATCAAAGTGAACTGTCACCCAGAAATATCCATTATTCACATTAGGTAAACATCACCTCGGATAACTGTCTCTGCATTTATATGAAAAGGAAGCCAAATAATTGAGTACATACGTAAAGAGAAAGTCAGAAATACTTTAATAAAAATGGGATAATAACATATATGCTAGTTTAATAAAAGGTATTCAGTTTAATTTTGCATGAATTTATCAGAAGAGAAAGAAGTTGACGTGAAACAGAAGGGATTGTTGAATTTCACTTTTTTTTTACCACGCACACATACACAAATGTGTTAACAATTCCTGTTAACTAAAGAGATTATGAAAAGCTGTATATTTTGTGATCATCACTTTTTTAAACTGTGTGTTGTATTATAAGCAGTACCAATTGATCCCCCATTCTGTATAAAGACATCTTTTATTTTTCCATTTGTATTAGTTACATTATTCTTTTAATAAGATTTATAATATTCATATGTGACAGCCATAACTCTCACAGCTGTTAGAAACTATTTTTTTAATGTTTATTTAATTTTGAGAGAGAGAGAGAGAGACAGAGCGTGAACAGGGGAGGGACAGAGAGAGAGGGAGACACAGAATCCAAAGCAGGCTCCAGGCTCTGAACTGTCAGCACAGAGCCCGACGCGGGGCTCGAACTCAGAGACTTCAAGATCATGACCTGAGCTGAAGTCAGTTGTTTAACTGACTGAGCCACCCAGGTGCCCCGGGAAACTATTTTTAAAGGGCTTCTGTAATCCCCATTGTTTTTTCTTAATTCCTGAACTCTTTTATTTGTACCTTATTTGGCTGGCTGTCCTTACCAAGTACAGCCCCACCTCAGGGCTCATGGACCATGTGCTTTTACATTTACAAATATACGTCTGCCTAGTCTTTTTTTTTAATGTGTATTTATTTTTGAGAGACATAGCACAAGCTGGGGAGGGGCAGAGAGAGGGAAACACAGAATCCAAAGCAGGCTCCAGGCTCTGAGCTGTCAGCACAGAGCGACACATGGGGCTCGAACCCACACAAGGTAAGATCGTGACCTGAGCCAAAGTCAGACACCCAACTGACTGAGCCCCCCTGGCACCCCTACTTAGTCTTTATACTGAAACCATAGCTCGAGCATATATAATTCTTAGGCGACACACTAAGACTTCCCTAGAGCCTTGGAGACCTTGGGAACTGACGACTGCAACGGAGAAAGTTCACAATCAGCCTGATTTCCAGCCTCCATCCCCCCAACCCTTGTCGGCAATTTGCTTTTGCTTTCTTGATATCCAAAGATATTGGGGCGTTTGTGGACTTTTTGGTTTTGGTTCTTGTTTTACCCTGGATGGTCAATAGCCCACCTAGGCTATGTTCAGCAACGGGTAGTTCTGATCACCTTTTCCTGGAACATGGCATGCTCTTTGGATCGCCAGGACCCTTTCTTTCCTCATTTCAGGGAAACTATCTGGTACACCTTTGAGTACATCTTCTTTATCCTTTGCTGGGCTCCTGAGTTCCGGTAACACCCACGGCGCCCAAACGTTGGAACGTCTGTGTCTCATTCAGATGCCACATCCCTCCTGTCTAACTGCCGTGATCCTTTGTCTTTTCCACCACCTCCTTCAGGACCATCTTCCGCGTCAGTAATGTCGGCATCGTCTACGTCCAACGGTATCAATTCCTTCTTGGCTCTAATTTGTTCAGCATATGTGAAGGTTTCGGGTCCTCTGTTTACTGCTTTTGTTCTGCCATCTTTATCCCATTCTGTGACTTTTCCCCTTGCAACTCTAGAGTTAGGATTTATGCACGTATGAGGTTGTCCTTATATGAGGCGGTAGCAAAGAATCTCCTTCTGTTCCGTGAGCATCTTCGCTTCTGGGTTAGGTACTTTCTCCTTCCGGCTGTAGCACGTCTGTGTAGTGCCCTGTGGTTTCTGTTTATTTTTCTTCTGTTTAAATAGTTCTGGACTTCCTGTTTGCACTGATAGAGGGAAGGTGGTTCTCGACTCTTTTGCACACCTCAGACCAGTTTGTTTGAGCTCTGAACTCCTGACTGAGGCCCGGGCAAAGGACCTCTGCCCGTTTCCTTCGGCCTGAGGGATGGAGAAGGGGACGGGGCGTGGAGGAGCTCAGTTAAGGCAGGAGGCACTTTTGGTTAAAGTAACTGGGCTGGGGGCACCCGGGTGGCTCAGTTGGTTGAGCATCTGACTTCTGCTCAGGTCATGATCTCGTGGTTCATGAGTTCAAGCCCCATGTCGGGGCTCAGAGCCTTGAACCCATTTCAGATTCTGTGTCTCCCCCTCTCTCTGCCCCTCCCTTGCTCACGCTTTCTCTCTCCTACAAAAATAAATAAACATTTTAAAATAATTTTTTTTTTAAAGAGTAACTGGTCTAACTCTACTTTCTCAATGAAAGCTTTTCAAATGACCTGTGCCGGGGTTCGTTCCACCTATTTGAGGATATACTTCATCACCATGGGGAATATCCTGAGCGAGGCATCTTCTCCTAACTGGGAGTGTGGTCTTGAAGCCTTGCTTGGGGCTAGAGGGGGTGGCCTCACTCTCCACTGCTTCCCCTCCGCTATATATTTCACCCCTCTGCTATAGCCTTCCCACTATCCAGAGATAGAAGAGGAAAGAAGGAGAGGAATCAAGCCATTTTGCATTTCTACAGACTTAGGAGTCTTCTGGAACAAAACAAAATCTCCAGGCTTTTATCTACTTAAAGAGAATCCTCCCAGGGTTACATCACTCCACTCCATTCTGGAACATTCTATTTCTTTTCTCAGCCATCAGTATTGACATTTACGGGACCCGGGCTCGCCTTTCCTCATGGGGCTGCTGTGGATGACTACTGGAGTTTACAATTTTTAAATTCATTTTCTTAAGTATCGCAGGAGGAAAATTCTGAGATTGGATCTACACTCCCCCTATTGAGGCAGGGAGGGGTAGAGAGAGAGGGAGACTCAGAATCCGAAGCAGGCTCCAGGCTCCAAGCTGTTAGCACAGAGCCCGACATGGGGCTCGAACCCACGAACCGTGTGATCATGACCTGAGCCGAATTTGGACGCTTAACTGACTGAGCCCAGGTGTCCCGAAACCGTGCCTCTTCTGAGCAGGGTCATGCTTGTGCACCTCCCTCCTCTTTCCCTGAGGGAGACATCTTGGCCCTGAGGCTTTTCCAGTCTTCCTGCAAATACACCTGTAAGGGCCTGAGGGCTCAGCTCTGCAGGACAATGTTCTTCCTGTGGCCCTGCCCAAGATGGATGGGGTCCCACTGGACAACAGGATCCTTTTCCATCAGTAAGTCCATGCCTGAGCCCTGAGAGGGTTCCTCTGTCCCCTGCAGTCAACCTGGAACCCCAAACTCCCCTTTATACCACTGAGTGCTATGTTGGTCTTACAGAACACACACACACACACACACACACACACACACACACACACACACACACACAACTTTGAGAAATTGAGCAGCACTAGGGGTATCAATTGGCAGTCTGTTCTCAGAGCCATGTGCATGATACAGGGAAAGAAACAGAGGAGAAGGAGAACACTTAGTTGGGGTGGGGCTAATCAGGGAAGGCTTCAAGGAAGAGGTGAAATCAGAATTGAGCATGTCTTTCTTACATTGTAGCGAAAAGTGAAAGGAGCTCCAGGTCAGAGCAGTAAAGATGCCTGCACCTTCCAGGCAGAGAAGGTCCTGGAGGGGAGGCTAGGCAGGGGGAGGTCAGGCTGCGTGGAGGGCTGCTGCTCCCCTCTCCTACATGTGTCTCCTCATCCCCTGCCCCACATCGGCCACCAAGGGACTATAGGGTGGGCACCAGCGGGGTGGCTGCTTCAGGACTCCCATTCTCTGGCCTCAGCCCTTGCTGGATGCAAGAGTGGGGTCCCAGGACCGTGAGGATCTTTCAAGACCCTGCCCGAGCAAGGATGACACCCCCAGCCCCTGAGCTTGGCCAATCAGACTCTCTCCCCTGGGAGATTGAAAAAGAAGCTGGTCAGGAGATGGTCGGGCAGAGCCAAGGCCTGCCAGGAGGAGGCCGCAGAGCCCAGGGGCAGCTTGGTGCCCGCCATCCTCAAGGCAGAAACTTACCAGTGAAATTTCCTGTTTTGCGTGCATCTGTTAGATCGGTTTCTGATGTTTGCGATGCAAATAATCCTCGCTGATACCAAGAGGAAGGTGGACAATTTTCCCTGTGTGCTAGGAAAATTAACGCCGTCATCTCTCTTCATCTTCCCATAACCATGTGAAGGTAGGCATTAGTGTTCCCATTTTACAGATAAGGAAACTGAGGCCAGGATCTTGAGGCCAAGCCTAGCATGCGCAGCGCCCCCAGCTCAGAAGGAGCTCAGTTGACCAGCTCACCCTGGTCTGTCCGATTGTGAAGTCTGTTCTTTTTCTACCCTTCCCCACTTCCACATAACCTGCCCACTGCTCATAACTCTAGGCCTGATACTGATACTATCTTAGGGTCAATTTCCCTTCGGAGAAACCAAGATAGCTTTTCTCTTAATGATTATCTTTGGGGTAAAATGTACATAACAGAGTTGATCATTACTGGCATCTAGCACATTCTAATGCCAAGCGACCATCGCTGCTAGCTAGCCAGCTGCCCAGAACATTTTCATCAGCCCAGAAGGAAACCTTGTATGTGTTAGGCTGTTACTTCTGATTTTCCTCCTTTCTCCCACCCCAACCTGGCAACCAGATTTCCATTCAAATTCCATTTGAATTTCCATCCATATTCCATTTCAAATAAATGGAATCGTACAACATGTGGCCTTTGGTACCTGATTTCTTTCACTTAAGATACCATCTTGGGGACCTAGCCTTGCTGAAGCATGTGTCAACACTTTATCCCTTTTCCTGGCTGAGTAATATTCCACCATATGGATATAGCACATTCTGTTTGTCCGTTCCTCTGCTGATGGACATTTGGATCATTTCCACATTTAGGCTGTTGTGAATAATGCTACTCTGAAATTCACACACAGGTTTCTGTCTGGACAGCTGCTTTCAATTCTAGGACATATCCCAGGAATGAGATTGCTGAGTCATCCAAAAATTCTATGTTTAACTTAATGAGGAAACGGTATCCTTTTATGTCTTTCTTTTCTTGACGGTTTCCACAGCCTTCTCGCCAACATCAAGACACGGTGGCAGAGGACACAGAAAGACAGTGTTCAGAGACCAGAAAGAAACCATTTGTGAAATTTTGGAAAACAGCTATTTCTACAATGGGCGGAAGGTTTACCGTGGACAGGCACGATGGTGAGCGCCTTGTAAAACTTTCTCCAGGACCCAGAACCGACAGAAGCCAAGAAGATTGTGTTCCCCCAAACACCCCGGGACTTAGGAGGGGCTGAGAGGGTGCGCTGGCTGGCGATGGGCAGCCTCAGTAGTAACCTGGCTCTCGCCGCCCCAGCAGAGTGCAAGGGGAGGGCCATGTGCATCACTGCAAATTTGCATTTCAACTCCCAAATACAAATTAACCCCAAAGTTGTCATCAAAGGAAAGATGAAGCCGAGGATCAAAGTGATTCCACACTCCAGGAAAAGAAGAGATTAAAGAAAGCGAATTGAGCACAATATTAAAGAGGTTTAAAAGGTGCTAATGCAGGCTAATGCTGTTAATGAAGGCTAAAAAAATTAGTGGTTGCTCAATTAGCATTTTCAGCTAGAAGAAGAAGAGCTGTTTGCACCTTCCCTCCTTTCAAAGCCTAGATTTCTCCTCTTCTGAAAAGACAGGCTCGATTATTTTAAAAGGAAGAGGAGATTAAAAATAGATTGATGATAATTGCTTCATCCATAATAGTAACAATTTATTTCTCGGCTCCCCAAACCGAGCCTCATAATATATGATATATGTGGCTGCCCCCAGCACTCTTTGAACCCACACGGCAGGGGCTGGCGGTGAGGTTTGTAAAAGCAACGATTAAGGTCAAGGGTTGGCCATTCTGCCGGATACTCCAGTTCTCCTGACATGGTGGAAAGAAGAGGGAGCCCAGATGGGACCAGAAAGTCCTGAGTTTGGATCTTTTGCCCATTTTCTAGTCTGAATATCAATTTTACGTAACAAGCAAGAACCGAGCAATCGGCCTTCCAATGTGGCTGGTGGTCACTGATGGTTTCTAGGAAGGAGGGGCCGGTAAAGACACGGATGGCCTCCCCACATGTCTTCCCGGGACTGATAAACCCAGCAGGTGCCAGGGCCCCAGGCAGAATGCCAGTCCCTGCAGCGAGGATCCCAGGAGCCAGACAGGCTTGTTTCAGAGGAACGTAAAAACCAGACAGGTTGGCAAGGCACAAGGGAGTGACATACAGTCCTATTCTTCATCATCTTCATCTTCTCCACCGTTGTCATCATCATCACAGTAGCTGACGCTTACTGCCCATTTCACAGAAGAGAAGCTGAGGCTCAGAGAGACGTAGTCCCAGCCCTCCATCACCCAGCGAGGAACTGAGGTAGATTCTGGGCCACCGCTTTTCATCATAGTAAGTCCCAGATACAGGGCAGGCCCCAGTTACCATGGAGGGGTCCTTCAAGATCCCCTCCCCCCCCCCCGCCCCATCCAGGGACAGGTGGAGCAGGAGCCCGAGTCAGCAAGTGGGACAAAACTTCCCAGTGAGGATGGAGGAATCAGGAAGGTCCTGAGTTACGGAAGCAACGCCTTCTTCAGGGTCCCCAGTCTCTGCACTCACAGCCCTCACACACAGGAGGACCCAGGAGGGACGGGAGTGATGGAGGCAGGGACCCATAATGAGACAGTCTTCCCAGGCATGCAGCCTCAGATGGCCCCACATTCACTCAACAAACTATCCTCAAATGCCAAGAAAACACAGTTCTTATACTCAAAAACCTCTCAGTAGACGAGTGGGGAGGAGACTGGGAAGCAGGGAAAGATAACATTTTTAAAACCATGGGACAAGTGAGCTGCACGGGGTCTTGCCAAATCGCTGAGAAAGAGCACCAAGCTCAACAGGTGGGGGCATTCAGAGAAGGGGGGGCATTCAGGGAAGGCTTCCCAGAGGAGGGGATGCCGGGTGACGCTCGTGGTGGGGCTCACGGTGGGGCCCTGGACACCCAGCCTGCAGGGCTAACCAGCTGCTGATATTTCCAGTTGGCTGAACAGAAGGAGAACTTTCAAGGCCTGGGCAGTCCCGTGGGGACCGAGCCAGGGAGGAGTTAGAACTCCCACAGCGCAGTGCCTTTATTAGGCTTCCTCTGGCATCAGAGATGCAGACAAACGAGCAAACTTTTCCAGCCGGGGCGCCTGCCTCTACGGATTTATCCACTTGACTTGAGAAAACGTCCTAAGCCCTAGAAAGACACTGGAGAATAGAGGCCACCCGTTCCCACCCTCATGGGGCTTACAATCCAAGAAATCTGGGCTACCTTTGCTTTATTCCAGAAAAGCTTGGGGGAGGCTCAGGAATTTAGGCGAATGATCTTCCATAGAAAAGTAGCAACATTTCAGAAGTGACTGAATCCACAGCGAAGAACAGCCGCCTTTGAAAGCCTCTTGAGCAAGCCTGCAAATAAAAAAACGATGTCCAGAGTGCTGATTCTGGAATATCCCTGGACAGGGCCTTGGTGGGGGTGGGGAGCACCGAGGGCTTTGGTTCTCCCAGGGCAGTCCTGAGGACTCCTTAGCAATGCAGATTCCCAGGTCCCACTCGGGGGCCTGGGACTCTGTGGGCGGAGCCAGTGAGAATCGCTTTGACACGGATTCCTATTCATTCTACTGCACGTGGCAACTCGCCCAGCACAGAGCTGGAGAAAAGCACAGTTGGGGCCACACCTGGGACCAGTGCTGGGGTGAGTCCAGGAGCCGATGGCGCCCCGGGCATCCTTCCCTCTAGCCCTGGCCTGCAGGAGTCAGGAATAACGGTCGCAGTGATGGTGGTGGGGAAGGGGAAGATGGAGACAGCAATCAGCCGCGGCCACTGACGACCATTTACTGCGCACTTACTAGTTGCACTTCACCTTCATTTCTTACCTGTGAGATTTGCATCGATGTTACATACATTCTACAGGTGAACACACTGAGGCATGCAGCGATTGTGTTTCTTGCCCAAGTTCACACAGGCAGCCAGGTGCAGTCTTGTTTTTCTGTGGTGTGCTTCCCTCTGGGGTCCATGCTCTCATCCAAGGTGTCCAGTCAAGCGTGAGTGAAGCAAAAGCAAGCAGTTGCTCATGCAACATCGTCATTAGCTCCCAAGTATTCACGATGCGTGAGATTCTAAGGGCAAGAGCCAGATGAAAAAAAACTTCCCTCTCTCCTGCCCCAACTTATAGCACAGACACTATGAGTCCCATAGGCAGATGCATCCGTAAGATAACTGACCCCCCCCGGGGGGTGGTGCGCCTGGGTGGCACATTGCACTGAGCCTCTGACTCTTGGTTTTGACTCAGATCATGATCTCACGGTTCATGAGATCAAGCCCTGCATCAGGCTCTGCGCCGACAGCATTGAACTTGCTTGTGATTCTCTCTCTCCTTCTTTCTTGGTCTCTCCCTGCTCTTTCTCTTTCTCTCAAAATAAATAAATAAACATTTTTTAAAAGGCAATCGACCCTTGTCATTTGCTATTTTTGATTCTGGTTGTTTGCTGGCAACTCTGAATCCCAAGGTCTCTAATCGGTGGTGGCTCCGCTGAGTCACACGCCAAAATCCCAGGCTCTGGAACACTGCTGTGGTGGAAGGGGACCGCCAGACGGGCGTGAGCAAGAGTCTGGCTTGGGTCCCTTCTCAGCTCCCGTTCCTTGTGGTCTTCTCATCAGGTGAAAAGACCATTAGAAAGTGATAGAGACGTCGCTGCCCTTTGGAAGATGACCCAGGCAAAAAGCCAGGATATTTAAGGCACGTTGGCTTTGCACAGATCTCAGGATATGCTCCTCCCATGGACAGGGTCTGTCACATTCTGCTAGTCTGTGCCTATGACAGTGATAATATGCGTGGCTTTATGCTTTTCTCCTACAAGCCGCCAGCCATGGAAAGCTCTGGTGCACCTCCTATACCTTCCTGCCCCGACTCCCTGCCCTCCCTTCCCCCAGCCCTTGCCCACTTCACTTTGGTGGATGTCACACACCAACACCATCATATGTACTCACTGCCTTCCCAGAGGAGGCTGCAAACCTGGTCCCTTGCCCCTACTCAAGGGCAAACCTGGTCCCGATGGCCCCTTTCCCTAACACCTAACACAGTGTCGGGCATCAAGGTGCCACGGGAAAGTATGTGCTGAGTGGGCACATGAATTGCCTAGTTAACTGATTTTTTCATTCATTTTGCCATAGCCCTGTGGATGCTTAAGGGGAGGTGGTATTCCTCTTCGGTTCTGAAGGAAACTGAAGGCCAGAGAGGGTAAGTGACTTGTCTGAGGTCACATAGTCACTGAATCCCTAGCTTCTAGTCCAGAGTCATTATGAAAGTACCCAGCCTGATACCTGGAATGCGGCATCAACCCAACATCTTCCAATGCCCCCACCTCCATGGCTTCACATGTGTGGATTGGCAACAGAGCTGGACTAGTCTCCTCTTCTCCTTCTTTATTTACTTGTTTATTTGAGAGAGAGAGAGAGAGAGAGAGAGAGAACACAAGGGGGGAGGAACAGAAAGAGAGGAAGAGAGAGACAATCCCAAACAGGCAATGTGCTATCAATGCAGATTCCAATGTGGGGCTCAAACTCATGAACCATGACACCATGGTCGAACGTTTAACCAACTGGTTGAGCCTCCCAGGTAGCCCTGGGACTCGCATCTTTGGTTAGTCCTCCTCACGAAGACTTTGAGTTAGGAGCCTGCCTCTGAGGGCAGGAAGCCCGCTTCTGAAGAGAAGCCAGCACTTTGTCCCCCTGCTTTATTATCACAAATGGACCTCCATCCCTTACCTAGGGCACCAATGAATGGTAGGTGGGAGAAGACGTATGAGCGAATGAATGAGTATACTCTTCCACTGATTGGAAACGCCATTCCATTTTCAGATAGCGCCAGCCTTGAGGAAATTTTCCGCATCTCATTCTGCCTGTTTTCTCCCCTCCTGGTCCTAAGGGAGCCCCCCCGCCGAGACCTCAGAGAACCAGCTCTTCTGCCCACATGGCCTCCCTGTTTGAAGACACCCCCTTTCATTGCAGGCATATTCCTACAGAATGCATGTTCTTTCTGTTGTCATTGGCTTGCAGTGCTCGGGGTAGAGGGAAGACATGTTTACGGTCTTTATTCATCTCCCAGGTTGGAGGCAGAACCCTTACTTTATGTCAAGGCCATGTCTCCTCCTGGTTTCAAGCTCCCTGGGGTTAAGGTCTCTGCCTTCCCCTTAATGAAGTCCATATAGCATCCAGGTCTCCATGGGGCCCAGCACTGAACTGGCAGCCAGCCCAGCATGGAAGGAGGGGAGCAGTGGAGCATCCCTGGGGCGGGCGCTGGCGGCGGCCGGGGGGCAGGTCACCTCTCCCTGTGCCATCCAGACTTTGCAAATCACCCAGATAACTCTCTATCCAGGAGCCAAGGCTTTGCTGGGGGAAGGGAGGTTTAAATTGGTAGCTTCCGAACATAACAAGAGCAAGACCAGACAGAGGCTACAGAAGAGCCCCCGCGGGAGCCGGCGGTTTTATGAGCCCGTCATATTTACTATTATCCAATGAGTCATCGGCGACGTGTTTTCATTTCAAGGCTGCTGGACGAATGGGCTCTCATTGGAGCCGCTCTTGATCCATTATTTATGCCCGCTCTTTGTCCTCTCTCAATTGCACCTTTGCAGACAGGAGCCTTGGTCTACACCCACCCGCAGCATTTGCCGGGCGGAGGCACATCCTTCATTTCGAGCAAAGCCTGCAGCTCTTAAAAATAGCAAACTAGGCAAACGCTCTGATTATGACATTTCTGGCTGATATCTCCCTTGCCTTTCATTAGGGAGAGAGCTAGCATTAGGCAAGCCCGCAAGTCCGGTGGGTAGAAATTAAGAATGCTGTGTTTATGACTTCTGCTCAGACCTGTTTCCCTGGGAAGCTTATGTTGGTATTGTAACAACGGGGATCAACAATTCGAACGTATTTGTCGTGCTTAAAGATCACTTTGCCGATGCCAAGGAAGCAGGAGCAATTAGCTGATTAGAAATCGCCCTTAAGTTGGTACTTACCCTGCCAAGAACGAATCACCTGTGAACACTCAGAACTGGCCCGTACGTTTTGTGCCACAAGAAAATATAAGGCTTGTGAAATTCAAAGTGACTCATCGCATCCAAATTTGCGTGATGTTATCGGCCACTAATGACCCGTAATCTTGGCCAAATAAGGAAATGTTCCACTTTCTAAGATGATGGGTCAACAGAAGGACAAGTCCCTTCATGGCTAATTGTCCTGCCGTTGCAGGTGTCGCTGCCCAGAGGGCCATGTAGCCCGGACCATGCAACAGCCTGGCCCCTCAGGGGGAGGCCGTCCTGGGTGATGGATGGCTCTGGGAACCGGAAAAGAGCCAGAAGGCAGGGCGGTGGATATTGAAGTGGAAGCATGTTCTAGGTCCCCTGAACACTCTGTAGAGCTGGAAGCTGGAGCGCGGCCACCAAGACACGACAAGTGGTTGGCATTCATGTGCCCCAGGGCGACAGCAGTAACTTGGTCCCTAAGGACTCTTCTCTCTCAGCCCTGCCTGTTTCTAGAGTCGCACCCCACCCGTGCACCGTCTGGGCTCCAGCCCCCTGCACTGCCTCTCCAGCCCTGCCTCCAGTTCTGTGGGCTCTGCCACGTCGTTCCAGTAAACTCCCTGATGCTAGCATCAGCCAGAAGGATGTCTGTGGCTGGTGCCCAAAGTGCCCCAGCAGGTAAGAGCGGGAGACTGAAAGCAAGAGATGGATAAATGCCAAGACCCAGGGCTCAGGGGTCCAGGGGAGGGGTCGAGTCGGAGAGAGAGATGTAGACCCAGGGCTCCGGACCTGAGAAGCCAGAGAGAGTACTCAAAGGACTGGCCAACGCATGCTTGCGAACCCAGACATCTTTCTCTTGGGCAGACGATACTGTTGCCAAGAGGTTAGGCGCACGGGTGGGACACTGCAAGGTCCAGTTCTTACTGGTGCCAGAAACAGTGTGATGGCTCAGGCCTTAATCCGCCAAGGGCTTATTCTGGTTTTGACCCATCGTGAGAAGTGATGTCAGCAAGGTAAACGTGCTTCCTGCCCAGGATGATCGGAGTGTCATCGTAAGAAAGTGCGGCGTTGGATTCGAATGTCGTCCTGATTCAGGGGCCAAACATTTATGGATTTGTGGAGTTCCTATTCCCTGCACACGCCTGCTGTGGGCACTGGTGGCGACCACAGGGACCAAGTCACAGGCCCTGCTTCAGTGCTTGAGGCAGGACCGTGTGCACACAGCACCGCACAGCACCGTGTGGTGAGAGCCAAGAGCCTGGGGCACACCCGGAGTTCAGAAGCAGAGAACTCTGAGCCGAGAGGAGGAGGGAAGATGACAGGGACAAGTTGGCTTTGGAGCCGCCTCTTGAAGGAGACGGAAGTTCTCGCTGACAGCGATTCCAGACACGGAGCAGGAAAGAGAAAGGCAAGTGATCTGGCTCGACTGTTGTACCTCCAGTCCCAGACAGGATGGGGAAGGTAGGCTGACGTCAGATCGTGGAAGGCCAGGCTGGGAAGTCGGATTTTCTCTACTTGATGGGGTTCCAGTAAGGACTCGGAGCCAGAGAGCGATGGATGCAGGCAGTGCCTTGCAGAGAATGTCTTGGTAACAATGAACACAGCCAGTGGGAGGCAGGGAGAGTCTGAGTGTAGTTCAGTGAGCTTGGAGGCTACTGCCATAGTCCAAGCAGGACGCTTCATTTGAGGCTAACAGTGGGAACCCAAAGGAGGACAGAGATGAAAAATCTTGACAGTGGGTATGGAGACAGAGGGTAAGCCAAGGGAGCTTCCATGGCTTGGGCCAAGATCTCTGCTCAGTTCCATTTAATTAACACACATTTCTTTATGTGCCCGGCATGGGCTGGGGGTGGAGAGGCAGAGGGTGGGGTGGAGGCATTAGAGTGGTAAAGATAAAACTAGAAGGCCCAGGTCCTGAAGGGCCTGGGATCCTGCGTTAAGGAGCTGGGGCTATTTCTTTAAGACCAGGTTCTTATCAAAATGTGCTCCAGGCACTGAATTCTCCCTTTAGTGTCAGTGAGGGGACACTGTGTCTCTTAATTCCTTCTTCCACTGCCCTTCCTTGGATGAAGTCTTGAGGGTAAGAGAAAGGAATTACAACCCAGGGAAAATGGTAGCACTGTTACTAGAAGTGGCTATTCTCTGGGGGTGCAAACCCAACCCAAAGCTGTGGTCTTCACTGGGGTGCTTCCTGGCCTCATTTCTAGGCTGCTTCAGACTCATAGCCCAGGATTCCCTTCATCTCAAGACAATCAGGCCAACCTCTGTTTCTGAGTGAAATGTATCCACTGCAGAGAAGACCCTCATAAGAGGGCACAGTACACGGTCCCCAGTTGTGCCCAGGTAACATCTGCCACAAGAGGACAGGACCCAGTCATGGCTCCGCTGTGCCATGCCAGGGCTACATCCTTTCACCGCCTCCGGCACGCACAGCCGGAGGTAAGCCTACACATCCATCCTGTAGTGATACAGTGATTCACTCCCCATGTCCCGAGACAGGTGTGCACGCGTGTGTGTGCACACGCACACAGAACTAATAATTCACCGGTAGGGAACACATCTCCTCCTATTTTAGAAAGGCCGTGTTCTTTAGCCCTGGGGAGAAGCAGTTCTGTCACTTCACCCAAGTAGAGTATGAAGTAGACATTGAAGAGTAGCTTGAAGGGCCCCACGTTCAGGGTTTTTAGAAGCTTTGGGCCAGTGTCCTGGGCTCTTAGCACACCGGCCCTGTCCCCAGGCTCTCTCCTAGAAAGCAGAGCTACTTCTAGTCTCTAAAACAGTTCCTCTTCCAGCTTAAAAGGGTCTCTATTCTGTCCTCCCTGGACACCTTGTGACAGAGAAGATACTGAGGCTCAGAAAACATCAAGAACAAGCAAACGGCCGAACCTGGAAAGCAGCACTGGGATTTGAACTCAGGTCTGCCTGTCCTCTCATCCAGGAGGCCGGTAGCCTTCCTTGCCAGGCAGCCATGGACACATGGTAAGCTGTCGATCACTGACGCTGACCTTGACCTTGGGAAAGATGTGTCTCATGTGGGAACCTCCAGCACAAAGAAGATAAAATGGGGAGAAATGTGCTCCTATCCTGTACTTGGGACTGGGTATTTCAAGGTCTTTCAGATGCAGCCTGTGATCCACACCGGACCTTCACAGCAGCTGGACCTGGCTCCCTTGACCTTGAGTAATCTGCCCCCGATGAAATGGCCAACCTTGTCCAAGCCTGCCTGCCAACACCAGCGTGATAACCGGCATCAGAGACTTAGATCAGCTCCCACCTCTCCAACATATTTGCCTTTGCCTTTTGTTGAAGGGAAATTAGAGCTGAGACCTGGCAGGAGAGACATCATCCCTTCCCCCCTTCTCAAAAACAAAAGAAAAGTTGTGAGACAAGCAATTACTTTTGCTTTCATTTTTTCTGCTTATGATGCAGGTGGGAAGGGGGAGCTCACTGGAGCCCAGCCCTGCCATGGGACTCATCTGGAGTCACAACTCATGGGATTGGAATCCTGCTGCCTGACAGTAAGTGATTCCTGCCTCCTTTCCACCGCCTGCATCATTATTTTGAAGACCGCACACGCATGCGCGCACACACACAGCCTCTCAGAACAAATTAAGTAAACCCTGGGGTGACTTGTCATAGATCAGTCACAGCATCGCAGGTGGGGAGCTCTTGAAGGGTTGTTAGCAAACTAATGAATTCTATAATAGCTGCTCAATAATTCCCAGGGCTAAGGTGAGATCCTGGAACACGCACTTTTGCTTGAAGAGGAGCGAGTTAAAGCCATGTGTGTGTGCGGTGCTTCTGATACTCTGTGAGCACCGCCCTGTCGTCTGAGAATGTTTGCACAATGAAAAGCCCACGGGTATGGAAGGCGAGGGCTGCCTGGGGAGGTCGACCTCAAGAAAGCCCCTGGCTCAGGTGACTCAAAGGGTGAGAGCCATCCCCAAGTCAACATGAGGCCCCTGTCACCCGCGTGGCCCCCGAGAGACACTCTCCCTACTTTGGGAAAACTCCCAGGGAGAACAGCGTCACCTCCCTTGGAAGCTCTCAAGTGTGTTGAAGACGTATGTCCTTCTGAAGTTCCTGGTTGGTGAAGAGGACGTGGACTGTGCCCTCGGGAATGGCCAACCCATCTGAGGGTGGAGGGAAGGGGGAAAGGCAGTGCTTGTCTTCAGAAACCATCCGGATGGAGGGGGAGGATAGACGTGCTCTGATCGGAGACGGGAAAGGCCCTTGATCTCATAGGGAGGCATCATCCCTGGCATCCCTCACTCTAACAGGGAGTTGAGTCCCAGAAAGTGGTGCCCACGCACGTGCAGTTCTGCCTTGCAGCACCTTGTCTGGAACCTTCTCTTACATGTATGGCTTATATTGAGGATCTCCTGAAAACAATGTAACCCAGCTCAGAGCATGACCTTCTGCCTGCATGTCTCCACCTGCACCGGCACCTGATTTAGCCAACATCCTGGAAGTCTCCCTCCATCCATCCGCAGAGAAGCCGGTCCCTGGAAGGCAGGATGCTGAGGCCTCTCACTCACACCTGGCACAACTCTCTCATCCTGGGCAAGATGCCCTGGTAGCTGGCAAGCTTGAGAGAGAGGATGAGCCCCAATCAGTTTCACAATGATGGCAGTGGAGATGGCCATCCAGCTCTAATTTCAAGAGGCACAGAGCGGACAGTGGAGAGAATGGAGGTGACAAATGAAATCTGCTTCTGCTTCCCCCCACCTCCTCTCTAAGGAGTTGTGCAACTCCTACTTCCCAGGCCCTAACAGCCTGAAGGACCAGTTCTGACCTGAGTGAGAAACATGGAATCTTCTAGATTCAAGCCCCCAACCCCAGATATCCGCCCAGGCACCAGGTCCCGGGTTCTGCTCTCCCTTAGAGCCCCCATGGCTGCTCCCCATGACAGGACAGAACTTCCTGTTTCTCCAGCTCTTGGCTCCTCCCACTCCTCTGCTACTGATGGGCCTCTTCCAACCATCCTTGGACATGTTGCTTCTAGAAGTAACCATGGCTTATTTCCAGAGCCCACGTTTGGCTTTCCAGTTCACTTCCACTAGGAACTTTGAACAAGACCTCAAGGGTGGCCCAAAGGGCCCTTTGAGAAATGCACTCATGGGCCAGGATCAATACTGAATTGGGCACCTACTGGGGAGCCATGGGCTTTGGCTGTCTCCTACTTTAAGTTCAAGTCCCAGCCATCAGGGAACCTGCTAGCCTCCTCCCTCCCATCCCCCCCACCCCGGACATATTGGAACTTCCCCCTTTTGTTTGAAAATCTCAGTTCCAGTATAGATATAGATGCCTTTATGTTCCAACATTTGTGAAAGGTGGTTTCCAGATGGCACCCCACACAAGACCGCACAGCTCCGTCTTCACTAGCACAGCAATCGGCAGGGGCCCTTGTGGGAAGCACACAGTTTCACATTGCCCTTTGTTTTTGTTGTTGTTATTGTTGTCTGTCTGTTTGTTTTTTAAATATTTTATTTATTTTTGAGAAAGAGAGACAGAGTATGAATGGGGGAGGAGAAGAGAGAGAGGGAGACACAGAATCCTCAAAACAGGATCTAGGCTCTGAGCTGTCAGCACAGAGCCTGATGCGGGCCTCAACCCGTGAACCGTGAGAACATGACCTGAGCTGAAGTCAAAAGCTGAATCGACTGAGCCACCCAGGTGCCCTCACATTGCCCTTTGAACCCATATGCATATGGACCACTGATCTGAGCCAAGATTTCTGAACAGTAGGACCAGGGTAACAGGTGCCTAGGTTTTAAGAAGGTGAAATAGCAACAAAATCGAGCCTGGAGTCAGAGGATCTGCCGTCAAGCTGTCCCTTACTCGGTGCAACTCCAAGACGTCACCTCACCCTTCCATTCTTCCACCCACAGAAAGAGAGACATGTTGTGGATTGTTGCAATGTGCCCGTGGATTGTGGCAATGATCTTGAAAGAGATCCGAAAGAGGGGCCTGACTGAGCAGTCATCTCTTTCTCCTCCTTGCCAATGTCCCTGTGATCACCGAACAGACCGGTTTTGAGGAGGAGGAGAGGGGTAGAGGGAAGAGGAGGCTGGGGAGAAGGATGGGGAGCAGGGAAAGGGGAGGAAGAAGAGGAGGTCTATATATACCAGGACTGAAAACTGGAAAGAAGGGAGGGAGAGAGGGAGAAAAGGAGGGAGGGAAGGATGAGCATTGCTGAAAGACCAGAAATGTGGAGGGATTCCTAGAAGACAGGCAGCAGAAGGGACTGGGTTGACAGAAAGAGGCGCAGAGAAAAACCCCAGTATGAGGAGCCCCCACGAGAAACAGGGCTTCTCAGGTGCAAGTGTGAAAAGATCGCCATGAACCACCAACCGTCTGAAGAAAACCAACCACATAGAAGAGGGGCCTGACCTCACAAAGAGCAGTGACACCTGAGGGAATAGCATCAGTAGGAGAAACAGAAGACCATTTTAAAGCAGTAATTAATATTCTCAGACGGAGTCCAGACGATGACACGCTTACGCCGAATACTAAGTCGCAGTATTATGAAAGCAACAATTCAACAATGAACTCGTATTCGAAATACAATCATAAAAATTAAAAGTCCTCATCACGGGTGGAATAAAGTCCAAACCTGGTGAATATCCAATTAGTGGGATGAGCGGTGGAATCCAAGAAGTGCCCGCAGACATAGGGGGAGAGGCCGGAGCCAGACTGGGGGGCCCGGAGGAAGTGAAGGTTCAGTCAATGCTGGTGGGATCTGGGGAGACCCAGCCTGGTGTCAGGGAAATGGTTTTCCCCCCATGAAACCAACCGTACTCGTGAGTGAATCAAGCCCTCTGCCATGTGAATTATGCAAGACTAGCCTTCAGCCCAGTGCGAGTCAAAAAAAGTACACGTTCAGAATCAATAAGGTCTGAATTTGCCACGTTTGAGTGCACTGAACTCTCAAAGGACACACACACACACACACACACACACACACACACACACACACACGCAGCCAAACTCCGGAGCTTGCTGAGTAGAAGGGTCTGGAGATTACATAACCCAAGGCACTCTTTGTACAGCTGAGGACACTGAGGCTCCATGGGACCCCTTATCTTCGGTCAGCCCATCCTTCCAGAAGATTCTGAGGGGTCTGATGTCAGGGGCAGCTCTGGCAAGGAGGTCATGCCAAGAAGGTACTCGAAAGCTGCTTTTAGAAGCATTTGTGCAGCAGAGGGAAAAGGAAGCCAGCTGCTCCCGTCCCTGCCATGTGTCAGCCCCTCACCCAGGCCCCCGACACAGGCTTTGTCTGCCCATCAGATGCCGTTCCGGATCCAGCTTGTTCTTCTCGCCATCCCCCTCCCAAGTTTCCAGTAAGTGTTCTTTCTCTTCTGTTTTGAGTGCACTTGGCTGTTTGTCCCTCACTTATTCCGTGGGTCCTTCCAAAGGAAGAAATAATATTTATAAGATTTATAAAGCCCTTCCTCTGTGCCTGACCCTCCGTGGGTCATCTGATGAAGTTGGCTAAGTTTCATTCTCATGGCCACTGTGTGATACAAGCATCTTTCCCCACTTTGACAGGTGGGAGCTCTGAGTTCAGAGAGGGTAAGTGACCAGTGGAGGGCCACACAGCCAGCAGGTGGGGACGTCAGGAGGAAGCCCAGGCTGACTCCTTGCTCCTCGAGTCTCCATGCCACCTTCCTGGGATTTTTAAGAGTCTCCTGAGGCTTCTCACAAAGGGCAATCAATATAACTGGGGTGACGAGTCACACTAGGTTGGGACTTAGATGATCTAACTCCAGGCAGCAGGTGAGTGATGGTTGAATGGGGACCTTGCCACAAGATTGCAAGCCACATGAGCAGGGAGGCTTCCTAGAGGAGGCATTCCTCTTAAAAGGTCAGGCAGGCAGAATCTGAAGAGCCAGGGGGAGAAGGAAGAAAGACATTCCAGGCTTAGTAAGATTTTAAATTGCTCTAAAAAGCAAAAGACAGCAACGCCATCTGCCTTTAAAGGGGGTCAGCGGTGTAGAATAATTTGTATCAGGAAAAGATGACGTCATGGCCCCGATTCCTATACTGACCAAGTCCGGTGGGGGTGGGGAGCCACACGGGGAAACTGATCATAGTGCAGATGACAGGTTAGAGCCTCTGCTGCTTCCTGTGCATGTTTCTGATTTACAGAAAGGGGTCCCAGCCCAAGTAGTCAGTGGAGGGCTGAGAATGGCTCACTCCTCTGATAAAGAGGAGCTAAATTTCTGGGGGGGAGGGGGGAAGACAGCCAAAGGGACAGGGGAGAAAGGGCAGAGAAGGCAAAGAGGGAGAGAAATTCAAAGAGAGTCCCATAAAAGCGAGGAGTCCAGGGGAGGAGGGGGTGGAGGAGAATCTCCAGGGGAGAGTGGTCCCGGACCTTCAGATCATCCCTGGATGTCATCACTTTGAAGGTCACTGGACTTCCCTATAATGGGCACACATTTCACCATCCGCAGCCGCCTCCAGGTGTGGTTGCCGTGGGAATTGAGCGGCAGAAGGGACCAGCCGTGGGTGTCCCACCACCCATGACATGGGGACCCGCAGCAGTTTCATTTCCATCACAAAGGGCGACCCCACAAGTGGGAGAGTTTGGGGACAGCGAGAAGGCCCACAAAGGCAGAGAGAATCGTGGAGACGACACGAAGGAATGAAGTTGATGGTTTTCATTCCCAGGAAAGAGCTTTCCCCTCAGCAAGCCACGCTGGCTGTTTTCGTCTAATTTTATTTAATAGGGGCCAGGGCATCGTTCCTGTGGCCCGGCAGCAATTTGAGTCACTTTTTAATAGCAGCTGAAGCCAGGACATTGAGTGCTTAAGTGTCTGCTGACATGCGTTACCGTGCTTATCCCCACTGGGCAGAGGAAGAAACCGAGGCACGGAGAGGTTAAGTTAGCTGCCGAGGTCACGCAAGAAAGGTCACGGTTGTGACTACAACCGGGCAGTCTGGCTCCAGATCCACACCTTATTGATCAACCTCCTTACAGCTTCCTTACAGCTTCAGCTGCTGCCTCTCTCTGAGACCAGATGGAGGGTCGCACTGCCAGGAGAGTGACCGTAGACAGTTTGTAGTCCCTCCCAATTCCACAGAGACCGATTTGCCCTGGGTCGATCCAAAGGAGAGAATCAGAATCAGTGAGTGGAAGAAACAAAGAAAGGGATCCCAGATCAGTAGAGGAAAGGCTTTGTTACCGTCCTGAGCCACCCACACGAATACATGGTCTCAGAGAGATAGTGAGCTCCCCGTCATCAGAGGGATGCAAGAGAGAGGGTTCCCAACACCTTGGTCCGGATGCACACTCAGCAATGGGAGCTTTGAAGGCTCTCTCCAACATGAGATTCTAGGACTCTGGGAAATTTTCCTGATCTAGGAGAAACTATGCAGAAGTGTCAGACCCCAAGGACTGCAAGGGTCCATGGGCTTCCAGTTACCCTAACTTTGCTGTGTTGGCCATTCCTAAAACCCCCTTCCTTTCTCTTTGTCCACTTGGTTCACTGCAACTCATCCTTCAGAGCCTGGCAGGAATGACACCTCCTCTGGGAAGCCTTCTGTCCTCACTCCATTCCTACCAGGCACAGCGGTCACCCAGGTCCCCACCCCCAACTCTCTTGCTTCTTTCAACTATCACGTCTTTCTGATTGCATGTTAAGTCTCCTCACTAGACAGCATGACCCCCAGGGCAGAATCCAAGCCCATTTATGTCTCGAAATCCATAGCTCTCAGCATGGAGAAGGTCAGGGGCATCAATTCAGCTCAGCAAACATGTCTTTACTATCAGCCTATTACGCTCCACTCTGATTATCCGTGTAGAGACAAGCCATCTCCCTCGAACTGCTCCCTCGCCCCGTGAACACCACACTCTGCAAGACGCTCTCTCCCGCCGTCTGACCTACACACACTCCGTAAATGATTCATGGATGAACAAAGTCGGGGTGCCCTCTAGCCCTCCAGGGCCCCCACGAGGTGACGTGGCCTGATCGTGAGGTGCGGAGCTCTTCGGCCCCAGCCACGGGGCGTGCCTTATTCATGTCATACCTGTTCCTGCGGCAGACGCTTGGCTACAGATGTCCTTGGGATGAAGGTCTTGCGGGAGCGTGGTGGCAGTGGCTGCACCCTTCAGGGACTGCCTTAGCTCAGAGGACAGCCACGCCCGAGGTTGCCTCCCTTCGCCCGGACCACCACATCCAGCGGCTGATGGAGCTGGAGAAATGCGTGGGGAAATATGACCCTAAGCACCCAAGACCACTTTCGTTACAAAGGCTGCTTGCCAGGGTGCCCTTGGCTGGCGCCCGGGGACTGGGATTTGTGGAAGTTTCCCCAGAGAAGAATGGTTCACTCTGCCTCAGGTGTCCAAATAATACAATTGAGGCCGAGCCGCCTGCTTTCCCCTGCCGGGGGTCTGGAAGCTTGCTAAAGAGGCAGGCAGAGGGTGTCTAGGGGGGCAGGCCTCCGGCATTTCCCGACAGACACCCGGCCACCGAGCCTCTCCCTGCTTGGTAACACTTCACACATGCTGTCACCTTTTGTGGCTGGAGGGATTCAGTTTGTCCTATGTGGTTCTTGGAAGATTGAGCCTGGTTTCCTGGGACTTCTTCCATGTCCCTTTCGCTGCGGGCTTGGCTTTGCTTTCTTACCACGGTGATAGCCCGTGGCTATGAGCATGACTTTGTGCTGAGTCCCGGGAGCCCTCCCACTGAGTCCCCAAATCAGGGACCTCCCGCGCAGGGTGGAAAGGGCCCCAGAGCTCCGTGAGGGTCAGGTGACACTACAGGCCAGCCGCTTCCTCTCCCTCTGCCTCTCTCTCCCTTCTCTCCCGGGGCTGCTCACCCCAAGAGCACCCCCAATCAACATCCCGAGCGCTAAACTCCATCTCAGAATTTGCTTCCCTGGGAATCCCCCTTTCAGCGGATACGAAGGAGCGTTCCAGGACTCCCAGGTCACCGGCCACTTCGTGGGGTGTGAACATCCCTGCCACAGCAGCCCTCTCTGGGATTCAGAGAGGAGGAAACGGGCACTGAGCGCAACGAGGTGACTCGCCCAGGGTCCTGTGGTCAGTGCGCGTCGGAACAGTAGTGAGAGGAATCGTTCTGGAGCCTGTGGCCTGTCTCCTGGTTCTGGAGTCCCAGGGTCCTTCCAGACCGGAGTGGCCACGCATCCCCCTTCGAGGGGGTCTCCAGGGAGAGAATCCCAGGAAAGGAAGCAGGACGCCTCCTCTGTCCCCGAAGGATTCCGGAGGCGGAAACCGAACCCGCACCACGTTCACACCACCGGCTCTGGCTCCGGCCCTCAGGGCCTCCGGGCCTCCCACCCCAGCCCGGGAATCTGAGCTGAGGACAGGAGTGATCTAGGGGCATCTCGTTAACCCCAGGCCCCAAAGCAGTCAGCCTGGCTAGGCTGCAGGACCCGCCCCACCAGTGACGTCACGAAGAGAAACTTGGCTCCAGGCAGAAGGGAGGCCACAGATCCGCCCATCCAAGGAGGCAGCCAGGCCAGCTGTCGGCTCCTCCAAAGGCGATGGGGCGCTGGAGGATGTGACAGACAGAATCCCCAGGAGCCTGTGAGCCCCATCTGCCCTAGGGCGGGTGGGAGGGAGAGACCCCCCCCTCCCCTAGCGGGCTCTGGCTACCAAGTGCTAGAGGTGTCCCACGGATCCACAGAGAGGTTGGAGGTCTGGGGAGGCCTGTCTTGTGCTGCAGGGCAGGAGGGGGTGGGGGACCATGCCCCTCCGCCCCCTTGGGCACAGGAGCCCCACTCCTGATGGCCAGAAGGACCTGAGTCTCTCTCAGACCAGAGCAGTTACAAGCGAGAGAGGACCAAAGTAATCTCTAAAGTGTATTCACAGCTGATCTCTGGGACTCCGTCAACCCAGACGGCAACCAATCTCAGACACCAGAAGGTTCTGAGGCTGGTGCCTCTGGCTTCCCAGAAAGGTCCCCAGGGTCAGCCCGGGGCGGCCCTGGGCGCTCACCACGGCTGAGCTCCCCACACCCCGCTGCTCCCCCTCCCTGAGGCTCCAAGCTGCAAAGTGGATCACGTGACGCACACACGCTGCCCGAACCGCTCATAGGATGGCTTGAGAAAAAGCAATTAAATGCTTTCTTAATTGTAGGATGGCAAGAGGTTAATGAGTTACTATAAAAACCGGTCCCTGCCATCTGGTGGCTGTCACCAGAGCCCGCATGCAGGGAGCGATCCCAATTTGTAAGACAAGATGACGGGATCACTCCAAGTCAGGAGAAGGGGTGGGGGCTGTCGGTGCTGAAGCCGGCCCCGGGCTCCAGAGCCCGGCACATCCCAGCTGGCTTCCAGACTCCCAGGGCCGTGAGGGAGGTTCAAGGCCAAATGGGGGAAGATCAGACAGGGAGCCAAAATCGCGCGTCGGTTCCAACGCTGTTTTTTCTCTGGGATCCGGCTCCAGTGAGAGATGGCCCTGACAGCCACTCTGCTCAGCGCGAGCCAGGAGGAGAAGAGAGGAAAGTGACAGACTGAGAGAGAACTTGGCCAAGGCGGAGGGAGGGACACACGGAGGCAGGGACCGCAGCCCCTGAGAAGACAAAGAGAAGCAAACCAGCCCGGACAGACAGAGGGACGAAAGAGAAAGGGTTGCAGTGCCAGGAGATGAAAAACGACTGTGACATCGGCGGGCTGTGAATGTGACAAGCAGATGAAAGGGCCGGTAATTTTCTGGAATCAGAGACAGGAAAGAACCTTTGAGGGTTTTGCTTTGTTCTGGGCAAATGTGTCCTCTGCGATAGGCTACAGCTCCCAGGAATCATCTAGAAACATGGCCCTCCTCCCTTGTTAGAGGTGAGGAGGAGGCATGGGGCAGGGCCAGTCTCTGCTCTTGCCTGACCAACACACACACACACACACACACACGTGCCCACATGTATGCACATGTTCACATATGCACACGTGGCCACACATATCCATATGCGTACGCATAGGCATACATATACCCATTCACATATGCACACATTTACACACACACATTCACACATGCATGCATTCACACACATTCGCATATTTACACACATGACTACACACATGTCCAAATATACACATGCACGCACACCTGTTCACATGTGCACCCATTTGCACACGCATGCACATGTGTGAACACTTTTACATATGTGTGCAGACACATTCACACACGCACACACGGTTCACATATGTGCACGCGCACATGCCCCAGGTCTCACCAGCCATGAGCCACTTCTCCTGGCTAACAGGGGGCCCTGGGCCTCCAGCTGTGTCCCGCTCAGGTCCCTGAGGTCCTCTGTGCCGTGCCCAGCCCGACAGAGGGCCAGACTTCATTCTCTGATGCAAAGAAAGGAGCCCAGGAAGTCCACAGGCTCCCAGGGCCGCCCTGCCTGTGGTTTCCGTGAGGCCAAGCTCACCACCCACCTGCTCTGTCACCTTGAAGGAATTGACTGGGAAGTGACCAAGGTCACCCCTCACCTGTTCCCCTAGTGTCTGACTGGCCCTCTAGGATGAGACCTCGACACACTCACTTCCCAGGCCTCTGGAAGTTTCCCCTCCCGGAGCAGGCTCTAACTGGCCACGGCCGGTGGGGGGGGAGGGGGGGAACCTCCTACAGTGAGACGGTGAGGCTTCTCTTCCTCCCCTGCAAGGAAGGGGTGAGGCTTCTCTTCATGCTACAGCTACCACCACTCCAACCACCCTGCTTTCCATCTGTGAGGACTCTGGCAACTTGCGCCTGTAGGTCAAAGTCTCCACTTTCAGAAAAACTCTGTGACCCAAAACAAACAAAACCAAAACAAAACAAAATACAGGCATCCACAGCTAGAAAATTCCAGAATCTTCATTTTCCCCATTATCTTGAGTCCTTGATTTAACTTCTCTCTCTCACTCCAGTGCCATGTGTCCCATCCACTTTTTTTTAATGTTTATTTATTTTTGAGAGACAGAGAGAGCCAGAACGTGAGTGGGGGAGGGGCAGAGAAAGAAGGAGACATAGAATCCGAATCTGGCTCCAGGCTCTGAGCTGTCAGCACAGAGCCTGACGCAGGGCTCGAACCCACAGACCGCGAGATCATGACCTGAGCCGAAGCCGGACACTCAACCAACCGAGAGTCAAGGAGATGTCCACCAATGCATCTTACTCAGGGTTAGAGAGGCCCTTACAATCCCTAGGGGGGATTTAGGGAAGGGCCTGCTGGTATTGCAGGGTAAAATTCGGGTTTGAAATCCCTCATCTGTCCTCTGTGCCAAAGCAGCACAAGAGCTGACCATGACTTGCCTTCTATTTCAACCATAAACCAGAATCCCAAGGCCCCGCCGAGCCAGCTGGGTTCTCTGCGGACCCCACTGCCTCTAAGGCTCCCAGGAGAGCTGTGCCTGGTCTTTGAAAAACTTCTCTGATTCTGCTGTGGGTGCCGGCAGGGGCTGGCAGCTGCGTGGCCCCCATGCCAGTGGGTGACACCCAGGGGCAAGAGAGACATTGCCAGCAGTGTCCCTATAGGCCTGGTTTCTGGGGTGTGATTTTGCCTGTGGTTCTGCCTCTCATGCCTGTGCCTCCGGGAGGCCTGTGTTCCTTTTCCTGGCGATTCTGTGAGCCTCCCGACAGCTTTTCAGCTTCAAAAGAAAAGAGTGTGTTGGGGCGCCTGGGTGGCTTAGTGGGTTAAGCGTCCGACTTTCGCTTGGGTCATGATCTCGCGGTTGGTGGGTTCGGGCCCTGCGTCGGGCTCTGTGCTGACTGCCAGCTCAGAGCCTGGAGCCTGTTTCAGTCTGTGACTCCCTCTCTCTCTGACCCTCCCCTGCTCACACTGTCTCTCTCTCTCTCCTAGAAATAAATAAAACATTAAAAAAAAAAAAAATTTAAAAAAAAAAAGAAAAGAGTGTGTGCAGACTTGTGAGAGAGAGGCAGAGACTGACTGACAGACAGCAATAGACAAGGAAAGACAAAGAATAGAAAATACTCCAGTGCTTGGAATTAAGTCATTAAGTCATGGGCACTGAGCTCTGCCACCTCTTCTGCTTCCTCTGGACGGAGCCTTCAGTCTCCCGGCCAGTCCTCAAAGCCCCCTGAGTGCAGACCCCAAGTGTTGTCCCGTGGCTTTGAACCTTACCTCTACGCCTGCAACAAATATTCAGTCCCTTATTAGCCACCCACCTTCCGCCCACTGCCCCACCCCTCTTCCAACACAGGTCGACATACATGCATCTGCACACCCGCCACGCCCACAACTACTTTTGTTCACGTTCCATTCGCATTTTCCAAAAGTCACTGTGAGGAGTTGACACTGTCCAGTCTCCAGCTCCTGGCCTGGCTTGTGCTCAGTGGTCCTCGCCCAAGACTGCGGGCGTGGATAGAGAGAAGCCACGGGGCCGTGGGCGAGGCAGGGGGAGGAGGTGGAGGTGGGCAGCCTCCGGTGTCTGAGCCTTTCAATGGAGACAAATCAAAAGCCACAGAAATGTACTCCGTGACTTTAAACTCTGTGAAACTGACACCCGAGGCATCAGACCCAAGGGTTTTGCTTTAACTTACGAGTCCTGGGGAGTAATGTTCACCCATGTGTGGTGTCAGCATGGCCCGACGGCACTGCCGTCGGAGGCACCTGGGACCCTTCTGAGCCACCGCCTACCTTTCTTCTTCAGAGCCGGCTGGGTGCTGCTTTGTTGAGAAGGGCAACTCAGATGTCACTCTGAATGAATGGATCAGAGGGAGGCGTTCAGTTCGGAGAACAGAGAGTGCACATCTCCACGAATTTTAATAAGCTCAGCCCTGTGAGAAAACACTTAGACAGAACAAACCACCAGAGGAAAACTCCAGAAGAAAATAGGAGCAAATGCAAGAGGCAGGGAACATTCCGGGTACACCTGGAACGTCGAGGAAGTCAGGTGTAAAGGACAGAACGCTCCTGGGAGGTGACGTTGAAATGTGTGTGTCCCCTTGTCCAGCTGCCAAGGTGACCTGATTTGGGTAGCTGCTGTCTCCTCCCTCGCCTGGTTGGTCCCAAGCCAATGACAACTGGCCAGTCCATGTCACCTTCGGTCAGACGTCCAGCGCTGGCTGCTACCGACAGGGCTCCCTCGCGGTGATTCCCTGGGGCGGTTGCTGAGGACGTGGGCCCTGGAATAAGAAGGCTTGAAGTGCGAGTCCCGGCCCCCGCCGCTTGCTCTCTCTAGGATTCAGTTTGAAGTGGGAATAATACTTGCGACTCGACCAGTGTTTCTGGAGAGGATTAAGTGAATCGATCCGTAGGAAGGCACGTCGGTCCCGGCTCACCTGTAGAAATAACACCAGCAGGAGGTATCTACAAAGAGATGTATTGCAAAGAATTGGTACACGTAACTGGAGGGCTGACTGGCCACGTCTGAAATCCAGAAGGGCAGGCTGCACTCTTGGGCATGAGCAGAAGCTGCAATCTACAGGTGAGCTTTCTTCTCCTTCCGGGAAATCTCAGCTCTGCTCTTAAGGCCTTTCAACTGATTAACTCAGGCCCACCCAGATGGTCTAGGATAATCTCTTAGTTAATTAAAGTCACTGCTTTGGGGCTTTAATGACACCAACCTTCACTGCATCCCCCAGAGCAGTGTTGGGGTGATTAACTGAAGCCCGGTGCTGAGGCAGGGTGACAAAATTGCCCACCCCAGCAGGTGAGCACCGCGGCCGACTTGGAATAACGCGTCACTCAGCAGTGTTCCGCTATTACTTCTTCAGGGCTCTAAAGCATCTGCTGATGCAGCTGACGCGGTGACTCAAGCCTCTCTCCTTTCTGCGCTACATCTTCCACGGCTTGTCGCGTGCTCGTCCTCACTCCCAAGTCTCCTTCCCGAGAGGGCTGAAGACTAGTCCCAGGGAACCAAAAGGAAGGTGATACTCTTGGATCCATCCCCTCAGCAAACGCTCCCTGGGAGCATCCCGTGCCAGCCCAGCGCCAGGGGCCGCACGCCCAGATCGAGTACGCCCTGGACTCCTCGGGTCCCCTTCTGGGGCCAGCTGCTCCCTGCCAGGCCCACTGTGGTAGCCAGGGCCTTCCTTATGTCAACATGTCCATCACGGACGCCTCGCTAAGGGGACAGAAATGCAGCCGGTGCTCTGGTCTATGAGCCGCCTGGAGAGGCAACTTTGACCATGGACCATCTGCTCAGCCATGGAAGGGAGATGACCCCCGGGAGTCACGTGCTGTTGATCGGAGGATGTCCTGTTTCCCCAGTCACAGGCACACACGGAATGCAGGGGAGAGCACCTCGCAGCCCCGCTGAGCTATGTCCTCTCCTGTTCTGGTCTGCAGGCCCTTCTCAGTACCCCCTGCCCCAGACAGCCTCTGCCCCCTCTGGCCCATCCCCAACCCCTTACCCTAGCTCTGCCAGCTCCCAGACAAGCGATGCTCTGTCCAGCAGCCACACGCATCCTTCCTTCCTCCCAGCCTGAAGCCGCCTCGCTCAGTGGTACCCACGACCACCAGGACTGCCCCGCCCTGGGTCCACGGCGCCCCTGCCAGCCTACCACCACTCGGTTCACACTTGCCCTTGCCGAATTTGCCATGCCCCAAGAAGCCCCCGTGCCCTTTCCACAAGCACTGCTCTCAAGTTACGTGGGCTCAGCCAAGTTAAGTCACCTCTCTGAGCTTGCATTCCTCCGTGGAAAAATAGACGCAATCACAAAACCCACTTTAAGGGGTTGTTGCAAGAGGCAAGCAAAAGAATGGGTATGAGGTGCCTGATCCATGCTAATCAGTCCATCTCCCGTTTGCCAGGCCTCTCAGGCCAGCTCTTGCTGTCTCCCCTCCCCGCCCCCCCCTCCCCCGGCCAAGCTTCCATTTATCAGGCACGTGAAACCTGCGCCTAACCCGTCTGATCGCATGGCACCCCAGCTCCAGCCAAGCTCACCAACCTCCGGGCGCCATGGCACTGGAAGAAAGGGTAAGGGTGCGTCTGCCCTGACATCTGCTGGGGGACGCCTCCCTCTTATAAGCGGGACCTGGCATAATGTGCAGGGTTTGAGTCATTGGAGCTATGATCAAAGGGAGAACGAGAAGAGTCTTATGACAGGGAACCGATTTCATAGGAGAATGAGAAGCAGGTGTAGCCTTCCCCGGGAAGGACCCCCCCCACCCCCCCGCTCCAGCCCATGACCTGAACAGTGTGGGCATGTGGAGGACCCTAATCTGTACTCAGCTCAAGCACAGAGGAAGCACTTTATCACTTGTCAAGCGCTGTATTGATATTCATCATTACTATAACTTAATTCCTCCCAGCTCTTCAGAAAGGCAGCCCCTCGGGGCGGGGGACAATGGTGGGGTGGGGGTGGGCATGGCTGGGCTGGTTCTCGACACCCGGCCTTGGACAAATCTGCTTCTCTGGGATATAGCACCCCAGCCAAGCAACTTCCGAAGGTGGGGTCCTCAGAACCCCCACCCCTCTGCAAAGCCGCAAGCCTGACCGGAGGGCTCTAAAACCGGGCAGGTTTTGAAATTCCAGCATCCCCCTGGGCCCTGGGGCTGGATAATTCTTCTGCTGTGGGTATGTTCTGCCGGACATCCAATAGCATCCCCCGCCTGCAATGGACTAGATGCCAGTGGCAACAGCTAAAAGTGTCGCCAGACATTGCCAAATGTCCCCTCGGGAGGAAATCATCTCCAGGTGAGCTCCACTGGTCCAGACCTGGTCCAGGCTAGTTAACACGGCTCACTAAGGTGATCATGGCCTGACCGCCCCCTCCTCTTCAGCCTCAGCCCTCGCCTCTGTTCTACACCCGCACAGGACAGTTCATGGGGCCCGAGTGACTACCATGCCCAGAGCCCCTTCTGAGTCAAGCAGCCAGAGGTCTTGTGGCCCAATGACTCTGGCCAAGAACAAACGGAAAGGATCTCTGGCCTGGACTAGACTCCTGTAGCGTCACTTGCTTAGATCAGGGGACTCGAACTACATGGTGACTCCTGGCGCGTGACCAGGCTTGCGTCGGGGACTGGGGATTGGAATGTCCCAATCCCCATCAGCTTTGCAGGATGTCATGGAGACAGGATACTGGGAAGAAAACAGAGAAACCAATACATCACAGACCGCAGTGCAGGAAGCACCGGTTTCCCGGAATCAGCTCGCTGCCCATTCATTCTATCAGCTCTGTATTCCCACATTTTCCACAGTGATGCCAGGCTACCTTTTCCATCATTTCTAAAGCCTCTATTTAAAATAATTGATCTACCATTTAAGTAGCCACCGCAAGCTCTATTTCCAAACTGGGATTGTTATTTCTGGCATGAACGGGTTGCGTTATTTTTCAAGAATGTATTTTTGTTACCAGACGGGGCCCTTTTTATTTCCTTCAAGTGAAGCAGGCACAGGTAATAAAAAAAAAAAAAATACAAACAGAAGGGAACTGAGCAGCTAGCTTTATTTTCTTTAATCCCACCACTTTTTAGGAAGAAAATAAATCAACCTACTCTCACTGCCCCTTCAGTCGCTCCCACCAACTTACTCTTTCTATAATTACAGTAATGCAAACATACATATAAATAACATGCATATTACATAGGTAGGCACGAATATTTCAACCAAAATGCAATTATGCTATATCTTTCCACAACTTGCTTTTGTATCATGTGACATTTAACTTTTATCGGTGACCCCCTTCCCAGTCTGTGCCTTAGGAACCTCACTGCCTGGTTCAAATACCAGCTCTGACTTCTCACAGCTGTGTGATCTTGTGAAGGTTAACAACCTCTCTGTGCCTCTCTTGCGACATTTGGATGATTATAACAGTGTCTGCTTTAAGTGAGGTCGCTTATAGAAAGCACTCAGAAAGGTGCCTACTGTGCATGGGGAATGCTCAGGAAAGCTCTAGTTCTTATTAGACAGATCTACCTTGTTTCTTACTAGTTGGATGGAATCCCATTACATACCATGCTCTGTGATGGGGATTTTAACTTCTACTGTTTGTTCTCATAAGCCACAGTACAAAGAATGCCCTTGTGTGTATATTTACTCATTCATGTTTTGATTTTTGGAGGATAAATTCCCAGAGGAGAGATTGTTGGATTGTTAATAATCACATTCTAAGTATATATCTCTCTTGACAAATTACCCTCAAAAAAGTCATCGGGATTTACATCCCTACCTGTGTGTGCTCATTTCTTCATTCTTCCCAATTCTGAGTGTTACCAATCTTTTCCTTTTTCAGTTTATTTATTTATTTTTGAGAAAGACACTGAGAGCTCAAGCAGGGGAGGGGCAGAGAGAGGGAGGATCCCAAGCAGGCTTTGTGCTGTCAGCACAGAGCCCAGCGAGGGGCTCGAACCCAGGAAACTGAGATCATGACTTGATCCAAAATCAAGAGTTGGACACTTAGCTTGCTGAGCCACCCAGGTGCCCCTGACTACCTATCTTTTTAATCAGGTAGACAAAAATAAAAACAATGCCACTTTGTTGTTTCCTTTTAAATTTCTTTAGTTATTATGCTATTATAGTAATGCAAACGTACATATAAACAACATGCATATTACATAGGTGGACACATATCTTTAAACCAAAATGCAATTATGCTATATCTTCCCACAACTTGCTTTTTTTATCACATGACATTTAAATTTTATCAGTGACCCCCTTCCTAGTCTGTGCCTTAGGAACCTCACTGCTTTGTGTAGCAAATACTTTCTCCCCGGCTGTCATTTATGCATTTATACTTTGGGATTTTATGATGCTTTTCCAGTGCAGTTTTGGGAGTTTTTTGTGTTTTGCTTTTTAATTTTTAGGTGGTCCAATTTGCCAAACTTTTTTCTTTTGGCTACTGGGTTTGGTGCCAGATTTTGAAAATCCTTCCTCACCCCAAGATATAGAGATAGAAATAGAGACATGACATATGCCCTCTACTTGGCTTTGAGGGACCGATAGATATATATATACATACACACATAGACTGACTTACATGTAATCTTACATATACATAGTCTTATATGGGTTTTTTTCAAACTTTTTAAAATGTTTATTTATTTTCGAGAAAAACAGAGACAGAGTGCTAGCAGGAGAGAGGTAGAGAGAGAGGGAGACACAGAATCCAAAGCAGGCTCCAGGCTCCAAGCTGTCAGCACAGAGCCTGACACGGGGCGCGAACTTGTGAAGCAGAAGATCACGACCTGAGCTGAAGTCAGACACTTAAGCGGTTGAGCCACCCAGGTGCCCCCATTTTGTAATCTCTTAATATTTTATATTTAATGCACACATCTTTCATCCATCTGGCGCTTGGTATTGTACATGGCACGGGGGAGGTACCTGATTTTACCCTCTTGCAAATGGATAGCAATTTGTGCATTGGTTCAAAGTGCCTTTGACCTCCAAGTGGCTCACCTAGGATGAGACTCTCTAGACTTGAGTCTGCCTAGCCTGGAAGTGGGCTGGGAAGGAAGCAGATTCCCCCAGCCCCCTCCCCCCCTCCCTTCACATTTATCGCATCCAGCAATAGCAGGTGTTAGTGAAGCTCTTCTACTCAGAGAGCAGGGCCAGGCAGCCAAGCTGCCGAGGGGCCGTGAACACTACATCACTTGAACACGGCATTACAGGAATGGTCGGAGTCTGAGCTATAGTTACCCTGGGACCACAGTAACTTATGTGCCCAGAGAAATCATTTTCCTGGAAGATGCATTTTAGGCAGCGCGGAGGCTCAGGTGACCCTTATATCATCTGTTCCCAGGTTTCTGTGGATTTATACACGCTGGCTCCCCTCAATAGGAAGAAATCTAATTACCAGTGGAATAACTTACAGGTTAGGGGACCTCCAGTGTGCGCTCAAACTGGCCGTAAATCCTCCAAGCTGGATCCTGAGGAAAGTGAACTGGTGCTCAAGCAAGGCACCTTACAGCTCAGAGAGCAAGTATCCTTTCTAACCAGGTAGGGACACGGGGAGCCAGCGGGATTTGGAGGAATCAGGGTCTACAGGGCCCCGGAAACACAAAGAATATCAGACTGTGCGTTGGCATGTCCAGGCTCGCCACCAGTGTGACTTCAGCCTCTTGCTTACATCCGTCCTCAGTCTCCCTGTCTGAAAACACTGGTTAACATGTATGAAGTTGCCTCCCGGGGGGCGGGCTGTTTGTTTTAGGTACAAATCCCCAAATTTCAGGACAATGCCGAAAAGGGAGAACGAGTATTTCTCTTGTGCATATGTGGAAACAACATCAAAGAGTTTAAGGGAATCTGTTCAGGGTGACATTGCTGGAAAGGAGCTGAGCTCAACACCAATGCCCCCCTCCGGTCAAGTACAAGGTGTAAACGCTTTCCTCAGTGTCCGTGTCTCCAGCGCTGTGCACAGAAGCGACAGTGCAGGGAGGAAGGTTTCCTGCCCAACCCCCCCGCACCCCGCCACCCCCCCCACCCCCCGCTGAAGCCACTGAGCAGTCTCCTACAGCTTCTCTCTCCCTTGGCCCTGGTGTGGCCCTGACCTTGGTGACATGCACAGAGTCGGTCCACACAGCAGCCCGGGACTCTGTACCAAGGGCTCCAGCCTCATGAGAACCCAGGCCCTCTGACAGCTGGGTGCGAGAAAGGGAGGAAGCAGACACCCCTGAACCTCCTCCGGGGCAGGAGAGGAACAGGGCCCGCAAGCCATGTGTCTGAACATTCAAGTTCTAACACGGCCAGCAGTTACATCAAATATGTCCTATGCCCCACCTTGACAAAAAGATCTTCATCTCAACAAAACGTGAAAAGGTTAGTGTGGTTGTGGCCTGGGAATCAATAAGAGCCTTCCCGGGCACCAGGGTGGCTCAGTCAGTTGAGCATCCAACTTCAGCTCACGTCATGATCTCATGGTTTGTGAATTTGAGCCCCACATCGGGCTCTGTGCTATTAGCACAGAGCCTGCTTTGCATCCTCTGTACCTCTCTCTCTGCCCCTCCCTCCCTCGCTTTTTCTCTCAAAAATAAATAAACATTTTAAATAAATAAATAAATAAGTAGATGCCTTCCAGTAAAGACAACTGAATTTAACTATTATTGTGCATATCTGAGTGTTCCGTTAATATTTAAATAATATTCCGGGAATATTTAGATAAGAATTAAAATAAAATAAATGGAAACATAACCCATTTATCTTTTATAGTTATTTTGTAACATTTTTACCTTCATTTGAGCAAAATTTCCATGTATGTCCATTTTATTCTGTTGATGGTAAATCATGTGATGATCAAAATATAAAATGTAATTGTGTTCAAAGAGAATAAACCATGAAAGTACTTTCATCTTTAAAAGACCTTAAAATGGAGGCACCTGGGTGCCTCAGTCAGTTAAGCCTCCAACTCTTGATTTCTGCTCAGGTCATGAAATGGTTCATAGGTTTGAGCGCCGCCTCAGGCTCTGTGCTGACAGCTCAGAGCCTGGAGTCTGCTTCAGATTCTGTGTGTACTTCTCTCTCTGCCCCTCCCCCATTCACATTCTGTTTCCTTCTCTCTCAAAGATAAACAAACATTAAAAGTATAATAGTAGGGGTGCCTGGGTGGCTTAGTCGGTTAAGCGTCCGACTTTCGCTTAGGTCGTGATCTCGTGGTTCGTGGGTTCGAGCCCCGCGTCGGGCTCTGTGCTGACTGCCAGCTCAGAGCCTGGAGCCTGTTTCAGTCTGTGACTCCCTCTCTCTCTGACCCTCCCTTGCTCACGCTGTCTCTCTCTCTCTGTCTCCTAGAAATAAATAAACATTTTTAAAAAAAAGTATAATAGTAAAAAAATAAAAAACAAGAAAATACAATAAAATACCTTTAAGCGTATGTAAAACTTGGAAAAACTAACGTTATGTTTTGATACAGTTTCAGTAAAAGTTACTTCTCTTCTACAATATTTAAAAGTTGCTAAAAAATAAAAGGCAAAATATAAGTCATAATAAATATAAAATATTTTATTCAAGGCTACTTCAATAAAGCTGAAACTTTCAAACTTAAATTCCTAAAATCTGGATATAAATATTTTTATAGAAATAAGATGGCTTGCAACCCTACGATTCAGTGGCCATCTAGTCGCCAGTGGACAGAATCAATGTCATACTTCACACACGTTCCATCCCGAGCTGCGTACATACACAAATGTTAAGAGTAATATGAATTGTTTGGTATAGTGAACTATGTCTCCTCGTACATACGCAAGCCTTGTGAGCCCTGCTTTCTGGTCCCCAGAACCAGGAATTGGAACACGAAGAGAAGTGAGGAAATGGATGCTTTGCATTGCTGAGAAACAATAACTTGTTATACAAGAATCTATGGCATTCAGGCTGAGAGAAAGGAGCTGACAAGCTAATTAATTTGCCTTTCCTCTTACCCAAGCACTTCCCTTGCTCCGCTCTGCTCTCTGAAACGCTGCCTGCCTCCGACATTGCTAGAAGCATACAGCACACAACTTTTCATGGCGTTCGATCCAGCTGTCCAGGACGTACGGTGAAAGACGTGCAGACGGGGTTCCCTGGGGGCTCAGTGGTGATTGTCATAGTGCTGGTCTTTAAGGTTACTTTAAGGTAAAAGTCCTGAGCTCCAGGTCCCAAGCAGGAGAGTCGTGTGTGTGTGTGTGTGTGTGTGTGTGTGTGTGTGTGTGTGTGTGTGACATTCAGGGACCTTCAAAGTATACATCTCAGAGCAGAGGCTCCTCTATTCAGAGTCTCAATGTGGTTGAGGAAACAAGGTTTGAGGGAATGCCAGGGCCCCCCAACACCACCCCCTGATAGACTTATAAAACTCAGCATATGGTCCAACTCGAGGCTATGATTTATTATGGCAAAGGATATAGAGCAAAATCAGCAAAGAGAAAGACGCAGGGGGCAAAGTGTAGAGGAAACCAGGCATGAGCTTCCATAGTTCTTTCCCTTTACAGTCACACAGGACAAGCCTAATTCCCCAGCCGTGGATTGGGACAGCACATGCCAAACGCTATCTCCCAGGAAAGCTCAGTAGGAACTGGGTGCCCATGGATCTTACTGGGGGAAGCTGAGACGGGGTACCGGTCACAAAGGCACCCTCTGCCTGCCACATACCCAAATTCCAGACTCCCGGGGGGAAAGCAGGTATTGGGCATGAATCATATTGTTTGGAGAGTTTAGGTGCCGTGAGCCACCCTTACCAGAGAATGGTGGGGACCTTCCCCAAATCCACAACAGGACTTTGTAAGAGTGGTCTCCTCAGATGTGGAAGCTGGAGAGAAAGGGGAATCCTGTTCATTCCACCCACCCTCGAATTCCATTTAAGGTCAAAGTTGGGGACCGGCTGAGCAGAAGAGGAGGCAGTGACAGCTTCCTGCCTTATGCAGATTAATCTGAGTGGCTGCACGCAGTCTGAGTGCTTTGGTTCATCTTTTCTCAGGATAACATCCCGAGGCACACGCACACCATAGCTGATTAACCTGTCTCCTAGAAGATGCTAACGGATGACAGCATTTTTGTAAAGCTCATATTCAAGCAAATCTAAACAATATACTGTTCAGGAATGTCCTAGACGGCTAAACTATTTTTAAATGCAAAGGAATTCTGGGCCGTTTTTTCCGGGGGGTGGGGGGTGGGGACTCGAGGCTCCTCTGCAGAGGGGCACACAGTTGAGTAACAACCTTCTTAAGATAGGGGTGGGTTCACGGGCTCGCTTTATAATTATGGTTCAAAACTCCACATGTAAGTTATGAACACAGAGATTCTTTTATGTGGACCAAAAAATACACACACTAAAATATTTTAATTGTTTAACATTTGCCTACCATCTGGGCAATGGTAAGGCAGGGATCCTTTCTGACTATGAACACATGTGGGAAAGGATTCTCAGTGCTGGTTGCCCTCGAAGCTAAAAATCATTATAATATGGGTCGCCTGGGTGGCTCAGTCGGTAAAGCCTCCGACTTCGGCTCAGGTCATGATCTCACTGCTGGCGAGTTCGAGCCCTGCGTTGGGCTCTATGCTCACAGCTCAGAGCCTGGAACCTGCTTCCGATTCCGTCTCTGTCTCTCTGTCCCTCCCCTTGCTCGCACTCTGTCTCTCTCTCTTTCTTTTAAATATAAAAAAGATTAAAAAAAAAAACATTAAAAAAATAAAATAAGAGACATTATAATTTAATTGACCTAGAAGAAACATTATAATTTAATTGACCTAGAAGACCACGGTCCTCTTAACTCAAATGACATCAAGCTTAATAATCTTTTTTTAAAAATTTTGTGTTTATTTTTGAGAGAGACAGAGAAAGAGCATGAGCAAGGAGGAACAGAGAGGGGTGTAGGGACACAGAACCTAAAGCAGGCTCCAGGATCTGGGCTGTCAGCCCAGAACCCAATGCGGGCCTCGAACTCACAAACTTCAAGATCATAACCTGAGCCAAAGTCAGACACTTAACCGACTGAGCCGCAGGCCCCTCAAGCTTAATGTTCTTTCCTTAGTGGCTGGTCATACATCATTTTTCTCATGGAGGCTCTCATTTTCGTGAATCAATTAGATTTTGTGAATCAATTCAATTTTTATTTCTCTGCCTTTCGTGATGTCTATTTGTAGGTGAATAGCATTATTTCATTTTCAGTAGATTTATTTTTATAGTTACATTCTATTTACGATACGTGATTGTTAGGGAAGAAAAAGTTTTCCCTCCTTCCCGTCTACGTCCTTTGGCCGATCTAATGATTGAATTGACAGGAGGCACATTAACGGGACAGTAAGCGATTTAATTTTGTATGTGTGGGAGCCTCACGAAGATATGAGCGACTCTTGGGCCATCAGGTAACTGAAGCTGATGGACCATCCTTAGCTAAGCAGGAGGGGGAGGGGCTCTGGGGCTTCAAAGGGGCGACAACCCACTGGGGAATGAGAAGAAAAGTCCCCTTTCCCTCGCACAGTCCCTCCATCGAAGCTCCTGTAGGCAGTGTAGGGAGGGGAAAAGCTCTCTCTGACTCTCTTGGTCCTGGAATGTCTTTAGCCTGAAATAGTCCACATGCCAAAGCAGAACATTCTGGGGCAGCCTGCCCTGAACCCTATCATGACACTGGTTTTCTCTTCATGGCACAGATGGCAATGTTTCCCTTTAAAATAAGTCTCTACGTATGTAAGCTAAAGTTGGAGACAAGTTAAACACAGATATTAATCAGACGATAGCACACGGGTATAGGATGTGGCCAAGTCCCCTGTGAAGTGAATGAAAGACCCAGTCGGGAAAGCACCGAATGACACTGCCTGATGTCCAAATATCTATCACCCAAGGTCACCCAAGCGACGTTCTGTGGGAGACAACAGTGGTGTGGGGGCGGGAGGGGGGGTGACATATCTTTATTCTCAGTGAGTATCCACCTGGAAAAGCAGCCCATACTCTTGTAGATGAGGAGACAGTTATTGGTGAGCTCCCGATGCCTGTGCCTGGAGGAGGCGCCCCGTAAACAGAAATACGGGCAGGGCCCAGGCTGGGAGCAGGTGTGACGTTTCAAGTTGCACAGCCTTTTAAAAACACCTCCTAGACATTAGGCTACCACCAAGCCCAGAATTTCCAGGGACTGCGTACAAATCCGGGAGGTTCCAGCGCGGGTACCACTGGGTTCCCGTAGTATCTGTGCTTTCCCGAGGCAGTTAACAGGTGTCAACTTTAAAATAATAAACCAGTAGCACAAGGCAGCCGGTAATGGGGTCTGTTGCACTCCTTCTCCGTGTGTGTCAGGCCCTCCTGGGGACACTCACTCACCCCATCTGCCTATGGAAATCAGGCCCCATGTTATGAGGTCCCAACCAACTGTGTTGGCATCCTCAGTGGAGCTAGGGAGGGGCCACGCTAGGAAAAACTCTCATGAAGCGTGACGCTGCAGATGGTAATCCTCAGAGGTTATGGCTTCCCCGCTCCTGACTCCTTCCAGTGTGAGTGCGCAAGAGAAACAGGTGATGTAACACTTTAAATGAATCATTGTGTGTGACACTGTCGGGGACCGGGCCAACCGGGGTGGCAGATGCCCGCTCCAGCTATACCCTAGGTCACCCAGGCCCAAGGAGATGAACACCAAGAAGGCCAGACGCTGAACGTTTAATTCTGAGACAGAGTATGTTATCAGAGCCTTCTTAGTCTCTAAGAAAGTACATATATAGGAGGAAGAACGAAAAAGGGAAGCAGTAAGCGCCTTGTTCTTTGAGTCCCAACTACACATCCCATCCAGCACTAAGTACAGGTATGAAGAAGTCAGCTCAGCCTTCAAGGGGCTCCCACACGTGGAGGCGGGCAGGCATGGCATGGTTATCCTGGCAGTAGGAAGGGATGATCGTGCTATGCAATAATACCGTGCTCGGGGAGGGAAGGAGCCTGGAAAAAGGGTGGTTCACCTTGCAGGTGACAATCTGAGAAGGCTTCTTAGTTTTACTCACTCCTGTTGCCTAGAACAGAGCCTAGTGCATAGTGAGCGCCCAACAGATATCTGTTGAGGCAGGGAAGGGATAGGAAGCCTGTGACAGGCCGAATGGTGGTCGAATCTGTGACGATCACCTTGCATAGCAACAGGGACTTTGCAGATCTGATGAAGTTAGGGCTGGCGATGGTGAGATTATCCTGGGTAATCCATTTGTGCCCTAAACACAATCCGAAGGATCTTGTGGCACGGAGATCTGGCATGCAGACGGGAGGAGGCCATGTGAGACCAGAGGCAGAAAGATCGACATCAGCAGACATCGGCCACCCCCAGAAGCTGGAGGAAGCAATAAAACCTTCCTCACTGGAGCATCCCTAGGAAATACCATCCTGCGACACCTCCATCGGGGCCCCTACGACTCAGGTCAGATGTCCGGGCTCCAGAACTGTCAGAAAACAAGTCTGTTGTTTTGAAGCCCCCCGAGTTTGTGTAATTGGTTATGGCAGGCACAGGTATTTAATACAGCCACCGCTCTGGGAGGAAATGATAGGCAGAAGGAGCTACCGAAACTGTCTGCACAATGCTAACTAATTTGGAGGCCTAGGGAGCTGAGCTGAGGCACTCCGGGCTGCAAACAGCTTGGGAAAGAGGAGTCTGGCTTCGCGGTGCAGGATGGATTGAAGACGCGGACTGGAGGCCAGAGGCAGGGGACTCTGCCAAGAGGTTCGTGAGGTAGCTCGGGCGTGCAAAGGGGATGAGAGCCAGGCCTCGGGGCTTAGCAGTGGGAACGAGAGAAGGGGCCGGGACAAAAGAAATTTCAAAGGCGGAATTGATGGAGCTTAGTGAAAGATTGAATATAGCAGATGAAGGAGAAATTTCTTCCAGCTGTTAGAGCCCAGACGGGCAGAGAGGGGGAAACCGGAGGAAAGAAGAGACATTTCTAAATGTTTCTAACAATAGCCAGTTGGTCGCCAAAGCATCCCAGGGCCCGGATTTGAGCTGATCTACGCGGCAAAGAAACAGCTAGTGAATCAACACCCTTTATGGCTGGCCAGCAGTGGCTGGAGTGAAGTGTGATTACCAGAGCTCCTCGTTAGAAAGTACGAAAGAGCTCCTTCCAGCTTACCTCCTGATCTCCCATCAGCTAAAGCCTCCCATGGCCTCAATTTTCAGAGTGGGGGTGGCCAGGAGAATGGGGTAGAGGAGGAGACAGAAGGAAGGGGAGGAAAATGAAGGGGAAGGCGAGGAGAAAACAAGAGCACTGTTCAAGCACACACAGACATAGTCCAGCTACCATCTTGCCAGGGGCCTGGCCAGGGTCCAAACCAGCCCATCAGCGAGAGCTTGAAGCCTTCACAGCTCCATCAGCACGGCCCCGTCTCTCACTTGCGGCTACTTCCTTCCTTGAGGACCTCGGGGATAAACCACCTTTCTCACCAGCGATGCAAGTGGCTTCTGACTTGGTGGGAGACTGCAGAGCCCGGAGAAGTCTGTGGACTGAGCACAACCTGATCTCAAGGGAAACAGCGAATTGAGAATGTACTCTCAAACCCAGAACTGCCCGGAGTGGGGAGCGGGGCCCAGAAAAGACAGGGGTCAATGCCAGAAGCACATCTCAGGAGATCTCGGCTATGGCTCAGGGGCGTGCGAATAGTAGCAGAGCCCTGCCCAAGCACTCGGTCCCCACCTCCACCCTGCGGTCGCCTGGGCACCTGCTGGGAAATCCTGCAAAAGTGTCAACTGAGAAGGCCACAGCTCTCGAGTCCCCTTTGCACAGAAACTTCATCTTGCCTTGAGGGTGGGAAGGAGAGACACCAGAGATTCCTGCCTTTACTTATTAGTTATTTATGGACCATCCCCTGTGTGTCAGGCACCTGTTAGATGCTTAGAATACTCAGTGAAGTCCACGCCTTGTCCCCATGATGCTTCTAAATATTACCCAAAATAGCCGTTTGCAGAGCCTGAGCTGAAGCTTGAATCCGAACCAAATCTCCTTATTTTCCAAAAGCACTGAACTGGCGAACGTGCCAAGGTTCTCGGGACCAAACCAGGATTTCATTGCCTCTGAGTCCCTCGACTTTTGGAGATGCATACAATGTGCTGAAACACCAGGAAGTCACGTGGGCTGTCTCTTCAGACAGAGTCCCCAGGGGAAAGTGCCGTGATCGCAGACAAATCCATTGAATCGCGCCACCTCGCAGCAGCGTAACCTCGTTCCTTGCCCGAGCCCCTTTGTATGCTCGGTCACTCATCTGACAATGATTTGTTGAGTGTCCGGCACGTGCCAGGTGTGGACAAAGGGCCGGCAGAGCAGCAGGTGCACGCCGCTCATTCGCTCTTCGTCTCAGCCTTGGCGGCGGACGTGGACACGTGGCAGCTCTGGTCAGGCAGGCAGAAAGCTGAGGATCAGCCCGCAGAAGGAACTGGCTCCCAAACCAAGGGCTGGCAAGTAGCAAAGCCGGAAAAAAAATGCCCAGGACCCGAGTTTCTATTCCAACACCTTCCCCCTACCCTCCGCCCAGTTCCATCCCTGAGAACCATCCCTGGTCCGGCCTTTGTCATTATCCAGTGTGTTCAGGATCCATCACTGAGTCCCCTGGCAACCCTGTATGATAAGCTTTGCCCATTTTACAGACAAGAAAACGGAGGCACAAGAAACGTCCGAATTCGTCCCAAGTTATGCAGCTGGTAGGTTGTCAGATGGAGGCATGAGCCTGGATCCTAAGACTTCAAGTGTCTTCTTTTCCCTTAATATTGAACTGCTTCTCTTTATTCCTGGTATCTTGTCCCCGCCCCTCCCCCCCAGTCACAATCCAACTCCATCCCCGCCGGCAAAATACAAATAATTCAGTTAAATTAAAAACAGAAATGTCTTCTCCTCTCTAGAATCTGGCAGGAGGCAGCGGCCAAGCCTCCCGAGAACACTTAGTGATTTCCAGGGGAAATCTGACCATTGCTAACGTCCAAAGATACTGCAGTGGTTTCAATTAGGAGCTGAGTGCCCGGGGTTCAGAGCAAGGGGACTGTGGAGAGTGCCCCAGGAGAGAAGAGCTGACCTCTCTCAGAATCCCCTCTGTTCCCGGCTAATATGTCAATAGCCTCTTAAATGGAACGTTATGTGTCTGGGATTTTACGGTCAGACTCATCCTTTTGGGGTAGGGCTTAGGGTTGGATTTTTTTTTTTTTAATCTAAAGTTGATTGCCTCTCTCATTATCAAAGCCACCATCCATCTGGTTCCACTTTCTTAAGGGCTGCAGCAAGGAATTGAGCTGGAAATGTGTTTTTACTTGAGGTTTCAGGATTCCCTCCTCCCACGATGTCGAGGGTTGTTCAAGTTTTAATACTGTCACTGCGATGCGATCTTCCAGTAGTGGGGGGCCCGGCTGTGCCATTTGAAACTAATTTACAGCTTTATCTGGGACTATCGTCACTTGAAATTAATTAACCTAAAGCACCAAAACTTCTATGAGGAACGGAGGAGTCAAGGAAGGGATGGTGGGAATGTTTTAAGCAGTAAGGAAGGACCACCCCCCCCCAAACTTTGCTAGATACTGCCTTTGAGTACAAAGGGCAATCTTTCCTTTCCTTCCGACCCACCTTTGGAAACCAAAACACACACAGACAACATAAAAAATTCAGTGTGTTGTTTTCTGAAAGGTTTCTTTGGGAAGATAAGAACCCCACGTTGGTTTCCACAAAGCCAAGGCAAAGCTGTTACCAGGGGGGGGAAAAAAACCAAGGTGGGTAGCCCCGTCACCGGGCAATGGGAATTTCTGTGGCACGTGTGAAGTAGGGATGGAGGCCTGGAGCAGGAATCAGAGGAGGAGCAGGGTGGGCTTCAGGGGCGGGTGGGAGGAGGGGATGGGCTTCAGGGGAGGGTGGCGGAGGGGACTTACCTACCTCATCGGAAGCAGTTTCTTCCCAGGCTGTGGGAGATCATTTATTCCTCTCACATTCAGTAAGTGTGTTTTAACCCCTTATTATGGGGGTTAGTGCATTGCATGGAGGGGGGCGTGGAGGGGGCAGGGAAGAGCCTTGAAGAGACTCACAAGCGCCATCAAAACTGGCAACCCTCATCTGTACCACTCTTGGCATTCTCACCTAATCCTCACCACAACCCTGTGATGCACACAGCATTATCGGTCCATTTGACGAGGCTCAGAGAGGTCAAGAAGCTTGCCCCAGACCACACAGCTAGCAGTGAAGGTCTGTCCCTGAAACCCACAGTCAGGGATTATAAGCACAACAGCAGGCAGGACAGAAGAGGCATCGAATCTTTGGGTGCCGCCACATGAATAGAAACAGGAGTCGGCGGGCATCTTCATTTTCTGCCATCAAGTGTCCAGGCCCCTGCCATCTCCAGGCTTGAGCTAGTGACGTGGCCCAGAGAGGCAGCTCTTTGACTCACTCGAGGGAGTTCTCGGCCCTCACTCGACACAGCATAAATCTGTCAGTGACAAAACCATGCACATCATCTCTGGCTCGACTAGACTCTCTAAAGCTGAAACACGCAGATTATAATCTATCTGCTCTTACCACGCCAGCAAGGATCTGAAAGTAATTTGAGAGCCATTAACGGATGCTTGCATAATGTCTGGCTCATACGGAATACTCAAAAACACTGGCTATGACTGTTATTCTCCAAATCCTTCCCCTCCTCTTTGGAGTTGGAACCTCGGGGTTGGAAGGAAGAGACACAAAGGTCCTCGATCCAGCCCAAAGTACGGATGTCGGTTACAGAATTATGTAACATACAGTGACCGCTAACCGGAGCGCTTAGCATGTGGTAATTACTTACACCCCTGTAAGCGCAGTCATTTTCAGTACCACCCTGTGAAGTCTCCGATGAGCCCGTTTGACAGCCGGAGACTCTGAAGTAAGCAGGAGTGAGACATCCTCTTCCCCAACCAGGATTCACACCTGGGCGGCTCGCCTCCCAGCGAGGAAACTTGGCCGTGATGCGACGCGACCTGTTGAGTCTTCCCCACCATCCTGAGCAAGTGGCTGTCTGGCCTTCGCTTGAACACCCCAGGGCGGGACGCTCACTACCTCCAGGGGCAGCCTCCTGTTGCATCTGAGGACAGCTCTCTTTGGCAGGGAGTGCCTCTCGACTCTTCTGCTCTCCGCCGTTTCCACCCATGGCTCCCGATAATGCGGGGAGCCTCCTAAAACAGCTCTTTTCCCCAAACCTTGACAGGCACAGGGCGCCTAAGGAAGTCCAGATCTGTTACTACAGACCTCCTGGGGGGCCCGAGGCCTCGCATTTCTCATGGGCCCCTGTGACGCTGCCGCTCCTGCTGCCCGGAACACACTTCGTGGATGGAGGTTCTAGGTCAGGAGTAGGGTCAAAGCCGGCCTGCCGCCTTTCGGAAAATGACATTTTATTGGAGCCCATCCTTGGCCTGTCTGTTTACATCCCGTCTCTGGCAGCTCCTGTGCAACAGCAGGGCTGAGTAGAAGCAATAGGAACCTCTGGGTCTACAAAGCCCTTTCCACGAAGGGTTTGCCAACCCGAGCGTTAGGTGACTGCCTAAAAGCACTGGCGTGCCCTCCACCCACACACTCGGAGCGTTCTCTCCTCAGGACTGGGCCCTGCTCCCATTGGGCCGAGTCTCAAGTCCCCTGAGCATCCTGGGGTCAAGTCAAGTCCTGAACACACTCAGGTTTCCCAGAAGCCCTCTTGAAGGAGGGGCATCACCCTCAAATAGTCCCAGGAGTAGACAGAGACCTTCCGCTGCCGATGAGGCCATATTCTCTGCATGGGAGGCGCACCAGTGCCTCTGCCCCGCCTCCTCACCCCTCACCTCCACCTTCCCCACCCCCCTCCCTCACCTCCTCTCCTGTGCTCTCTCCCTCCCCCTCTCCTCCCACACTCTCTACTGCCCCCCAGCCTCTCCTTGGGCTTTCTGCTTAATAATTGATACCAGTTGGGGCCGAATGCAGAATGTCAGCTGTCGGGAGCTTTAGGAATTCTCTACCCAGGTTGGCACTAAACTGGTCCTCCCTCCTAAGGCTGTGCGGAGCAGCTCTGCTCAGTTCCACGCTGCAAGTGGGCATCTCTGGCCATCCAGAGATGGCATCCCAGGGCCAGAGGGCAGGACCCCAGGCCTGGCAGACTCAGGGGCTGTTCACACCCTCAGGACCCCTGCTTCCACGATCTCAAGGCCTTTGCTCAGAGCTGGGCATGGCTCATTTAGTTGGCTGGGTGTGGCTCAATGAAGAGGCGTCAAACACTTGGCTCTTCTCTTAGGCAGGACCCTCTTAACTGGGGTGATTCAGGACTGAAGGAAGTTCCTGATACACCTCCGACCTGCTTTTTACAAAATTGCCTTTCCTTATCTCAGCATGACCTGTGCAGGCCAATATGGTAGCCATAAGCCACACAAGGCTATTGAGCATTTGAACTGGGGCTACTGTAACTGAGGGACTATGTTTTCAATTTTAATTAATTTAATGTTTATCTCTTTTTGAGAGAGAGAGAGAGAGAGCGAGAGAGAGCACATAAGTGGGAGAGGGGCAGAGAGAAAGGGAGACACAGAACCCAAAGCAGGCTTCAGGCTCTGAGCTGTCAGTCTAAGCTGAAGTTGGACACTTAACCAACTGAACCACCCAGATGCCCCTAATTGTAGTTCATTTAAATAGCCACATGGCCACTACATTGGATAATAAAGAGTCTAGCTCATGCATAAAACTTGGTAGAATTTGATCTTTCCACTCAGGGGCCTGGTCAAAAAGTCCCTTGGGAGAAGTCACATTTGGGGCAATTCAAAGTCACTGGCTCCTCAGTATGAATTGAGGCACTGAAAACAGGGATTCATTTGGGGAGGTCAGGGAAGGGGGTACTGGAGGCCACTGGGACCCACGGACGGATGAGAAAGGGCAAGATCAGGCCAGTTAGAGACCAATATAGACAAACATACAATTTTGCCAATCCGGGACCCATCCAGGACCTAAAAGGTGACCAGTCAGTATGGAAGAAAGCCCTCTCCATTTCTACCAGCAAACCTGGCACTTGACAAATGGCAGAAAGGGAGAAAGGGAAGGAAAGAAGAAGAGATGGTGGAGAGAAAATGGATCCATCCCACCCTGACCCTCAAAGAACTTGTAAGCTAGTTTAAGAAACAAAATCACGACACCTGAAATCACAGGAGGACAATAAGGTGCTACAGTGTGGCAATGCTCCTGTATGAAACCGTAGTTCCGGGAATGGGGACGTCAGAGGGCACTGAAGAAATCCTGGAAGAAGTGGGAGTCGGCATGGGCCAGCCCCTGGGCAGGGCTCCTTTTGATTACAGAAAAAGAGAAGGCGCTCTGGGAAGGAGGAAGCCTTGAGCAGATGTGCAAAGGTGGAGCCGAGGGGGCAGGTGGTTAAGCGGGCAATCGATCGCATCCAGTGATGAGGGTGACGGGCCAATGGGGAAGAGAGAACTGATGTGGCATGGCCGCCATGGCACTGGACTTGGGGGTCAGGAAGGCTGCGAGTCAGGAGGGAGCAAGGACATGAAAAGGCAAAGTTTCCAGTTTGCCTGGGCCAATCCTGATGATGGCCCCCGGCGGCTTCCCATAGCCCACTCTACCCCGCCCCCTCTGCTCGTGAAACCCACGGCTCCACTGTTCTCAAATATGGGCACCAAATGTTTCAAACTTTTGATCCTGCAGCGATAATAGAAGCGTGAGGGATGGGGTGGGGGGACCACAGAGATGCTCTGGGTCCCTGGTAAGGTTTTCCCAGTGCGGGAAGGAGTGGGGTGTAGAGAGGGCTTCCGTCACAGTCCCTCCCCTATCACAGGTCTGTTAAAGTAAGTCAGAGGCCATCAGGGGAGGCACTTCCATGAACCTCCCCTACTCACTGGGTTCGCCCATTCTGTTGTTTTAAGTTGGGCTTCTCAGGCTCAGCACTCAGGGTAGTTTGGGCTTGATAATGCTGGTGTGGGGCTGCAGGGTGGGGGGTGGTCCTGTGCTCTGTAGGGTGTTCATCACGTCCCACCCCAGTTGTGACCACCAAAAATGTCTCCAGATATCGTCAAATGTCTGCTGAGGATCAAAAGCATCCCATTTGAGGACCACAGAGTTAAATTATCAAGAGCACTCCTACGCACTGCTTCCGTCCCCACCTACCTCCCTACATTGAGTGCAGCTCTCAGGTCTTACCGGGTCTCTGGGTCACCTGAACCTTCCGAGATAACTCTTCCAGACCTGGTTCTGGGGGACCCCAGCCCCTCCCCAGACTTCAGAACCTTCTCTGTGAATCCAGCCCCATCTTATCACATCCCATTGGCCAGGCAGCCCGGCAGAGCCGAGCAAATAGCCACAGCGGTACTGCCTACCCAGTATTTAGATTGTCTTACGTATGCTGGTGGCTTCTGGTATGGATCAACCATGTAGCTCTGTTTCCCCTCACTGAATTTAAAAGGAACTAACTCAAGCAGGGATTACTTGCTGCCCATCACCAGACATCTCTTGATTTATTTATTCATTCAACCAATAGTTACTGAGTTCCTTCTAGATGGCAGGCACGGTGTGAGGAGCTATGGATATAATCATGCTAAGACAGACACAACCCTGCCCCTCCCAGTGGGGGCAGGTGCGGGCTCCCAAGGCCAGCTGCTGGGGTTTGAATCCTGGGTCCATCATCCATTAGCAACCTGACTTCGTCCATTCTCACCCCTGTAAGGCTCAGTTCCTCATCTGGAATGTGGAGGTAGTGGTGGCTCCCACCTCACAGGGCGATGGGAATTCGATGGAGGAAAGCATACAAAATGCTTCGTGCAGTGCCTGGCACGTGTTAGGGAACAAAGAGCTCATCCTGCAGTGGGGAGTGTCGTTATTATTACTCAAGACGTTGCATTCACGACTTTATAGCCTGGTGGGAGAGACTGACAAATTTAACATGCAATTATATAAAGTGTGATAAGTGACCTGAGAAACAGACTACCGAGCTCATTTGGGTGCAGGTGGGGGAAGCCTGGGGCTCAGGGATGCTTCCTCCAGCACGAAGTGCTGCCGAAGACCTGAAGCTGGAATTGAAATTAGCCAGAAATTAATGAGGTGGTGGAGAGGGAAGAGCATGTGTTAAGGCTCAGAGACCAGAGCATGGGGGCTGGGAGACGGGAGCACAGATGCTGCAGGTGTAAGCTGGGGTCACACCAATCAGTCCTGTAGGTCAAGGTGGCTCATTGGACCCTAGAGCAATGGGAAGCCATTGAGAGCTTCAGCAGAAGAGGGGTGTGATCACATTTGGTTCAGGAAGCTCACTCTGGCTGGAGAGAGGAGAAATGGTTGGAGGGCCGGACTAAGAGGCGACTGTGACCTGGCCTGGGGAGTGACAACAGGAACTGGAAGAGGTAAGACAGTCGCCAGGTCCACAGGGCAGCAGACTCCGCGATCACTACCACTCCAAACACACCGTAGATGACCCATAAACATCTGAAGAACAAATGAGTGAAGGGGTGTAACCGTCCGGTCTTTGGGGGACCATTTCGGCTCTTGGCTAATTCCTATCGCATCCAGCCCAGAGGCAGCTTCTGGAAGCTGATTCAGAACAAAACAGAAAATGTCTTCCTCCCAACATCACCTTCCCCCACCGGCAGCCATGACCTGGCCATGACCCGCGATGACGGCGGGGGACAAATACCAGGCATCCAGAGAAGGAAAACAAGATGTATCGGGCTTGAGTGGCTGCCATCTGTGGTGATGCTAAAGAAATTAGGTCCAGAGTCTAAAAGGGCAGGAGCCAAGAGGAACCAGATCAAAGGCTCCAAAGTCCCATGCCACAGGCACCTAAGGCCGGCTGATGACAAATGAGCTCACACAGGTAAAGCGCCCGGCATGCAAGGTGCTCTGCACGTGTGTGGGGGGCGGGGGGCAGTTCCAGCACCGATCCAGCACAAGCACGCTCCCCACGACACAGGCCACCAGCTCGGGGCAGCGACAAGAAGGAGCAAACTTTTTTAAATATTAATTTTTAATCAGACGACGAATTCTCATAAAAAATTAAAGTATCACGGATAAGCTAAAGTCCCTTGGCACCAACCTCAGTTCCAGCACCTTCCTCCCTTCTCCCCAGAGGCGACTACTCTCCAGGTTCCGGAGAACGTTCCAAGCCTTTTTCTTTTTATGTACACGCATGTCAGGTGCCCAAGGAAAGCACATTATATTGTTTTGTGGGGAGTCTTGTTTGCTCCCTTATTGTTGTGGCTATAAATACCTGGTGTTCTCCATCTGCAGTTTGCTTTTTAAATTCACATCCTGCCTAGAGATGTGCCCATGTGGGTCCACAGGGCTCTGCCTCGCCTTTCCTGACAGTTCTATTTATTACACCTTGGGGAACTCGGCCATTTCCCCACGAACACTTTATACAATGGGCAGAAAATCCACAACACCTTAGCCTTGAAGGAGAGCGTGGGTCAAAAAACAGACGTATCTCCTAAAAGCTCAGGAGAAGGCCCAGAATGGCAGGGTCTACAGGGCCCCTGAGTCTTAGAAGTTGCTGGGGGAAGTCTCCAACCTCAACAGCGAGGGCCCTGCTTGGGGGACAGTTCAAATATATAATTGAAAAGAGCTGCAAGGAGTGAGAAGCTGGGCAGAGAAATCACATCTCTGGCCTTGTTCATACTTGGCTTAACCTATACCGCGCACGGGGCTGAGGCGGTAAAGGAAGATTTTCTCAGCCTTCCCCAGGGGTAAAGTCCGACTCTACACTGTAGCCCAACCTGAGTTCTGAGCTCGAGCAGAGCGAGCTCCTTCTCACATGCCGGCAGACGGGAAGAAGGAGGTGAAGAAGAGGAATTCAGCATTTCTCTAAATGACTTCATGGGCCATGGCCACCTGCCTCCTGACCCATCAGCATTCATCCCTGCCCGTCTTGAAGAGAGAGGGGGCTTGTTTGACTGTTGTGGCTTCTGTATTGGGTCCCTTTAGATGACACCTGAGTTTGGATGAGTCAACCCAGGCTAGATTCTATCAGACACGCCTGCTAAGAGGGTAAACACCAAAGCAAGGCCAAGGACGCTAGGGTGGGGCTCGCGGGGGCTATCGACTGGCCTGACCTTCCGTCCCACAGTGCTGGCTCAAGGTCCTCTCTTTCATCCACCTTTCAAAATGAAACCACATTCCGTGCCCACTAGCCTGAAATCCCACCACCTGGTAGGAGTAAGCCACACACACAGCACCCAGCCCCACACGGCTGAGCCGGCCACTACCGAGGTTAACGCAGGGGCAGGGGGAAGACCCACAGAGACCCAAGGAGATGCTGGGTCTGGGCTGCCAGTTGGTCTCCAGGTCAAGTCCTGGCTTTGCACCCTATGGTGTCTCAAGCAAGTGCCCCACCTTATCAGGAGCACACTCTCCCAGTCGCAGAAATGGGAGCCCAGCAGGGCTCTGCCTACCCCCAGGGCTATAGGCAGCTCCCATGAGCTCTGGGTGTGCTGTCCAGATGCGCATGGGACAGAGGAGCTCAGTGTTCTTATCCATAGAATGGAACAACAGCCCCCATCTCCTAGATTCTTATAAAGATGGATGTAAATGCCGCAGGAAGAACCCAATAAAAGGCAAGTGCCAATAACCATCACTGAAATAATAATTATGCATAATAAAGACTACAAGCATTATGGGCTATGCCACTTGTGTCTCAGAGAGGACTTAGCCTCCAGCAGACAGAGGCTCAGCTGCCCCCCAGAGATTCCTGATTCTTGACTCGGCTTTTCTGAGAGGTAAGGATGACAATGTTGCTACTGCCTCTCCAATCCTCTATCCACCAACTTTCTCAATCTTCCCAAAGTCTCCCGCCCTCGTGTGAGCTGGGCGCTGCCATGACCACACCGACACAACTCAGTTCTCACTACCATGGCCCTCTGTGGTTGGGCAGGGAACAGCTGAAGGGAGAACGTGAGTGACAGGCAACCGCAGGCTCTGGCTCAACATTTGCTACAAGATGGGTGGTGGGCTGGGGGAGGGGGGTCAGAAGACGGTCTGGTGGTGGCCCATTGGCTTGTAGCTGGGGTCTTTCAGAGAAGACTCAGGATGGTGGGCCAAGCAAGAAGGTGGAGAGTGGAGCCTTTGTGACCCCTCCTTCGGCTGTTTTTAAATTTTTAAAAAAATCTTTATTTTTTAGAGAGAGACAGAGCATGAGGAGGGGAGGGGCAGAGGAAGAGGAGACACAGAATCTGAAACAGGCTCCAGGCTCTGAGCTGTCAGCACAGAGCCCGATGCGGGGCTCGAACTCACGAACCACGAGATCATGACCTGAGCCGAAGTCAGATGTTTAACTGACTGAGCCACCCAGGCGCCCCATCCTTCGGTTTTAATGCTGTTGGTCCCCAGCCAGCATCCACCGAGCCACCCACACCCCCCCCCAGAGGCCTCCCACCAAAAGGATGGCTGAATTTTGAGTGGCCCCCACTGAAGTCGGACACCCACCGGAGTCTTCTCTACCACCCTTGCATTAGAGTGGAATGATCTCTGGAAACTCCAGGAGGGCCCCAAACTCCTGCT